>CM056395.1:15771074-16143574 GCA_029718625.1 Synaphobranchus kaupii
CAGAGACAAACGTTCAACTGGCTAACACTGCCCGCTACTTATATACACAAAAGCATCAAAGCCACTAGAAGACTCAAGCTTGTACTTGTTTTCATTTGTCCCGTAAATGGGCTCTGTAAGACTATGGGAGTGAGTAATCTAAACGCTGTGGCGTGTTAGTTCTTAACTCTGAGCGATTAGGCAAGAGTAAGGTTCCAATCCAGCCCAACCCTTCTCATGCATTTGGGCAAGCACAGAGCGTGTGGATGAATGAAGGCGTGGGCGTGGCCGAAGAGGGGGGGGGTCTGGCCTCACCTTTCCGTGTGTGAGGGGGGGGGCTGGAGTAGAGGGTGGGGTGGAGCAGGGGCCGGGGCAGGTGGGAGAGGGGGTTGTGCAGAGGGGGGTGACCGTGGATGTGTGGGTAGAGATGCAGGGCGGGGTGGGGCGTCTTCTCCGTGAAGAACTGGTGGGCGCCGTGTGGTCTGCCGGGGGACAGGGCCGGCACCTCCTGGCTGCACACGTGACACTCGCACGCGTGCTGTGCCTGCGCCGCCTGTCGCCAAGGAAACACAGCGTCGCCTTTACAACCAAACGTCTCAACGCTACACCCGAAAAGGTCTGTGTCTCACCTTTTCATGTTTTATACGTGGAATAATACAATCCCCAAAAGTAACAAATCCTAACTGCAGATATTGCTGAGCAAATGCAGTATCAGAAAAATCTAAATAAACTTTACCCAGAATTACAAAAAATTTAATTATTCGTTTAATGAATCAAACTTTATTATAAAATGGTGAAAATGTTAGGTACCTAAAAAGGGGAGGGTTGCTTATGAATCATTTAAAAGTAAAATAATTTTTAAATGTATTTTTATACCATTATTAGTGTTATACTGCTACAATCCGAATATCACGTTCAATGATACTGCTTTAAGCATTAACACCATTGCGGAGATTGCTTCTCTTACCCCATTCTGCACTTGTGGGTGGGGGTACGATGGGGGAGGGCTATCGGTGTGCAGGTGCTGCTTGGTGGAGATTCTCTGCCCTGGGGACAGCGCCCCCTCTGGGCCCGGAGGCTCTCCGCTGCTCTCTCCGTCCGCCTCCTCGTCGTCCGCCTCAGAGGAGCTGCTACTGCTCACCCTGGGAGACTGTGGGATAGGGGATGGTGCGTTTACGATGCGAGCAGGTGCCAGCAACACTGAGCCTGTTACAGCACTGCATGTTAAGTGGTACTGCAATCGAATCATTGCTAAATGCTAACATACATGTATGAATATAAAAGTCACATACAACACTTTAAAAAAATAAAAAATAAAAAGTTATAAATTGCAGAAAGCTTACTTTATGATTGGCTCGTTTCTCAACTACAAAGTGCAATTGCTTATCTACATTTCCCCACTCATATCTTCATACCCGGGATGGGTGTGCACGATTCAACTCTGGCTAGAACGAGGGAATGTTCAATGGGATAGCAGTAGCCGTGAGACCCTTGTGAATGCATGTTGAAAAGGTGCCGTTTTATCGGGGCACAGACCTCGTCCTTCAGTGCCATGTTCTCCCCCCCGCCGTTGAGCTCGCCGTGGATCCCGTTCATGCCGGCCGCCACCTCCACGTCCTCGTAGCTGTTTAGCGGGTAGATGTCTGCAAACCTGGCGGACAGCCGAGGCACTTCGTCATCATCACTTGCCATTGCGAGAAAAGAAGGGGGCGTCAGAATTTATCAAACGTCATCAAGGCGCCCACGTGTAGCCCTGCTCTCCAATGGAGACCAGTCTAAAGCAACAAGCCTACACAATGCATTTGATGACATGCCCAATAGTAAATATAGTCAAATTGCAGGTTCGACTTCAAATTATGTTGCGTTAACTGAACAGCCTCGTGTTTTAGAACTTGAGAGAGTAGCAATGAACGGGATGAGGATTTGTGAAACTCAAAAAAACACAGCCGATTAGCTAATCTGAACCAATCACATTTCACTTTGGAGTGCCGAGCCCTTTGATTGGTTTACTCGACTGAATGACAGCACAACCCCACCCTCTCAGAGGGTTCATGACAGCAGCCTGCCATCCCTAAATCGAGTGTAAATGAGGGGGCGTGGAGCTGTGGCAGGCAGGGGGGCTTACAAGGCAGTGGCGGGGCCATTGTCCGTGAGGAGGAGGTTAGGGTGGTGCCGCTGTATACTGATGACTGGAGAACTGGAGCCGGAGGCGGAGCCAGAGGCGGAGCTTGCAGAGGACATGCTGGGGGGGTGTGGCTCTGTCTGTAGGGGCAGCTTGACGTGGAGGTCGTCGTCAGCGATGGGCGAGTCCATGATCCCACAGGTCAGGATGTGCGACAGGCTGCAGTCGTCACACGTGCACCTGGAGCAAACGACAGGAAGGCCGCAGTCATTATATTTGCTGAGCTTAGCGCTCTTTTAAAAAAAAAATTTACATTTTTTTAAAATTAAATTATATATAAAAAAATTTAAAAAACTTAACTTGAAAATGGACTCGATTAGTTCAAACAAATGCTTGTATATTTAATATATAATATGCAAACTTCATCCAAGCAAAGAAAAGAAAAAAAAAAAAAAACCTTGCCTTGCTGAGCTAGAACACAAGACAAATCCTTCGAACGTACCGTCTTCGGTAATTGCAATTTGGGCAGTCCGGTATACTGAGCCGAGATGACAGCATCTGTCTCATAGTGTCTGTGAAGTTGCTGTCAGCTGTGAGGGACTTTTTACTGTTTGTTAGCTGGAAGAAAGGTAACAAAAGACATCCATTAAACTAGATTGTAGTAGAGTCCAACTGAATTAAAAGGTCGTAAAACAGGCAGCTCTTGCAATCAATATTTCAACAGAACCACACCACAAGTAGCACTAAATCTTTTGTCCAATGAACAGTACCACGCACAGCACTTTTCACACAAAACATTAAGCTGGCAGGAATCACTAGTTTTCAATAAAGGTGATTACCATACATCTACACACAAACTCACCTGTTCTTCAATAAATCGTCTCTGTTTAAAGAATTCCCAGTCTTCTTTCAACATCCGCTGCTTTGTTTTTAATGACATCTTGAAAGAATGTGCAGAAAAGAAAAAGAAAGAACTCTTGTCTGATCAAAGACAATTTGGTTTCCTGCAACGGACATTTGCACAACGGCCCTTTCCGGAACTAATTTCCTGATGCCATTCACATTTCGGTCGAGAAAATGCAATCCAATCAAAAACACAACGATACGTCATTTTCAGTGCGCTTTTAAAAAGAGATGCATGCAATGCGCTTACACCCAAATAAAAATAAAAAAAAGTTTAAAAAATCACACAGCAAAGACAAATCAAGTCGTATATGAAATCAAACTACGATGCACCAAAACCTTATCCCTGCACAAAAGATACTTTGCAAGAAGCATACATTGTTTCTCAAAATTAGTTACACTGTAGTCAGGGAAGAAAGAAAAGCTATTCCCCCATTTCCTCAGTCATTCAGCATTAGGTACAATGGAATTATTCCGTTTTTCTTACACTTCCAGATGAGAATCCTTCAAAACACCAGCATAGACAGAAAGGGTGACACGGATTCCGATTTTAACAAGGCTGCTCATGTTTTTTCACCCCCCCAAATTCCTCATGTAAAAAAAGCAGATCTGGATAGGAAAATAAAAAATTATGGGACATCATGGGACTAGCGTGCCGAGGCCTTAAAAAGAATCGGCTCAGTGATCTCATGTTTGTTATTACTTACATTTTTGCTAATTAATGACTTGTGAGGTTCTGTCCTTTGGTTGGTATGATTCTGTCCTTCAACCTTAAAAAGCAGCTGGTAAACAAATTAAAATCAAACTTTAATACACTGAAAATAAATAAGTTCTTAAAAAAAGCAATTAACAACCTTCCTAAAATGTATCAAGAGGGTGACACTAAACAACTGTCAATCAGCCGTTTCACCATGGTGACAGGATCGACGCACCTGCTCGTCAACGTAGTCATCGATGCGTTTTTCGCACTCCAGCCACTCGACGGCGACCACGTTCATCTCCTGGTCCAGCTGGTGGTACCTCTCCAGCAGCGCCCGGTACATGTCTTCACTGTACGAGTCATGGGAGGCGGTCCCCGTGCCTGTCCATTCACAAACAACATGCACAGTCAAGCCTAAACATAGATTCTACAGGCAGCAGGGAGGTGGAACGGGCTTGGAACCAGAAGGTTATACAGTACGAGTCAAACGTTTGGACACACCTACTCATAGGTTTTTTTTACATTATTTTTACTGTTTTCCCCAACATTTTGGAATAGTAAAGACATAAAAACTATGAGATAACACAAATTAAATTATGCAAAAACCAAAAAAGGGTTAAACAAATTTTAAAAAGTCTTATATTTTAGATTCTTCAAAGTAGCCAACCTTTGCCTTGATAATGGCTTTGCACATTCGTGCCATTCTCTCAAACAACTTCTGTGGTAAACAGGTATTCCACAGGTAAACAGGTGATGCTATCATGACTGTATAAAGGATATCAAAAGACTCCTGATATCTTATTTCCAGGAACTCTTAGAAGCAATACTATAACCTCTGCATTTGAATGGATCTCTATGGGATATTGGGGGGGTGGGACTAGATTTAGGCTTTAAATTACACTGGAACAGTGTGGAACACATGGTTGGCTAAATGGCTCTAAGTCATAAAGGGTCTGATGTATCAAACAAGCCTTAAACCATCACTCTGCTGCAGATATGCAGTATATATGGATGGATCACTTGAAGGGTTGTTTCTCCTGACAGATTTTCCTATTGAACGCTATGGAAAAATAAGTCAGGAGAAGAAACCCTTCAAGTTATCCATCCGTATCTACTGTATTTCTAGCAGCAGAGTGATGGTTTAAGGCTTGTTAGATACATCAGACCCTGATGACTTAGAGCCATTTTAGCCAACCATGTGTTCCCACACTGTTCCAGTGTAATTTAAAGCTAAATCTAGTCCCACCCCCCAATTCCCAGACTTTCCGGCTTGACTGTACCTGAAAATAAGATATCAAGAGTCTTTTGATGTTTTTGGGTCACAGACATTAGGAAGTCATGGCATACAAAGGACATGCAACCAAATATTAAATATGATGACTAAGTTTGTTAATTTGTCCAATTAGGGGGAGGGGGGGGCTATGTATAAAAAGGGCTACAATTTGCTACAACGGTTCACCCGATGTGGAGGCAAACACCCTCAAATTAAAGCTGACAGTCCGCTCTAAACCTCATATTCATTATTTAATTTCAAATTCAACGTGCTGGAGTACGGAGCCAAAACAACAAAAATTGTGTCACTGTCCAAATACTTAGGGACTGCACTGTAAATACGACCATGTAGGCCACAAGCTAGAACTTCAGAACATGCCAGGCGAGGCATTTGCAAGACAGTGGCTGGCAGGAAGATGCTGGCGCCTACCGTAGCTGCGAGACCAGGGCAGGTAGGCTGTTGTGCAGGATGGGCTCTGAGAAGACCAGATTTTCAAACAGGTGCTTGTTGTGCAGCTCCCAGGTCACCTGGAACTTGTGGAGGTGTTCCCTCTCCTGAGGGATGGCAAGAGCGCCCAAGAGGTCAGAAATTGGGAGAGACGTCAGCTGAGCAACCCAAAACACACCAATGCCCCATTTGCCTCACATATAAACACGGTAAACCTCTTTTTTTAGTGAAAGAGCATAACCTCTGCTTCAAATATCCACGAAAGCCTATCTGCTTTAGTACGATCATAGCAGTTTCATTTCAGCAAAGCCATTCCTGTTGAATACTGACTCTCAATCAAGCTTTCCCTGGAACCAACAGTTGACAGTCAGCTTAATCAGTGTTCAGTATGTCCAACCAAACACTTTCCCCAAGATCAAATTTCTCTCATCCAACAACCCTCAGGGCCCGGGTACGACAGTGGTAGGGCTGGGCGGTGTACCTCATTTTTCTATATACCGGTATGAATTCACGCGAAGGCATGCGGATTTGCAATGGCGACGTCAAGGGCATTGCATTGTTTTTCATCCAATGAATATTAAAAATTGCACATTAAAGGCGTGGTCTTACCAGCGTGAGGAGGAAGGTGCTGATGGTGCGGGCTGCCTGGCAGAGGGCGCTATACTCCTCCAGCAGCAGGGAGATGAACTGGTGCGCCTGGGGCGGGCCCTGCACCGCGGACGCCGCCCCCTTGGACCCCGCCGACAGTTGCTTCAGCAGCCGCACCTTCATCTCCAGCACGTACTCCCGCGCCTGCTGCTCCAGACGCTGGTAGAGCTGATACGGGTCCTTCTCGCACAGCCTGGACAGCCAACGGGAGACGGTTACACAAGCCTCTGACAAATGGGAGGTGTTTAAAGAGGTACCTGGGCAATGAGAGATGGTCAACTGATGGGCAAAGCCAACGTTCAAAGGGTCATATGATCTTTATTCAACCAGCATACAATGTTGATGGTAACAAAGGGTCCGTTTCCTCAAAGTTGTGAATCATTTCACACCTGTTCCACTCTCAACTGAGCTTGAGATTTCAATTATTTTTTGGAAAGAGTAAAGTTTATTTATTTATTTATTTGTTTGTTTGTTTGTTTTTAAATTAACCCTAGGGACACGATTACTTGGACACTCATGTGGATGATTTACATATGTCCAACCAAACATGTTCTCTGGGTTTTTACTACTCTCAATCCCCTTTGAATGACAGAGTATCGTTTTCCTTATATGCTACAATGCAATTAGGTGCCATCCGAGGGTTTGTGTAGCCAATTTACTGTGGGTACCTGTCAACCAGCTCCTTAATGCCCTCCTTGTCCCGCTCCAGGGGCTGCTCGTGGTCGTCAGCCAGCGGCGTTCCCGTCTGCCGGTAAATGCAGCGGACCAGGAAGCGCACCTCCGACCAGTAGTTCTGCAGCTGCTGAGATTCCCTCTCGGAATCGGCCGAAATGTCCCTGCAAGAGGCGAAGAGGGAGTAAGGGAGGGGAAGAGGGAGAGAGGGGAAGAGAGGGAAAGGGGGAGAGATGGAAAGAGAGGGGAAGGGGTGAGAGGGGAAGCGGAGAGAGAGAAAGGGGGTGAGAGGGGAAGCGAGTTGAAGGGGAAAGAGGGAAAGGGGGCGAGAGGGGAAGCGGAGAGAGGGAAAGGGGTGAGAGGTTTTGGTAACTTGGTGGGCGGGGCGCGTGAGTGTGTGTTGTGTGAGTGCGTGGGCCCCCCATTTAGGGCCACTTACCTCCGCTCGCTGCAGGCCTCGCAGCTGCAGGGCGCGTCGGCAGGCGGGGCCACACCGGGGTCGGGCGGAGGGAGGGCCTGTGTCCCGCCGGGCTCCTGCACCACGGGCATGTGCAACAGGAAGTCCTGATTCTGGTACCACACAGAAAGCAGTGCTTGCTCAACACTGTCACCTCACTTCACAGCTAACGCCCACAAACATAACATAGCTACAAGTTCACCAGTCATAATGATCAAAGTGGGAAGGGGGGTAGAGCGCCACAAGGGAGTTTTCTTAATTATCACCATTAAATTATTGAATTACGTAAAAACTGAACGGGTGAAGAAGCTGGGCAATTTGTTTCACCAAACTGATGGCAGAAATCACTAGTATGGAACACTAGAAAAAAAAAAAGAGACGGAAAAAGTTCACGCTCAGGGTTTCCCCCAGGTATTAACCCCTTTAAGGTGTAAGATCTCAAATGTGTGATTGACATGGAGTTTTAGAACACTTACTTAGAACCTTGACCTTCCAAAAAAACTACTCTTCAAAGGGTTGATAGTGGAGGCACTACACTTCCACTGAATTCACCTCCGCAAACATCATAGAAAATTGATGAAACCTCATACTCTGATATCCATGGAAGGGGGGAAAATGCACGGTGGCGCTATAATTGGCATGGTGTAGTCATGTTTCCATCAGGTCAGGTGTAGGCTACACCATGTGAATAACACGGCTCGCCACTTCACACGGCCACTTACCCTCTGAGGCACTTCCCCCTCCACTAAGGGCTCCGCACTGCCAGTTTGCAAAAGTCTGAATTGAGCTTTTTGTCTTTTTCAGGCCACTGTACTCTGCGTGACATTATAAATGTAGTTTTTGACTGAAGGCTGTAGTTTCCTGACCTGCCCCGTCCCGTGCAGAGGTGCGCTTACCCCCAGCGACTGCTCCAGGGCGGCATGCCGCTCCTCCTTCTCCACGGTTCGCCGGCAGTCGGGACACACCCACAGGGGCAGCTGGAGCACGCTGTTGGCTTTCGCCGAAGGCGAGAGCGTGGCCCCGTTGGAGCCCAGGACTCCCGCGTCCAGGAGCGAGGCGTCCTTGCGTTCGCTGCGACACAGGAGGCAGCGATCCCCCGTGGAGTACGGGGCCCTCTGGCCCAGCCCGAAGGTGAACGGGCTCTACAACGCAAAAGCAGGCCGGCTCTGCGTCATTCGCTCAGGGCCCAATAAGCACCCATCATTTAATGTTAGGGGAATACTGCTGCTAGCAAGAGGAAAGTGGGGCTTCACAAACTCCAGAATGGGTGAACTGACCACAATGCTTTGCAATGGAGAGCCCTGCTGTTCGAGCCAGTGACAGACAGAGCATGGTGGCTCCACGCGGCTTGAGAATCCCCTCTCCCCCGTAAAGAACAGCCAGCCACTAAATGAATATGATGGAAAGTCCCTGTCAAATTTTGGGGACTTTCAACCTACTCTTGAGGATGCAAAAAGAACTTTTGTAGCAACAATATTTTCTCTCGCACTGAGTAGAATCGAAAGACAGGAATTACATAAATCTCTTAATTAAGGCCGTAAAATTTGAAAATGTCTGCCTGCTGTAAATAAAAATAGGGGAAAAACTGCTAGCAACCAGACAACTTTATCAAGAGTGACAAGGAGAGTTAACAAGTTGACACATTTAGCATTTCTACAGCAAAATGTTTACTGGGGCTATTCAGGTTGCACTCTAATAGGCTGCAATCTAATCTGGATTCAAACCAGCAACATTCTCATTACAAGCTCAGCTCAAGCAAACTGGCATAGGATCGCAAACTGGATTGATACTGATTAATAGGTGTGCAGCCTTCACTGTTACTTTGCACTTTTACTTTCAATGTTCAGTAGCAATATTCAGTTGATCAAAATAAAGTTCTAAGCCTTATAGCAGTTGGCTAGCAGAGTATCAAGCAGTTAACATCAGCTTCATAATGACGGGAGAAAACATTAGGACGAGCAGAGACTAGCAGGAATAATCAATGATGGGAGAGTGAGGATTTCTGACTGCCACAATAGGCTACTGCACTCTGTGAATCACTGGCTATTAACCAATCAAATTGCTTATGCCTCTACAGCAAAGAACAACAGCTTCCAGAAATGAGTGAGTCACTCGCAGCACATGGGAGCTCCACTTGGTCTGGGGGTTCATAAAAGCTCACTTTCCAATTGCATGTAACAGCGAGACTGGATTACCTGCATGACTCCTGAAAAGTCTGAATTCACTGGCCCTTCTGAGAAGTGTGTGCCATTGACTGTAACCTAGACGGACGAGAGGGACAGAATGTGAGGACAAATCCACGTTCTTCATGACAATCAGATCTTGAGCTTGACCGCAAAGCGCGCGGTGCAAGGAGGCATGACTCGGGGTACAAGGAGAAGCATTTGAATGCGCTCACAGACACTCAGCCACACACACTCTTGACACTCACACTCGCACGGCGTTACGCGCAGAAGGCCTTGCCAACGATTTCTGGATCAGCTGCCACTATTACGTTTCATATTCATGCGCTCTGTGGTAATCTGAAGAGCTACTATATGCATCTACTGGCCGCAGGCACACTGCTGAGCACAACTCCATGCAGGCCTCTGCTTCGATCTCCCCGTAAACACTGCATATAAAGACATTTGACCCAAATATCAAACGACACAAAATGACTTGAGAAATCGCAGAAAAGCGCACATAAAGTGTGCGCCTCTTAAAGACGGCCTGAATTTAACTCCCGTGTCAGCATGCAGAGATTTCAGCACAGCTGCGGTTAAATGGATATCCACCATGTTTACAATCACTGCGCCTCACGTTCTGCTTCACTCCAAATAGTCTGTTATATTTGTTTATTGTCAAAAATATAGGCTAACTGGGAAAGCGTAATCTAACAACAATGACTGAAAGTTGATAAGCACCAGCAGGTTGCTGCTAGTCCTGACCGTCTGTGCGCAGCTCCAAATGGGGTTCTGGCTACACGTCACGGTAGGGCTTAGAGCAATGCTACAGTGGCAAGTCTAAACATACCCGATGCGATAGTCATTTTCTGGCACTGACGCCGACACATTGATTCGAAGATGGGAAACGCTGCTCTGGAGCTGCAGATTCTACACGCTCGGTAGTGCAACGGACCTTATCCTCATTTGACCTCTTTTTAACAGTCAAAGTCAGAGGGCCCGCGTCGCAAATCTCCACTCAGACAACTTTGTGAAAATGACAGCCGTGCTGTGAATGCCCAATGCCCGGCGGCGCCCCGAGCGCCGCCTGCCAGCTCAGTCACCTGTTCCGAAGCGGGGAATGAGGGCTGCGCGTCGGAAAGGCCCCGCGTGGGGGAGAACAGGGACCCGTTCCGGTCGTCTCCTCCAGGAAGAGAGAGGACTCCGCCGAGCCAAGGCGTAAACTACAGGAGGGGGGGGAAAGGTCACGGATAAAATCTTCAGCACCTGATCAACATATCAGCACGAGCCAGGCGGGGACCTGTGCATTGCTCTCCATGGACCGGGTCCCTGCCAGACTGATAAACTCATCTTCAGGTCTCAGAACTTATTCCCCATGTATTTACTGAACTATGCTGTTGGAGCCAAGTCTTGCTGGAACACTCACAATGACTAGCTAATATGACATACCTGGCCAGTGAGGTCCCTCTGCATGTCCACTAAATAATACATGCTGCCAATCAGGGCATAAAATTAACCTTTTCACCCACTGGCCAGAGTGGCTTGTGGATTCTAAAAATCACAAGCCATTTTCAACATTTACGAGCCACATTACCTTTTACAATATAGCACAACCTGGTTGGTTACCTGCCAAAGTGGCTGCTAGAGTAGAAAACCACAAACAAAATGTTACCAGCATTTGGCATTGGGGGGGGGGGGGTCTTAGACAAAACAAAATAGACCAGGCCTCAATCACATGAAAACAAGACTGACAACTTTTTCCCCTCTCTCTCACACACTCAAAACTCTGGTATTATAACAACACTACTGCAAAGCCATCAGACTGATGGTTGTCTGAGAGAGGCTGAAACCCAATGCATGTTGTGTCAAGTCCATTTGGAGGATAGGAGTCTACAGGCTGATTTTCAGCAAAAATGTGCCAATTGAAGCAACTTAATTCTGCAGTTACACATTTGCACATAGTTCGGAACACAGCAATTCACTCCACAGTTGCCAGACTATAATACTTGTCAACAAAGACAATACAAAGGGGCGGTGACAACGTTGACTATTTGTTTAATGCAACCATGCACAGCGATTTACTGTATTTCAGTAAATCACTACAAGTAATAACCAAGGATTACACATTTTCCTTCTGAAAGAGGACACTATAGCTAGGTTGTCCTACGTTTGATGTGTACACAAATAAATACACAGACAGATGATTGAATGAACCAGAAAGGATGCTCCATCCTTTTTTTCTGCCTTCAAAGGACATTGAAAGGCCACTCCACGACTGAATTGGGATAGTGACTCCCTGCTCGTGGACACTGGACTGGCACATCTCACAGGTGGGCCAGCGTGCAAGCCTCCCACTTCTTGCAGGGCAACGATCATTCTTCAGGGGGAGAAAAAACGAGCTCGCCTACGTCAGATAACTAACGTCCCCAGTGCAAACCACGCTAATTTACATATTTGAATCCAATTAAGTGACACTTCATGAAATTAAACACAACTGACACCTAAACATATCACATAAACACACTGACAACTAGCTAGCAAACCGACCAGCTACATAACTTAACTCACGTAACGTTAACCGTTACCTAACGTCGAGCTTGAGATGTCTACCCATTTAAACCCCCCATTCGCTACTAGCACAGTTGCTAAGTGGCTTGCTGGCTAGTGCATAACATGTATAGCTATGCCTAGGTATGACTGTTAGCCAAGAGAAATATGCTCAACAACTGGGTAGCTACCTAGCTAAATCTCTATTTGCTAAATAGCCTAAATGTAACGGGTTATGTTAGCCAAAATGTTTCAAATTAGCTCCTGAAGCTATCTGGCTAATAAGGTAACTTATTTGGCAAGCGAATATTCGCTAGGTAACGTTACAATCAAACCAAACTCTAAGATAAAGAGGAAGTGTATGTCATCCGGCTAGCCAACTATCACATTTGTTTACAGTGGCCGGAATTTAGCAAGCTTGCTAATTTGACGAGCTTAATAACACTCCACCAAAAGTGCTAAACCGGCTACCTTGTAGCGCAACCTAGGCCTCAGTCTGGTAGGTGTATTCATGATTTTGCTCCCTTGGTGGCTAGCTATTCTTTGATGGTGTCACGGTATCTCGTATGGAAAGTCTCACCTCTCCGTTCAGGCCCATTATACCTCCCGGATTGCTGTTTCCAGTACTTCCTGCTGACAACAAGCCCATGACAGATGCGGGTGTTCCCGCAGCTTGGGAACTCCGGGCCGTGGCTAGAGCGCCGGCCTTTCCACTACTGCCGCTGACTGTGCTACTGCAGCTACTGCCACCGCCCCGCTTGTTCTTCCTGCGCTTAGCTCCTCGTTTAGCGTCGGTTGGACTCATTTTCCCGCTGAAATATGAGACAACTTGGCGTCCAGAGAAGGCTGACTCTCGGTTAGAATGCCTAGCCAACAAAAACCTTTAAAGTACCAATAAGGCTAGCTATATTACACTCCAAAATACCCAGTCACTCAGTAGCTTCAAAAAGCAAACAGACTTCAGAATCCAACATGGCCGGCCAAACAGGAATTGGCTGCTGGAGTTTGCGTGTTCACGCACTTACGTTTCCTACAACGTCCAATGATTCATGGGAACTGCTGTTGTTTAACGCGTATTTTTAATGAGGAGGACAATCTTCACTGCAGACTCAGAACTACAGATTATTGTAGTCTTTCCGCCGTTAAACTATTCCGGTAACTCAAAAGAGGATAAATATTTGCAGGCCTTCTGCAGCTACTTAGATCTCGTTTTCAGAACCTGTTCAGAACCTTCCGCATATAGGCTAACGTTAATGGAACAAATTAATGTCATAATGATCAGCATGTTCACACTGCGTCTCTCGTTGTCCTACTTTTTTATTTATTTATTTTTATTTATGTACATTCACATCAAATAACCTAGCCTATGGAATGTCCCCCAATGCAACTACAATGTTAGGGCTCCTTTCCCCATGCATCTACCCTACGTGCAAGTGCTGCCTCTTCTGACGAGAGTTTCCTACAATGATTTTATTTAGTTTTCTGTGGATACTACAAAAGACTCATAGAATAATCCTATGTAGGATTGACAGATTCCAGTCATACATTGAGGGGAAAAAAAGCTGTGACCAATTCTGTTCAGTCAAAATTGATACTTAAACTAAAATAACGAATGGGCCATTGATAGACTTCAGCTTTGATAGAGTGGTGATTTTTTCAGCCAGAGATTACTTTTCAGTTCAGGATTAATTGAAATTCAGTTATCTTTTGGCATTTTTCATTTTTTGAAACTGATTTTAAATGTATAAACTGACCCCCAACCCTGGGATTAGCCATGCATTGCAATCAAAACGTTAGTTAAAAAAATAGGGCTGCTGGATGGCTCATTCGTTGCTAACTAGCGACCCCTGCTGGTCCATCGGGCGCCCTTTGATTGCAGTCAAAGCATGTAGGTTGCAGTCGGTTGCAGCCAAAGCCATGTGAAAGGTCCCTCCTTCGACTCCACTCGGTGTGAAAATAAGCAGCCGGTTTGGGTCCATCATGTGAATACCATCACCCATCAGGACAACTACAAATCAGGCTAAATGGCCTCACTTAAAGTTCTCAACAGATGAAAATATTGTGTGTATCTTGTGATAATTTCGCTTGTGGGAAGCAGAATTATGTAAATTAAATGCATTTATAATTTGAAGAGGATCCCTCCCATCCCACTTTTTTTCCCATTTAAAAAAAAATCCTGTATGTCCTCGCTTTACTGCTATTCCCCTGGCACTTGCATAGGGAGCACTGCAACTGAAGCCCTCCAATACAATAACCCTTGAGGCAGTGACAATTTTCCACACAGTGTGCTACAAGATAGAGCTAGCAACAATTGCAGGAGTGGCATATCTCTCGCTGACAGCAACTACTTTTTCAGCAGCTTAGCTTGGTGATGCTTCTGATCCACTGGCTCCCAGTGGCTACCCGTATCAAATACATGTCTCTGGTGTTGGAGTACTCAAGGAGCTCAAGGAGCTGCACCCCTATACCTTCAGGCCTTGGTCCAGCACTACAACACAACCCATGTTCTACGCTGTGCTGCCACGGGGCACCTAGCTCTCCCCTCCCTGGCTGCAACGACTTGGTCGTCTCTGCCTCGACTCTTCTCCCTACTGGCTCTCCAATGGTGGCGCGACCTGACCACCTCACTATCGAGTGTAACCTGAAGACCCATCTCCTCAGGACATATCTCTCCTCTCCTTCTCCACCCTGATTCCCATTACCCTCTTCTCCTATCTATCCTATATTTCCCTCCAAAACCTCTCTACCTTCCCTTCCACTTATGCTAATTCTACTGACAAAGGATTACTTATCTCCAGTGTGTTTTCCATCCTTTTCTTTTTGCAATAATTGTAGGTCGCTCTGGATAAGAGAGTCAGCCAAATGACTAAAATGTAAATTATCTTAAATGGAAAGTTAATTGAAACTAGCAGAAGATACCTCAGCCTCTTCCTAAATTTCTAAGTGATGTGAAAACAAGATATTGATATACACATATCTGATTTTATATAAGGTCTTCAGTGGTTTGTGTTCAGTAATTATTCCACTGTACTGTGGCTGCAGTCCATAATTTGTATGATGTGGTCTGCTGCAAGACATTAACAAGTTATAACAAGTAAAAATATATATTAAGGTAAGATAAAATAACACACAGTTCAGTATCAGTACAATAATGCAAATTCATTGGAATTATGACAATTTGAGTCTGCACAAACGTCTATATTTGATTAGCTGGGTGCGCAAGTCTGGTAGGAATTTTATTCAGACGGTAGATGGCAGTCTGTAGCTTCTTATAAAACAGAAACATTTGACCATCCAGCCGGCATTCATTCAGAGTTGAATGCGTTTGTGCAGAAAAATAGACTGGAATTGAAAATACGACTTAGAATGCGAATGTTAGTGACCATGACATTTCACATTAAAAGTTAAAAGATTATCGCTCTTAGCCGTCACAGTTAATTGAAAAACGTCTACTTTTCAATAATAGCCCATTCCATTGCTTAACATGGCCAATAAGTAGCCATGTATCCTTGCATGCATTGGGCAAGAGGCAGGAATTCACGGGGCACACACCATTCACTCACACACTCATACCTATGGGCAATTTAGTCTCCAATTAGCCTTTGGACTGTGGGAGGAAAACCACGCGGACACGGGGAGAACATGCAGGCTCCACACAGGGAGGCACACGGCCGGGATTCGAGCGTGTTACCAGAGAGGGTATCTTTGGCGTTACCTCTTGCTGTGAGGCGACAGTGCTAACCGCTACCAACTATTTAAAAATAGACTAGCCTAGTTTGTAGCCTACTGCTTCTCACTGACGTGAAGAGAATGCAGAAAGATTTTGGGTTAACGTAGGCTAGTGGGAAAATGTATGCTAACACCTGTAGACAACATCAAATGGAAAAATACACCAAATGTTTGTGGAATCGAGGAACGTAACGATTGAAAAGGAAAATAGAATGCTGGCACTCTGTAACCACAACAACCAAGAGTGGGATCAGCCCTTTGATTGTCATTATCGTAGTCATGTCGCTTTTACACTGTAAGTATGCACCTGGCGACAGGCTATGTTCTTGATAAAATGTGAGATAGTGTCATTTAGAAAGTTAACAAAGTAATAATATCCAAAAGCAATAATAACTAGGCTATAGGCTACCACCTACTAGCCTATCTAAATCACCGACTGGCCCTAGCAACCCTGACTGCCTTTGATAACTAGATGACTGAAGAGGCGTTCTATTTCCCGAATAGAATCTCTGTTAACAGACATGTGATTGGTCATCTAATTTATTTAATAACATATCATTTTTTTTAAACGGACGATCTGTTTCTTTTCAGATTGATTTAGGTGAGTGTCCCTTCGAAAATTACACAACTGGACTAGTCGAGGTTTCTTGCCACTAGTAGAAGCTTCGACCACAGAATAAACAATGTGAATGCTCTACATTTTAAAGTAAAACAAACAAATGCCCCGACGTTACAAGTAGCCATAATTTATCCAACTAGCTGAGGGCCTGAGGCTATGTAACGTTTGCTATATAACGTTAGACTAAACTGGTAGGTGTGGCCATCAAACATTGGCTGCGTCGCTCTCTTCCATTTCACTTGGAGTTGTATATAGGTAGGCGTAGCCTAAGCATTATGAAAGGAAGACGACTAGTCGACTACTCTAGCTAGCTTTTTTGTCAACAGTGAGCTTCACGTATAGGCCACAGAGATTAGATATAGCTAAAGCTGGGGCCACATTGCACGACTTTTCCAATCGTAAGGGACAATGAAAAAATGTGTAGCACACATTTAACAACTGTCATATGCAGATTTTCAGTCTCTTGCGTCGCACACACACAATGACGGCTGTTTTTGAGGAGCACAAATCTAAACGACAGAGAATAGACGCAGACGGATGCGTTCTCTCGCATGAACGTGATTTCTCGTAGTAGACCTGCACTCGCGAGAATGTCTTTTTCCAGATATTTTGAAACCAAAACAACCATGGAGCCCATACAGCTTGCAACTTTGTCAGTGTTGTTGTGGTAACTTGCAGAGTTGACATTGTACAGACAAACACACGCATGTTTCTGCCACAAATCCACAAGTCGCTCCTCATTTTTAGTATTCCAAGAAACATGCTTATTCGGCTCAGCCATCCGCACGTTGGATTTGATGTTTACTTCCGTATTTTTCCACCTCTTCCTTCCTCTGTCACAAACTCACTTTTCATTGGCTATTGGAAATTCCCGTAGCGATTTCAGTCTTTGGCCAGCGCAAACCACAAGATTAGGCACAGACTAACCCCAATAAAATCAAACATGTTTGATAAAATCGTGGCGTTCCCGACTGGGATCGTAGGACACAGACAACAGTCTTTCACTCCCACACACATCACATAACGATTACAGCTGCGACTTTACAGCGCGACTAGTCTGGATTTCCCTGGACTACCACAGACTGTGCCCGATCGCAAATCGTTGCCAAATCGGACTAAAAAATCGTGTAATGTGTCCGCAGCTTAACTTGGTTATAATAGTTCTGTAGCCTACAGAAGATTGCTTTTTTTTGTGAAATGTTCCTTTAAATTAAATATAGTAATTAGCTTAAGCTACTATATTTCACACCATATAAAACTGAAAATGCTGATTCTTTGTCCCCACATCAAGATGAATGGACACATTGAAAACAAATGGGCAAGAGTGCCCAAGGCATGGGAAGACCCTGTAAGTAGCTACAGAGGAAATATTTAATTCTGGGTACTCACAAATTACATTAGGTGTTCCTTGAAACGTGTTCTAAAAAATGTTTGCACAGGCACAATTCATCTGTATGACCTGTTCTGTAACTGTATGACCTATGTGCTATAGGCTACATATGTCCTATATACCTGACCTATATGACCTAGCCGCCAAAAAATTCAGTAAAGCTACCTACCCAACTAAAATTAGCATCTAAGCTTAGGATACTGTGGGTTAAGGCTTACATGAAATTGCATAGTGATGAACACAGCAGTATGAAACACAATTTGTTGAATTCACATGAATGGTGTGTATTCACGGAGGCACTAGATTCTTAACTCTGCTTTTTACGGCTGGTATTTCAGGGCCACACTCCAAATGAGGAAGGCCAGGTTTTAGCCAGTTATGAGGTCAACAAAGACACAGACACAAGGACACTCAGCAAGGTATGACCAGTCATTCTTACCAGAGGTGACTACAGCCTGCCTGTGTGTCTGTATTTAAAAGGTGGCTTTCCCATGTTTCCTCAGTCTGAGGAGGAGGAGGAGGAGGAGGAGGAGGAGGAGATAAACAAAGAAGAGGACACCGTCTCTGTCAACCCACCCGTGAGTCGCAAACAAATGGTATGTGTGGGATACAAATAACACAGTAATTAGTTACTTAATATACAATGAGCTTCTTATGATTGTATACTCTGTTTCACTGCATTTCAATAGTATTTTGCCAGTCGTGTTCTACAACAACCGACTTCTCTCACCGTTGTTAAATGTATACTGTGGTTAAATGCACCACCTTACCAAAGTTCCATGTCCATGAATATATGCTTTAATGGCTATATATAATAAAACTAACATTGTCAAATGAATGTCACACTTGGAGCTTTATATGTCGTGGTTTGTACGTCTTGAACATAAGCAAACGCATGCTCTTGAAAAGCCCCCATTGTAGTTCTAGTGTGTGTCTTGGTGTCTGTGCCAACCTAAGGTTTCTAGTGTGTGTGTGCCTGTGTGTCTATGCAGACCCAAGTGTCAGATACAGAACAAACAATGCCTTTCCCTCAGTTTGTGGACACTCTGAAGAACCTTCTGGAAGTGGCCCCCACAGTTCTCCACGGGGAAGAGCAGGAGATGGAAGTGGAGTGGGCTGAGGCCAGGGACGAGTGCCTGAGGGTGATGGAGGAGGGCCTGGCCACCCTGCAGTGCGATGTGACCAAGAGCCTGGTGAACATACTGGACAGCCTGGACAGGGGCCAGCGCCTGCGGAGGAGGGCGAGGGATGCCGAGAGGAGGAGCGAGAAGGAGAGGCGGAGAAAGAGCTGCACGGAGACGGAAAAGTGGACGAAGCGTTGGGCGGGGAACTGGGAGGGAGGGAAGAGGACGAGAGGGGAGGGTTGGAGCTGCGAGAAGAAGGAGGACGAGGAGGATGAGGTCATCAGCGGCATGTGCCTGGAAGTGAGACGGCAGGTGCAGATGGCAATGGACAAGGCCGAGTCAGAGCGAGAGGAGGAGGTCACGGAGAGTGACAGCACCGCGGCCAAGCAGGAGCTGGCTGTCATGGAGGTGCTCATGGACCAGCTGGGGGCAGTGGAGGACACCTGCAGGAGACACTGTAAAACTATGCAGGACAGAATGGCACGTCTGTGGGAGACAATAGAGAAGAACAGATTAGGAAGGGTAGAGAAGAGTGACCAGTGTCCTGTAAGTGACTCACTTCACACCTCATTTCCAGATGGGAGGATGGACATTTTAACCAAGTTCTGTAACTGAATTTCTGCAGTTAGTGGCAAATTAGAAAGAGGCAAATTAGAACTTGATGGACCAATACTTGGCTTCCTGATGGAAAAAAGTGTAGCAATAGTGTTTTAAATTTTAAATTCATGCTGCATCGTATAGCGAACAAATGCGTTGAATATCATCGTATTATTATACGTTTCTATTGTGTTTTCTGAAGTCTCCTGATGAATATATTGTCTGCCTGACCTTGTAACCATGGTGATTCCTCCTCTACCCTCTCCCCTACACAACCCTGGCCCCAGAGTTCAGTGACTCCTCTCGCAATCCTTGAGCCCTGCCTGGTGCGTGGGCGCAGGCCTCTCCTTCCACCTATCACATCCCTGAATGAGGAGGGGGGCAAGTGCAGCGCTATTCAAACTGGCACAGAGGCACCCACACAGGTGAGTCAGTCAGTCTCTCTATCTCTCTCTCTCTCTCTCTCTCTCTCTTCCTCTTTCTTGTCCTTTGAGAGATTAAGATCCCTTTTGAGAATGAACAGTGGGAGACAGGCAGCTTATATGCTCCACAGCAATCACATTTCTCTCTCTCTCTCCCTCCTAGGGCATTACGTGGCACATGGAGCCGATGGCAGAGAACCACAGGGCAAAAAAGAAAAAGAGGAAAAAGAAGGTAGAGATGAAGGAAGGGGAGGAGGAAGAAGTGGATGAGAGGAATGGAGAGAGCGAGAACGTCGCGAAGAGCTGGAAGCAGAGGTAAGCACACAGAAGGAAAGGAGGGATAGCCGTGAGAGAAGAAAATAAATGAAGAGATAAAAGAGAAGTGCAGGTTTTATGGTAAACGTGCTACACCCGGGCATTCCGGTGTATTCGCGCGTAATGTTCACTGCTGTAATTGCAATAGTCGCAGAGCTGTTTCTTCTTTTCACAGGCTGACTGAATGGCTTCATGCACCACTGTGTGGGTGTGCGGTTAGATGCTACTGAATGGAAGGTCCCCATTAAAGGAGCTCTATTGACCCTCTGATACAACCTGGCGCACACAGACTCATTCCCAGACCTACAGATACTCAGATGTCATCTGGCTCACTGAATAACACACACACGCACACACACACACAGAAAGGGAAAAACGAACTAAAACATCATACACAGCAGCGAGTAAAACCTTGACTTTCTATAAAGACAAGGGTGATGCTTAAAAAAAAAGAAAATTAAATCTCACCTGTATTGATATATAGTATGTGAAATGTATTGAAAATGTATGTGACTAGCATTTCAGAGCACCCTTTGTCACTAATTTGTCTAATTATGAGTAGCACTTTGAAAAAAACATTTAATGGTGAACCTTTTACCAATGGTTTTAAAAAAATATACTATTATTGCTATTATTTTGTTAACTTGTATTGCTCACGAATCACACATAAAATAAAATGTAAGCTAAAGCATGGTCACCCTGGTTATGGGCTTCTGACTTGCAAATAAAAAAATGTAACAACAATGCTCAAGTTACGGAAGGTTGTAACTAAGTGTGGATTGGTTACGTGTAAAAATGGCAAAATGTGCCTAATAAAATATGTGTCCGTGTGCATTTCTGTTCTCTATGTGCATATAATTTAAGTAATACCATACGAAAATGACAACAGAAACATAGCCCATCTTAGTTTCCCTGAAAGCGGCCGGGAAACCAATGCAGGCCGACATTCTGATAAGTCAAGCGAGCTCTCGGGGCCTGGAGCTCCAGGTGAGGGTGGATGGAGTCGAGGGGGGTGTTGAGATATTGGCTCATTTGCTGCTCAGGTTTGCTGAGGGAGAGACAAAGGGAACAGATACTGGGGCTGGTGGGAGCATTGGGGCACGCAGCTGTGAAATTGGATTTTGTCCATAAGTGTCTGTTTCTGTTAAATATTTTCTCTGGAACGCAAGTAAATTACAATGGATCCCGTGCACTGATGTGTCTCTAGTCTCTCTCCAGTGTAGACGGATTGCCACTGTTCCACAGAGACGCTTGTGATGCCGGCAGACCAAAGCTCCTTCAGTGCTTACACCATTTATGAGGGCAGCTTGTTACAGCATGTCAAATGTTTGAGTAAGCTGCTATGAAAGTAACAAGCTTTTTTTTCTCTTCTTTTTTTGTTGCACTGGGGTTTGCACGGGGTCCCTCCACTTAAAAATAAATCACCGAATGTGTCAAATGATATTTAAGAAAGAGCTCTTTGTATTTCAAACAAAGCCTCATTTTTTTTAAGTTCAAGAGTAGCGCCAGTACTTTCTCTTGCTGACAAATTGAAGTTGTAATTTTTTTTTATTCTTTCATTTTTAAGAGAAATAACTTTTTGACAGCATTAAAATGAATAACAAGTGAGAAAAATAGCCTTTTAAGTGCAATGCTTGCTTATACTTGCACAATGTTCTCATTCAGTAGAAACTTCCTGGCAAAGTCATGTACAAAGTAATGCAGTACGCAGAGTACGTATTGTAGGGTGTATACAAAAATGGTTAATTCTCATTTGACTTGGAGTAGGAGAAAGGTAGCTCTCTAAATCAACTGATAACCACTTCTATGAAAGTAAATAATCACTTTTCCAGCTGAAAAAAAGTACTTCGATGATTATTGTTGTAAGGGGCTGGACTTGTGAACACAGAGTAGTAGTTGAATCCCATATGAAACACTATTGTTAATTTTAGCAAGGTACGTGATTTACAAAGCATCTTTAGCATAAATTCCTTGAGTTTACTTAACGTAAACTATTACCACTAATACAAAAGGTCACACAGCAATCAACACATTACATGCATCACAGTCATGAGATATTTCTTCGGTGTCTTAAGTGGTTGTCAGCACTTTCAAAGAAATATTAATACCACTAAATAATCTTGTCACATCCAACGGTCATACATGCTGTAGTTTAGTTTTTTTTTTTGCTACACTGGATGAAGACGTTGGGTATGCCAATTAACCGATGGTTGTTATTGCATTGCCAAGGAAATCGCTAACATTCACAAATGGGAGTTCAGTACATTTCATTTTGAAAGGCCAGGCACATCTATATGCTAAGAAAATATGTCAGTACCCACGTCTGTGCTGTGGAGCTGCATCTGATAAATATCAAATTCCAACGTCTATGAAGTATAGTGAAATGTTGTTAGATGAACCGCTGATTATTTTTCAGAGATGAGACCCATTGGTGACCCTTTGACGCTATCCAAGACCACTGGCACTGTTCGGCGAGTCCCAGACAGCCCAGACGTTATTGCTGAAACACGCACCCTTTTGCGTGCCTGCCTGCCCCTTGTAATGCGAGATGACGGGGGGGTGATGAATGCCCTGCGAATAAGTATGTCTATTAGTCAGCCGCAATAGCCTCCCTGCTACAGAACGCTTGTTTTCCAGGTCATAACTGTGTGACAGATCATTCTTCATCCCCTCCCAATGCCCTCATCTCAGGAGAAACCCCAGCCCCAATATTCAGGTTCCTTTCCTATGCTGTCACTCAACTCTTTGTGTGTCTGTGTGAGAGAATGTGTGTGTGTGTGTGTGTGTGTGTGTGTGTGTGTGTGTGTGTGTGTGTGTGTGTGTGTGTGTGTGTGTGTGTGTGTGTGTGTGTGTGTGTGTGTGTGTGCAAATGTACGTGACAATAAGAATGACTAATTACTTAGATTTGTATGTCAGACCTAATATTAAATGGCTATGGCCATTTGCCAGTGTAACACAAACAGGCCATGTACTGCATAACTATTCATATGCGGTTGTGATGTAATAAAATAAATACTGTCCACCATTTTTACAATTTCAGATGTATTTACTTTGTTCTCTTTATTGAATACCATGTCCTGGATTATTCATCACAGATGGCAATGGCTTATTGAGTTGCGACAGACAATTCCCAGCAGAAGCCTAAAGGCGTCTACGTAAGTGTTGAAGTTCAACAGACTAGAAATAATTATGCATCTGGACAAATTGAGGGAGTCAAAAACAATTACACACCGGTTCTTTATTATGTGATAATGCAGCCCTGATATGCACTTGCATTCATATTTAATTCTGTAACACAAGTGTGATTATAATCCTAATTGCCGTCAGCTATGCTTACATGTAAATGCCGGATCATGGGAAGACCAGTGGCTAATTTGTGAGGGAGCGCGGTGAAGCCCCCTAGGCTCAATCACAAATAATTGGACATCACAGCCCGCAGAACATGATTTATACAATCACATCATTTCATACCAGGAAAGAATGTAACCTTGTTCTTGACAGCATACTGCGGAGACGCATGTGGAATGTCATGTGACTGATCTTCCTCCTGGATGTGGATGGGGGAAGGCAGACCGCTGTCACGTGATAATTAAACAAATCGGGTTCCTTTCTCTAATTTAAACTGTATCACGTAAGCAAGACAGTCAGAGGAAGCGAAAGCTAAAGTGTGGATGTAATGTGTATAACTGGCAATTGGACTGGTTTGAAAATACTTGATATGTGACATTTTAACAGTTGTTCATTGTTTATAATACAAATAATAATAATAATGCCTTGCATTTATATAGCGCCTTTCTCACCAACCGGTGATTCAAAGCGCTTTACAATGATGAGGGGGAAACTCGCCTCTACCACCACCAATGTGTAGCACACACCTGGGTGATGCAACGGCAGCCATTTTGCGCCAGAATGCTCACCACCAGAGGTGTAAAATCCAGGTTCAGAAAGTAAAAATCCTTCCCAGTATTTTGTTCCAATCACCTGGATTTGTTAATTAGCACAATTCTTCAGCCAGGTGGTAGAACTAATTAGTGAAATCAGCTGGCTGAGTTCATGGGTGGAAGGACTTTTACTTTCTGACCCCTGGATTTTACACCTCTGCTCACCACACATCAGCTGAGGTGGAGAGGGAGAGAATGATTTTAGCCAATTAAACTGGGGGATGATTAGGTGGCAGATTGAAAGAGCCAGGTTTGGAATTTAGCCAGGACACCAGGGGAAACCCCTACTCTTTACGATAAGTGTCATGGGATCTTTAATGACCACAGTGAGTCAGGACCTCGGTTTAATGAAAAATTCCATCCGAAAGACGGCATCTCCTACAGCACTGTGTCCCCATCATTGCACTGGGGCATTGGGATTTTTATTTGACCGGAGGGAAGATTGCCCACTACTGGTCTACCAACACAACTTCCAGTAGCATCTTAGTTTTCCCAGGAGGCCTCCCATCCAAATACAAACCAAGCCCACACTTGCTTAGCTTCAGCAATTCAGCAGGAGCAGAGTGCATGGCAGTACGGCTGCTGGTTGTTGCTCCAATGGTGGAAAGAGAGTTATTCACATTATTTTCTTGATCTATATCAGTAACTGATGGTTCTCTTAATTTGTCAAATTGAAATGTGATATTGTATCAAAAATGGAGGGCCTTATGGTAAATCCTCTCTGATATGTTATACTTCAAATCATGGCACACATGCATTTTTATTCTGCAAACATCTGAAGCCACCATCAAGAGAGTTAACATGAATACACACACACACACACACACGCAGACAGACAGACAGACACACACTCATGCGTGCGCGCACACACACACATACAGTGTATACAATTTGATTATTTTTTTAAGTTTGGGAGCTGAACACTTTAGATGCTTTTTGTGCTTGTCCTTGTTTGTATTAATATCATTATTAATGTGTCTCGCCATTTGAACCAGAGAAAGGCATGACTTGAGAAGCCAGTGTTTGTGCTCCTCTGAGGAGGAAAATCTCCATGCTTTTACTATTTAATAAAATAATAAATTGCCTATTTTCCTTCAAAAAGAATATTGAAATAGTCCTCTGCTTAAGCCTTGAAACATACAAAACAATCTGAAGGGAATATATTAGCATTCACCACCCCAAATATTTTTTGATCAACGTTTTTATTCAACTTTTCTATACCTAATCAATTTTGCACTGTAATATCAGCAATACATTCACGTTGCCCACATGTCTAACTCATATATAATGGATCAGCAAATGAAACTGGTTGAAAAATGCTTAGACAGTATTGCATGCACACTGTTGCATCACCTAAATGTACCCTACAGTTATAAGAAACATAACAAAATACCCCCTTAAGCTTCCTATTACGTTAGGGTCTATATGATCCGAATTGACTTTTTGTTTTGTATAATTTCAAATGTGTGGTTTTCTTCAGCAAATGCCTCTAAGAAATCCGAGAGAATTAGGAAATATGTGTAAAAAAAGTTATTTGGAACTTTCACGTTTAAAAAAAAAGAAGTTTATATTGACCTGTAACAACACCTAAACACAAATGGCAGTAAAATGCTAACATAATAGGAAGGTTAAACCAAATTTGTGTCTAGAATGGTCTCCTTTTGATTCAATATGTGTATGATGAATCAAATGTATAGGATGAAAATTGCACTTCAGTCATGTCAAGGGAACAGCTTTTTAACCGTGCGGGTTAAACATGAATGAGACAAAATAAATAAACACAAAGAAAACTGGAATGATGTGATCAGACACTCATTTGTATGACGTCTTCCCAGAATGTAAATCCATACTTCAATTAAGCAAAATATTCTAAAGAAATATTCCACGAAACACTGAAATAGCTTCTAAATAATATTGCTAGGCTGTTTGATCCATGATTGTGATGTTTGTATTCCCTTTTGAATTTCTGTTTTCTAGAGATACCCTGCAATCAAAGTTGTGGCAATCAATATGCCACACAATACATACAGAGTAAAGTCTCATGTGTAGCCTTTGCTGAACAGTAAATACAATGTCAATTTATGTCCATTTCATATATAGTGTGGTCATAAATGGAGGAAATCTCCAGTGGAGCATTGCTTCCCTTTGTATTAATATCGCAAAGTAATTTACACAAGTCCCTAAGGCTTAAAGATATTGCTGTTTGCAGAGACTTAGATCTTTTTTCATTTTGAGGGAAAACCTGCATGCGTGCCCTTGAGACGAAGGCTTTCCTCTGGTTTATTGTTGGGGGATGAGACGTTGGCGATGCTGAAAATGACTGGAGGGAAATAACTTGCTTTAAAAGAAACGGCACAAAACTTTTGCCAGTGTAACAAACACAACCAGAAAGGTATGCTCAAAACCAACAATGCATTTCAAAATAAATATATATATTTACGGATTTGGACACATCGCTAAGATTGCATTTTCAAGCAAATGGTCCAATATTACTCACCAAGGCTGTACAGACAGTAAATTCACAGTAAAATGTCCAGTGGTAATTCAACTCTAGCAGTGTACATATGAGCCTACTTTGGCCAGATCAGGCTCATATGTACTATGTTAGAGTTGAATTAACAGTGGGCATTTTACTGTGCAGTGTTGTATTCCATAGGTTAAGTGTGCCATTAACAGAGGGGTGGTTGATCAGGACCGGTCCACCTTTAGTTTTCGTTCTAAGTAATAATAACAAACCTGTCTGTGATATAAAATATGATTTCAACAGCCAGATATCAAACATTCAAGCCCACATTATGGACCACCAGGTGTGGCATTTCCGACACTTATTTTTGGATTTTTTGGGCTGATTAATGAAGTCCAGAACCGAAGTAAATCCAAGAGTATTTTATAAAAAGGAACCTGCTTCTCTAGTAGACGCTTGTTCTACTGATGCAGGTCATTCTTTAGACTGAAATAAGGAAATATATGGCATTTGTTTGCATTCTTGAATGAAATTGCAAAGCCAATTTACTAACTGAATACTGAAAATGCATATTGTGTTCTGAAAATGCATATTAACATGACACAAATCCCCCTTTCCTATTGTACAGATAAGAAACACAGTTTTGCTGAAATAATGCGATATGTTGTTTACACTGTCAAATGATGCTAGAGAACTGAATTCCCTGGAGACTCAATTAAATTCCATCTTGCTCTTGGCTCTGCTGTATCCAGGTCAGTTAACTGTGGCTGTATGCTTTAGTGTAAACATGTATAATAATATCAGAGCAGCAAAAGGCCAGAAGAAAAAGCTGAATTTCTGTCTTGGCCCTTTTTTCTGTGCAACAGGATTTGCTCTTGAGCCCTAAATGACATATTGATCAGGTAGCCATATCCTCAGTGCTTTTATACAGGAGAAACTGCCTTAATTCAGTTGGAACAGGTTATCCACTCTCCTCAGGCACTTAACTGGCTGCAGACAGAGGGAATTGTGGGCCACTTTTGAGTACTGAAAACTGAAAGAAACAAGTACATCAGAAAACTAAATCAGATCTAACAAGTATATCGATTAATAGGTATATCTGGTTGGTATACCTGTATTCATAATTTATAAGATATCATTATAGATTTAATTTAGTAATATATAGTTTTTCTTTTTTACATCGTGTCTTTGTGCCAGAGGCAAGCAATGAGTAGAAGTGTGTCAAAAAATGTAATGGAAAATAATAAAAACAGCTTATTCAATGGCATTTAGAGGATAAACTATGCCAACTGAAGCAGGGAAGCTCATGAATATTGTAAACAAATTTAATGAGCAGACATTACTGCATGGTGTTTGACTTCAAATTTAATTACATCTGAGCCGCAAGTATTTTTGGTGAAGTTAACAAATGAATGTTGAAATTTCCGGAAGTGCAAACCAGCAGTGACCTGCAATGTGAAGAACAACAATGAGAGCTAAATTTCTAAAGCAAACTTAGGGACATTAAGGAGAAGCCTTTGTGGAATGATTGCTGTATTGTATGTACAGGAGCTTCTTTGGGAAATTAGAAATTCACCGTTTGGTGAATTAGCTTAATCTCACACTGAAAAAAACTTTTAATTGAAGTAAATTTATTCAGAAGAAAAAAAATACCTCATCAAGAAATAATTATTTTTAGCAAAACCACGTGTGCCACAATTATTGGCACCCCTGCATTTAATACTTTGTACAACCTCCCTTTGCCAATAAAACAGCACTGAGTCTTCTCCCGTAACATCTAATAAGGTTGGAGAATACAGAGCAAGGAATCTGAGACCATTCCTCTTTACAGAATCTCTCCAGATCATCCAGACTCCTAGGTCCTCTCTTGTGCACTCTCCTCTTCAGCTCAGCCCACAGGTTTTCAATGGGGTTTAGGCCAGGGGACTGAGATGGCTGGTATTGTGGGAAGCAAATAGCCATTATAGACAAAAGACAGTCCTTCAATGATTCAAATGTTCTGGTATTTATTTTAATTGTACAGCCTATTTTTGTCAAGAATATCACACTTCCATTGTATTTGGCCTCTCCGCTGGCCAGCTTCTCTCTGGTGATGTGATTTTGGATCTCTAAAGTACTCTGACTGCTTTCAATTAGACTTATTTCACACATTAGGCATGTTAATTTACATAGACTAACACTCCAGAGTTAGGCTGGAATGTCTCTCAGGAGCTGTGAAATATGACAAATGGATTTTTGAAACAGCCGACAGCGTTGACTATAATGCATGTTTCTACTGCAGCACGTCACCACCCGTCAGTGTTTGCCATCAAGTGTTTGTCCGTTTTTTAATCAGCCACACGCCCCACTGATCCGCGCTGAACTGATTTCATCTGAAATAAGGCTATGTACAGTACAGCGCCATTTTGAAAAGCAGCATGTACTGGAAGACACTTTTGTAACATAGATCAAGTAAGAGTGCAATGAACTACCCTGCTACTTTGGCTCTGTGATATTTTATGGTAGTTTATTATTATTATTATTATTATTAATAATTAATGAATTAACTTATTTATTTATTTTTAACTGGTTGCAATTTTAAGAAAACCACTACACCTCAGAGTGGTGCAGGCCCTGAATACCATGCATACCTAAATGGACAATATCATGAATGCCACGGGGTTTGTCAATTTTCTGTTATTTTCTTCATTATGGAACCCAGTTAATGTCCACAACTAACTGTATTATTTGCAGAAGAAAATAGATTAATCTGAGAATGAGCAGCTTCAGCTCCACTGGAGTAATAACAGCCAGTTATTCAACATGCCGTGTGACTCAGTTCCCAATGTCAACACTGTTCTAATTACGCCATGTTAAACTGAATTCAATTAACAATCTGCTCAGCAGACTGAATCAACAGCTATAAATTCACACGGAAATTTTTCTGTGACAAAATTAGAGGCGATGAGAAAATCCGAACATCCGTGACGCTGAAGAGCTAGATCAGAGAGAGACTCTGGCACAAACAGAACACCATGCACTGTACTGGGTGAGTCAACATGCGTTTAAGTAAATTAATCATGTGTTAATCATGTGGTGCAGTAATGGCACTCTATTTATCTTCATGCTAACACTTTCTGTGAAATGGTCATAAAATTATATAATAATCAGTACACGGCACATCGACCAGCACAATATAGGCAATGGAGTGTTATGTCACTGCTGATGCAGCAAGGAAGTGTCAATGCCAAGTGACACACGCCATATGCCCATTTGCAATTACTTATGTATGTCTGTGTAGTGCTTCTCAAAATGCGATATAGTGCTCTCATAAAGGAGTACGTCGTTCTTATGAAGCACCATTCAAAGAAAGTTGCCATTTATATACGATATTGTTATGATGGAGACACTGTGTTGTAAAGGATGCCATCTTTGTCATTTGATATAACTGAAGCCATGTCTTGCTGTACCAATAAAGAACCAATTCCACTTACCACAAAAAGTAGGGGGTCCCTTTATGTTCTGCCAACTACCCAATCTTGTCATCAAACCCAACTTGAACCGATTAAATATGTTATTGATAATAATAATAATAACAACAATAACAATGATTATTATTAGTGATAGTATTTTTTATTTAGCTTTAATTCAAAATTGGGATACAGTATTACACATAGACTGTATACAGAATAATTCTGAAAGCATTATTCCGCCTTGCTGTAATGGTACTTCACTGTTTTTATTAGTAAACGGTTGTTTCAGCCTCCTTTGAGAGATTCCTTATCTTACACCCCCTTCAGGGTAAAGACAAAGATGTGACAGTTAATGCTAAAGATATAATATCTCACCGTCATCCCTTTATCTGATTAAAGGCATTAATTCGCTGGCTTTGATCACAAGCTTGTTTAAATAGTGACAGTACTTTTCAGCAGTTTTGAAACAAGTTTAAAGATGAAAAGACCAAAGGGAGGCTTGTGTCAGTGTTTAAAGTATGCCTCTATAAGCTCCTGTTCTCTAAGTTGGATGGTTTTAAACATTAAGCGGATCAAGAGAGGCTGACAATGCAAGGAATAGTGGGCGTACATTACCGTTATCCTCAAACTGCCGTGGTTTGAATGTTTGCAGCCAGTGCCATTTGTAGCAGGTTGGATCGGCTCCCGTTCTCTCAGGGTTAAAGTGAGCTAGGTTAAGCCTTGAGCAGGTGTGGGAGGAGGAAGGTGGATAGCTCTCAAATGATACCGCCGGCTGCGTCTCCACTGGTACATTGCACAATTAACTTACAACATACTATGCCCACCAGGATTATTGGCAACCTCAATTAATATGAGCAAAAAGTGTAGGATTAAATTGAATTTATTGTTTATAAAATGTCCTCTATGCTCAGAAAAATTTGAAAACTACCATTGATCTGAGGAAAAACAAATCTTTAATGCGAAATATTTTTTATTTTGAAGAAGATGCATCCCTGCATTTAATACTTGGTGTACCCTCGCTTTGCCAAGATAACGGCACTGAGTCTTCTCCTGTAATGTTTGAAGAGGTTGGAGAACACATAGCAAGGGATTTGAGACCATTCCTCCACACAGAATCTCTCCAGGATGATCCCTTCAGGACTCTTGGTCCTCGCTTGTGTCTCCACTTCAGCTCATCCCACAGGTTTTCTATGGGGTCCAGGTCAGGGGACTGGGATTGTCATTGCAAAGCCTTGATTCTGTGGTCAGGGAACCATTTTTTTGTAGAGTTTGAGGTATGCTTTGGAATATTGTCCTGCTGGATCCAACCACAACCCACTTTCAGCCTTCTGGCAGAGGCAGCCAGATTTTGGTCTAAAATCTCCTGGCATTTGATTGAGTCCATGGTGCCAAGTATCCTAACAAGGTTCCCAGGGCCATTGGAGAGAAAACAACCATACAACATTACAGATCCACCATCATACTTCACAGTGGGGTTAGGGCTCTTTTCTGCATAAATATGCCTCTTATTACACCAAACCTACCCCTGGTATTTATTGCCAAAAAGCAAAATTTTCATCTTGTCTGACCATAGCATCCAGTTACAATTTGAAGTACCATTTATCAAACTCCAGGTGTTTACATTTATGGTATGATGACAGCAGAGGTTTTCTTCAGGCAAGCCTTCTAAATAGCTTGTTGGCATAGAGGTGGCATCTAATTGTACCTTTGGAGACTTGGTGTCCTCAGGATGCAACCAACTTCAGCAATTCTCCAACTTTAATCCTTGCAGAAATGTTTGCCTGTAATGCCTTCCACCTAGCTGCGTGCAGAAGCAAACTACACATGCGCCTAGCTGTGCGTGGAAGCAAACTACACATGCATCTAGCTGCGCATGGAAGCAAACTACACATGCATCTAGCTGCGCGTGGAAGCAAACTACACATGCGCCTAGCTGCGTGCGGAAGCAAACTACACATGCGCCTAGCTGCGCGTGGAAGCAAACTACACATGCATCTAGCTGCGCATGGGAGCAAACTACACATGCATCTAGCTGCGCATGGAAGCAAACTACACATGCGCCTAGCTGCGTGCGGAAGCAAACTACACATGCGCCTAGCTGCGCGTGGAAGCAAACTACACATGCATCTAGCTGCGCGTGGAAGCAAACTACACATGCGCCAAGCTGCGCGTAGAAGCAAACTACACATGCGTCTAGCTGCGCGTGGAAGCAAACTACACGCGTCTAGCTGCGCGTGGAAGCAAACTACACATGCGTCTAGCTGCGGGTGGAAGCTCCAGTTCCAGTTGCTTTAAACGTCTTTTTTTTTATATATAGGCATTGCCTAATTTATGGTCAACAAACCTAATTTAATTTGTATGTTGTCTGATCTTCCCCATGTTGATGGATGACTAAGGGGGTTTTGGCCTGTGTGTCACATCATATTTATACCCCAGTGAAACAGGAAGGAACTTGCTTGAAGTTGGAAGTTTCTCAAGACTCAGGTGTGCTTAAAAATAAGACTGGGAATATACTTAAACTAGGTTTTGTTTGTAACTATTTTATTATTCCATTATTTATGAAGATTTATTTTCCTTGAATAATTTTACCTGAAGTAAAGATATTCATACTTTGAGTGTAAGGTCACACGGACAAACAACAAAGACATTTTTTATAGCCTTTTTTGCTCATATTTTCTAGGGTTACCAATAATTCTGGTGGGCATAGTAAAATGATAAATGAATGATGGAGCTTAATACCCATCCCAGTAAAGTGCATTTTGAGACACACGGTAGTGTTCCTTAACCTTATTTAGATGACAAAACCCAAGAGGAAACCCAGGCAAATCTGTCTTGGAAAAGCCTTGGATGATGTGTGTGCCTGTAGTATTATTATTATTATTATTATTATTATTATTATGAAGAAGAAGAAGCTTCTCATAATTTTTTCACAGTCCTTGAAGAACATTCTATACTTTGCGTCAACTTGCATTACACATACACTGTATACAGTATCCTTTCTCTGGATTCCTTTGTGGAGCATCCCACTGAAACACTAGTTTGTTATTGCAGTGATGCGTCGTACTGTGGACTGTGCCAGTGCTGCCTTGCAGTCGCATTGGTTCTCCGGCACAACAACTGCAAGGCAACATAGGTTAGCTGCTGACGCTGACCGGACATGTCTCAAGGCTTCTGTTCTTCCAAGAATTAATCACCTGCTGACCCACATGGCCTTGCTGTACGGGACCACACCAGTGACTTTCTCTCTAGTTTATTATTCACCCCTGCAAAGGTTACATTGATTTGTGGTGTGAATTCCCGGCGCTATGCTGGAATATTAATTAATCACAGTATTCTGACAGATGTGGTACAGGGCATGTGTGAAGCAGGATACTAAACCCCTCAAACTCTCAATGCTGTGTTTACTATCTGTCATGGTTTTGGACCCTGTGGTCCTATGCGGTCGTTTTCCTCAGTGGCCACGTGGGGGCGCTGCCCTTTTGGTGGATGCTTGCTCCTCCCTGCTGAGTTGGGGGAGTTTCTGTTAAGCGGTTACACCTGTCGTAGTCACCTGAGATATGTATATAAGCCTACCGTTCCCTTCATGCGGGGCTTCTACATTAATTGTTAATTGTTTATTGTTTTGTATTGTGGTGTATTGTTGGCTGTGAGTTATTCGTACCCTGTTGGCTACTCGCCTTTTGTTAACGTCTCTTTGTTGAGGCAGGGCTTATTTCTTGCTGGCTTTGTAGTGGATTATCTCGTAGAAGTTTGGGACTGTAAAATCTCTGCTCTAGTTCGCCTGTGTGCGTTTTCCTCCGTGTATGGAGATTTGGGCGATGTTCGGAACTTAGTTCTGTTCGCTCCTCAGTGCATGTCGTCTCATGGGAGATCTGGCGTTTCACTTCTGCTAGGTTGTTTTAGCTTGTAGAAGTGTAGAGTAGCTGTTCTTTGTTCCCTGTCGCCGGTTAATGGTTTTCTTATTTAGAGACCTGGCGTGTTCGCTTCTACTCTTTTCCGGGTTACGGTAAGCCAGTTAGTAGCTTCGGTACGGGTATTTCCTGTTGTCTCCTTCTCATGGGTTACATTCCCCTTTGTTGTGAGTCGGGGTTATTGTTACTTATTCCTTTACTGTGAGGCTTGGGCGTGTGTTTATGTAAGTTTGCGGTGTCTTTTGGTTAGTAAGTTTTGGGACGACGGTGCTCCGTCGGCTCACCTGTAAAATGTTTCTCTCATGGGAGATCGGGTGTTTACCCAGGTATGTTTGCTGCATTAGACTGCGAACTTATTTAAGTAGCCATGGAACGTTAAGTCTCTGTTCCTGTTCGCCTCGTTACATTTCTCCTGTCTGAGAGGCAGGGCTTTTGCTTAGTTAGTCAGTTAGCCGATGGATTTCGGTGCTGCTGTCCTTTCATCTTTTGTGCTTTCCTTCTCCGTGTATAGGAGATGTGGGCGATTCGGTTCGGAACTTAGTTCTGTTCGCCCTTCGGCGCAATTTGTCTCTTCGGGAGACCGGGTGATGTTGTGGACATGTTTGTGTGTGACTGCTAACCTTTTAGCCTCGGAACGTTATCTCTGTTCCTTCGCCTCCTCCTATACCTATTGGTATTAGTTTTCCGTGTTTAAGCTAGTTTGCGTGAGTCTCTCGTTAGTAAGTTATGGGACGACGGTGCTCCGTCGGCTCGCCTGTAAATGTCTCTCCCTCCTGGGAGATCGGGCGTTTGTCCAGGTACGTTTGCTGCTTTGGACTGCGCACTTGTTATACTAGTCATAGAACGTTAAATCTCTGTTCTTGTTCGCCTCGTTATATTTCTCCTGTCTGAGAGGCAGGGCTTGTGCTTGTGTTAGTCAGTTAGCCGTTGGTTAAGGTGCAGCTGTCCTTCATCTTTTTGTGCTTTCCTTCTCCGTGGATAGGAGATTTGGGCGATTCGGTTCGGAACTTGTGTTCAGTTCGTCCTTCGGTGCAATTCGTCTCAGGGATACCTGTTGATGATGTTGGACATGTTTGCGTGTGACTGCAAGCCTTTAAGCCACGGAACGTTGGATCTGTTCCTCTCGCCTCCTCATACTATCGTATTATTTTTGCAGTTTTTTGTGTTTTATGTTGTGTTTACGCTCCCGCCCGTTATGTGTCTCGTTTCCGAGACAGGGCGCGTGTTTTTTTCCGGCTGTTCAGATCCCCGTCTTTGTGCTCTACTGGGCGATTGGCAGTTAGCCGGTTAGTAGCGTTTTGTGTTCGTTGTCTTGTCTCCTTCCCTTATCTGCGGGGTATCCCGCCTTAGTGGCCTAAGGGCTTAATGATTCCCCTTGCTGCGTTTGCCTCCTCCCACCTCACACGTCACGCCCCATTACACTATCCCGAGGAGAAACTGGCATTTAGAATAATGACCAGGTTACCCAGAAATAATGTCAGCGTCAAATTGTCATTCTTTTAGGCAAATTATGTATGATTACTGCCATCAAGGGTCTTCATATCACCTGGAAAATGGACCTGCTGTGTTGTTAATTAAACACAACCAGCACGCACTTTCAATCGTTTTGCGCGTCTGCTTGTGTGTGCCTGTGTAGGGTATGGATGTGAATCCCTGAAGGTGAAAAAGTACAGTTAATCCCCTTCTGAAATTGAGTGCTTTTCACAGTTTGTTCAGTATAATTAATTAAAGCCAGGGAGATGTTTGCTCTAATCTATCTGCCCTTTCTACCTAAGCATTGTCTTTATCATGGCTGCAGTCATACTTTAAATACAGGCATGGTTTCATATTTAGAATGCCATCAAGGTCATCGCAAATAAATTCCAAATATGGGATTATAATAATGAGATAATTGTGTAAAAATAATTGAGTTATCACTGGCTGCAGTTTCAGTTAATCTTCCACTGGCCTGATCCAGAAGCTCTCTCCTCCTGTGTTTAATGAAGGTGACAAACAAGAGGTCACAGAAGATCCCAATTATAGATGTGGATCCTGATCGCCCTGGGGATTTTTGACTTTTTTATTCTTGGGATTGTTTGAGTAGAGACAGAACAGGCTTCACACCGGAGTGTGTCTTCTCGTCTGAGGTTTCAGGGCTTTTGCGCAATGCTAAAGGAGGTCCTAAAATGGACACTAGGCTCTTATAGTCTACAGTATATGATCAGTTATATTTACCGCCCTAGTTAATATATCAAGCCATTATAATGAAGACTTGATAAAGCCGATGTTCACAGCTTATATGCCATGTCCTGTTCTGTGCTATCGTGTTTAGTTTCAGGGGGTAGACTGATGTCACTATACAGAGGTAGGAAGTAGTAATATTGGATGGCGTTGTGTACTTTCGAGCTTGTGAAATTCTCCCTGCAGATGCCTTTATTGACGGATAAGGTCATCTTTGGAGAGTCTCGTAAAGAGAGGAGAGAGGGTGACGAACCACAAACACATGAAAGAAATAAGCAGCCTAATCCCTTGAAGATGAATCTGTAAAGTGCAAACAAACAGCGATTCACAGGAACGATAATGAAAACAAGCAAAGGGACGTCGATGGAGGGAGAACAGGAAACAACAACCGAATGCCCACAATCTCCAAATCGGAGGCCCACCCCATCTGATCCGACTCAAGGGGAAGTACTAGCGGAAATTATTATTTTGTGGCCGTGATGCATGAGCAAGCTAATAATGACATTTCAACATTTTTCATTCTCATGAGACAACAAACTTGGATTCATTTTTAGACAAATGCAGAAAATAAGCATAACATGAACAACCAAAGAAGGGTGAACACGATGGGCCTCATACATGAAACTTTCCAAAATATGTGCGTACATTTACGTACGTACAAAACAGGTTTGTACAAAAAATATACGATTCATCAAACTGTGCGGAAAGGAAGATTTGTTCGTATTCATACATTCCGATTCATTGTAAATGACAGGCGCATGCACCTGATTTGCGATTAGCATAAATCCACTCCCATGAATTGCCAAATATGGAAGTCGTAAATTTACAGGTGCATATGAATTCAAAATGGCCCAGGAAAATCAAAAAAGATTATTCTGACACAGAAATCAAAGTTTTATTCGCAGATAACAGCACAGTGATCGTACACAGGAAGAGGAAATGGTCCACCACAGCCAATAGAGTAAGTGCTCTGTGTCAAAGGACAAGTAAAATGTCGAACGTAGCCGTTAGTGAAAGTGTTCAGTGCCACAGTGAGGACTGGAAATAGCCCAAGTGGAATTTCAGACGAAGACAGATCTACGTGTATTACGGCACCCTCCATACGCTTGAGTAAATGAGGCTATAAATCACACGTATGAAGCACGCCGGCCAAGAGGCAGGCGCTGCAGAGGTAGGCTAGAAGTGACAAATAAACAGGTTTTATATTTTATAATTATATTTTATATTTTATAAGCCAGGTTTTATATTCCTCTGACTGCCATGACAGCCTGTGATAGTATGGCCTCGTTCCGAACTTTGATGTCCCCTGAGAAAAGTGTCTGAGCCATTTTTCTCTAAGTCAGTAGATGATTCCCACCCGATTATAAAGGCTGAAGTATGGTCAATGAGTAAGAGCCTTTTAGCTATACAAAGACTAGACTTCCTCTGACTGATAAGTTTCACTGGGAATACAGATATCTGAATTCTATCCTTAATACGCAATATTAGATCAAAGAGGTCTGTATGCCTTCCATTGATTTCTGCCCTTTAAAATACATTAATTCTTAATTAAAGTTCTCTGGACAAAAGTGAATGGCTGCTAGAATTTTATTTTTAATACAGCGGAAAAATAGGCTGAGATATCTCATTTTAATTGTCACTGGGTTTTCGATTCTCGCCATAAATGATCTATAATCGTCGTCCCATAGAATTTCCGGAACATTGTGCGATGGATCCTCACCTTGCCCATGTGTTTTGAAATATTAAGTTTAGTTAAGAGTTTCATTTCAAAAGAAACTAATATTCAGTGGTCCTTCAAAAACGCAAAAGCCTTAGCTTTGTCCTGGTTTTCTGCTTTGGTACTAGAGACATCATAAGGCTCACTGGTACAGCCGGGACATTTAAGCGGCAGTGGCTCCCTGAGCAGGTCCATTTCTTATCCCTCAAAGGAAAAATTCAGTAGCCTCGCTTACCTGAGCACCAGACCTGACAACCATACTCCGAGGCAGACCAATCACAGGCAGAAAGTGTTCTACCCAGCCAATCAGTGTTCAGTCGGCATTTGTCATTACAGAGACAACTGGGTCACAAGAAATCTTCCTGTTTGCGATTGCTACTGGCCTGTGCATACTTAGATGGAATGACACACATTTGGTAAACTGGGTATTTCTGAATCTTCACAAAAGCCTATTCATCCAAAATTGGTTTTATATACACTTTGGGCCTGATTTACTAAGACATTTAGCGGGTGCAAAACCATTTAGCACATGCAAAACCAATAACATGACCAATGGTTGGTGCAAAACAAATTCCATGACCAATCACCCGCTAAATGTCTTAGTAAGTCAGGCCCTTTGTTGTATAGCAGTGCTCGAGGAATTTAACAGAACACAAACATGTATACGAGTCACAAGTAAAAATCCCGCAGGCTTTATAAATATATACAGGTGTCAGTTTTGCAAATCGGCACTACAACGGTCCTCTTGTGGGCAGATGAGATGACGATCAGCTGTTAAAAGTTGGGAAAAATATGTTTTCTTTCGTCCATTCATTTCCTACGGAGAAAAATAATCGAACAGCCAACAGGCTTGGAATGGAACAGTACATTAATGGATTGGACTGTGTCTATCCAGCTTGAATAGCTCTGAAGCGCTGCATTATTTCTGGCCATTAAACTTAAGGGTCTACATCTTCGCAGGCTGCATTCTTCTCCTTAACACATGTGTTGTGAGAAAAAGTGTCGTTTTCGGCAAGATATAATTGCAACCGCACCAGGTGTCCCTTTGAGAAATCACAACCATTGAGCACAGAACCAGGTCTGGTAGCATTCATTCATTATTTGAGTCTACTTGCTTCGCACTTAATTAATGACTAGGATGTGAAAATAATAAAGCCTCTGTGTGCTTGTATACACAGGCTGAATGTGGGTTCATGGGTAATTGTGATGTCGGTGATTGTGATGTTAGACAGGAGCCGGAGAAGAGAGGTTGGCGAGATCCTATTTCCTGTGTTTAGTCTCTGGCTGTGTGCGTTTGCGGAGGAGGGCACAGAAGTTAAATGCAACCGAGTTATGAAGGTGGCGGGCGACTTGAGTATGAGCATTGGCCTTCGAGCTGGGGAAAGTCCATTCTAGCAGTAGATCAGATGTGATGTACCTCATTGTTGTAATTGTTAAGGGCTGGAATGAGATGTAACTCACTCCAGCCTTGTAACAGGAAATGAAATCCATCGACTGTAGATTTAACATCTACCGATGGATCCTTTTATTATGCATTTTTTGAAATACACGACTCATATTTTTATGCATGTTTGTGCGCACCCCTGTGTGTGTAAGAGACAGGAGGGTGTACGCACGTTGTACGCACACCTATATAGACGCATATTACTATCTTACTATCGCGCCTTTAAAATAACAACGAAACAACACCGACACGACTTAAGACCAGGTTGGTGGTGGTTTTAGCGCTTTCTGCTGCCTCAAAATAGCAAGAAACCAAAAATGCACCTGACCATCTTAAGATCAACCCGCCGAGATGGGTGCCAGTTCACTTGCTATTTAAACAACGCCAGCGCTGGACGGTAAAATGACAACAGTCCCGGTCTGAAACTAGCAAAGACACTTGCATTTCGGTTACCACCGCTTAGCGCTGAGTGTAAGATACATTACATTACATTATAGTCATTTGGCAGACGCTCTTATCCAGAGCGACGTACATAGTGCATTTTCAAACTAGGAACAAGTGCGTTAAAACGACCCTAAAAGGTAAATACGAATTCAAGTACCAGAGCCAGTGTTTTATTTTCATATAAACCATCAATTTTAATACCACTCCCTATAGCAGTGTCGCAAATGTAGTCATACCAGACGTAGATTTATCAAAATATTTGTAACAAAAAAAATTATTGAAAAATTGGCGTGTGCCGTACTGTGCACACGTCGCTAAATGTGCCCTTTTGGAAATTTCAGCAACACCCATCCTGATGCTGAGAGGGGAGAGGGGCTCATACACTTAATCCCACATCTGCTAATTTTTAACTTAGAGCAAATCATATAAGTGTTTGTTATTATGGCTTAAATATAATTATTAAGTGTTATTTCTGGTTGGACAACCCAGTGGTTTTGATTAGTTGAAGCTGGACTACAAGTGTGTCTCCACTCCTGAACCTAAAAAGTTTGTCAGGATCCACATTGTTTATTGAATGTATGTATCTTCCCAATATAGCATTTTTTGGGGAAAAGTTTGTTGATATATATGGTCCCTTCTCTCTCTCTCACTCTCTTTTTAGTTTTAATATTACCTAGCATTTTTCTCTCTGTCTCTGTGGTGTCTTTTTAACCTGGTGTAGACTACACCAGACCATCCTCCAAAGATGGAAGTCCGGGTTGCCATGCCAACCGACCAAATTTCCCAAGCCAATTACGAAAATAGAGGTTCTGCTCAACCCGGCTTCATAAGAGGACCATGTGAGCACTGTGAAAAAACAAGATATCGTCTGGCTTCATAAGAGTACCAGAATGTAAACTATATCAACAAACCCCAATTCCAAAAAAGTTGGGACAGTATGTAAAATGCAAATAAAAACAGAACAGTGATTTGTACATTCTCTTTTACATATATTTAATTGAAAACAGCACAAAGAAAATATATTTAATGTTTTACCTTATCAACTTTATTGATTTTTGTAAATGCACGCTAATTCCTAATTTGATGCCTACAACACGTTCCAAAAAAGTCGGGACAGGGGCATCATAAGACTGGGAAGGTTGTGGAATGTTCAAAAAAGACCTGTTTGGAACATTCCACAGGTAAACAGGTGAATAGGTAACAGGTGATGCTATCATGACTGGGTATAAAACATCTACAAAGACTCGGGGGTTTACGAGCAAGGATGGGTCGAGGTTCGCCACTTTGCAAAAACTGTGCGAGCGAATAGTCCAACAGTTTAAGAACAACGTTTCCATAATATTATTAAAAGATTCAGAGAATCTGGAGAAATCTCTGTGCGTAAAGGGCAAGGCCTTCGATCCCTCAGACAGCACTGCATTAAAAAACGACATGCTGCTGTAATGAATATAACCACATGGGCCCGGGAAAACTGTCAGTAAACATAGTTTGAGTTAAGACTCTACTACACAAAGTGTAAGCCATATATCAACAACATCCAGAATCACCACCGACTTCTCTGGGCTCGAGCTCATCTGAGATGGACTGACGCAAAGTGAAAACATGTGCTGTGGTCTGACGAGTCCACCTTTCAAATAGTTTTTTGTAAATAATGGACGTCGTGTTCTCCGGGCCAAAGAGGAAGCATCCCGATTGTTACCAACGTGAGGTTCAAAAACCAGCGTCTGTCATGGTATGGGGGTTTGTTAGTGCCCATGGCATGGGCAACTTGCGCATCTGTGAAGGCACCATTAATGCTGAAGGGTACATATGCATTTTGGAGCAACATATGCTGCCATCTAGACAACGTCTTTTTCAGGGACGTCCCTGCTTATTTCAGCAAGACAATGCCAAACCACATTCTGCACTTGTTACAACAGCATGGCTTCATAGTCAGAGAGTGCGGGTGCTAGACTGGCCTGCCTTCAGTCCAGACCTGTCTCCCATTGAAAACGTGTGCCGCATTATGAAGCGCAAAATACGACAATGGAGACCCCAGACTGTTGAGCAGCTGCAGTCTTATATCAAGCAAGAATGGGAAAAAAATCCGCTTTCAAAACTACAACAATTAGTGTCCTCAGTTCCCAAAAGAATACTGAGTGTTGTTAAAAGGAAAGGTGATGTAACACAGTGGTAAACATGCCCCTGTCCCAACTTTTTTGGGACGTGTTGCAGGCATCAAATTTAGAATGAGCGTATATTCACAGAAAACAATAAAGTCGATTAGTTAAAACATTAAATATCTTGTCTTTGTACTCTTTTCAATTGAATACAGATTAAAACATATTTGCAAATCATTGCTTTCTGTTTTTAATTACATTTTATACACTGTCCCAACTTTTTTGGAATTGAGATTTGTAATATAACCTTTAACCTTCATGGTCATATTCTGGCCTCTGACATTATCTACCAGGCAGATATTCGATGTGTTCTGTGGGTCTGTTCTTGTTTCCGATAACTTATTTCTCAGTGTATTTTTGGCCTGCATTTCACCTATCATACTTTAAAGGGATAGTTCGGAATTTTGGACATAATGTCTCAATTACGACTTACCCATGATGTAGTTGATTGATGGAAACCATATTCAGCTAATTCCATGCTGTCCCTTCTTTTGGACATACACACGTTGCTAATGCTAGCGCAACTCTAAGGTAACCGGTAGCATCCAATACCAACGGCGGAGCGATACTTTACGTTACCTACGAATGTAGTGCCGGCACTGGTCGACTACAACAACAAAGAAGAGCAACAAGTTGCAATGGCCACATTCGCTCCGCCGCCGTACTTCCACAGAGAATATAGGTCAGCACAAAGTAAAGGATTCAATGATAGTTTGACTTCAAAAATTATCGTATAAACACTCAACATAACCCCGATAGACTGTCGTCATATTTTATTTGCTTTGGGTGCACTGTGGAGTATTTAAGTGCGTTTGGTAGTGGATGCTACCGGTTACCTTAGAGTTGCGCTAGCATTAGCAACGTGTGTATGTCCAAAAGAAGGGACAGCATGGAATTAGCTGAAAATGGTTTCCATCAATCAACTACATCATGGGTAAGTCGTAATTGAGCCATTATGTCCAAAATTCCGAACTATCCCTTTAAGGGTGAGTAGCAAGAACAGTCCATGAAATGGAACTCTATTAATGAATCCATTTGTATATTGTGCAAACTAATACATAAATAAAAACATCCTTACTATATTACAAATGTATAATGACACTGTATCCATTTAATGACCTCAGTGAACATATCATTAGTCCTTTTTAATGGGCAGATATTTGCTTTTAATTGGGTGTCTGTAAAAGTTCAGAAAGCAGATGGGTAAAGATGTAAATATTATCTTATCAGCTAAAAGTTCAGTCAACTCTGATATCAATTTTAATGAATTATAATCAATTAATGAACAGGTTCTTTTTAGTTATGTTTCTGAGTGTTTTGACACTGAGAGCACAATGCTCTCCTCTCTGGCATTAGCACTGAACTCGGAGTCGTTTGGAATGTTCATTCAGCGGCTGTTTTCCCAGAAGCCCCTCTCTAGTGAGATTATCGCTCACAGTTAAGACTAATCACACATAGCAAGTGACAGATGGGAAGTTTGCTTATGACGAACAAACCTAAGGTTAGGAGTGCTTTGCGGGTAATTTTAGCGAAATGACTCTGCATATAAAATATTCATTCTGAGCATCAGGCTGACCATCAAAGTAGGAAAATGTACTGATAAATCATGTGTTTTTGCCCTTTTATGTGAAAATCATAGCATCGCACCATCAGACGCACATATACAGAATGTGCCTGCTGTTTACTGAAGATCTGTTAAAGTGAAAAGGTTTGTGAAAGTATAAATAATTCAAAGTTCAGAAGTTAACAGTGGTGTGAATTTTTTTAGCAGAAATAAGAAATAAACATTGGAAGGAGAAATGAATATATTATCATGAGAAACGTTGAAGAGCAAACATATAGCTGAACAGGATTTTGTAAATTATTTGCTGCAATGCAGTTGGTGAACTCGATGCTCAGTCAATGGAAAAACAATATATTATCATACATTTCACACAGTCTTTGTCTAAGATACCCTTAACAAGGGATCAGACGCTAATACTGAATCAACTTGTAAGGTCAATTGGGTCTTTGAAATTGTGTCTAATATTTCAGACATGTAGGCCCAGTACATTTTAATAGCATTACAAGAGGAACAAAAATATGTATGATGAGCTATTCCTTTCCATCAGTTTCACATATTGATTATTTTATTATATTTTGACTGTAGTAGTACTGGGGTTATGTCATAGCAAGTGTATATTGTCTTTGCATCTTCCCATCGATTTAGGTATAGTTTGAAATTCAGTGATACAAAACATTTCATGTCTTCTTTTGTGATTCACTGAGATTTAATTTAGGCTCCTTCAATTTAAGTTTAAGACAAGCGTCATCACATCAACAGCCATAGAAACGATTTTGTCAACTGTAGGCAACTGAAAATTGAAGACCCTGGTGCTAAAAGTACTGAAGTCACAAAATGTCTATTTTGAGAAAATCAAATCCGAATACTTCTTGTGTACCAGAATACGATAACCTGTTGTTTCCATAGTGGAGAAAAGAGACTATAGGCACCTTTTCGGTTAACAATATTTATAGGGTGGACTTAGCTAAACAAATACAACATGTTTCTATGCTCAACTTGAATTGTCTAGAAATGTGACTTCAGTAGAGTATTCTGGGAGTATTCAGTAGAGTATTCTAGAGTACACATTTTTTTGTTACAATTGCCCCCAACCCTGAACACATGAAACTAACTAGCTTGCTGGATAGAATCTCAGCTCTAGCTTGTTTCAGATTGGTGCAATTTTATGGTGTTGCAATTGCCCCCTATTACAACTGCCCCCATAATACTCTACTTTTAGCACCCAGGTCTTCAATTATTATAACATTTGAAATTAATCCTAGTGTTATAAAAAAAAAAGTACATTAACAAAGAACATTTTCTTGGATAACTTGGAAATTTGCTGACCTGATATGGACCAGTTTACTGCCAAGCTGCTATTTGCTGAAGCTCACCAGGTTTAGAGCTCCATCTGTATGCTAATCGAGCTTCTACTATTACAGTTTTTCTCAATCGCTTACGCACTAAAACTGGTTCCAAAGCATCTCAAACCATAACATCAGCAGCTACCAAAAGAAGGTTTTTAAATACAGTATAAACACTATTCACCTGTTTTCATGCAAATTGCAGACCTTTTTTTTTTGCAAAACCCTAAGTCTCTTCATAAAGCAAGGGTAACCTAATTTTTTCATCTAGAAAGCACTGCCATTCAACATAGAAAACTCCACTCATAACAACTCATACACAATTAACGCATAGTCCTCAAGTAGCAAACACTAACACGCTAAATTGTTCAATGAACAATGACAACTTTGGGAGGAATAAAAAGGGCTACATGTGAGTTAATTTGTTTTTGAACAATGGATGCCAACAATGGAGAGAGGAAGAGGAACGTTGCGAAAGAGAGGAGGTGGACGAGGAAGAAGAATAGGATGGAACATTATTGGCCACCATGCCATTGCGAATGTCCCTGGCCTGCATCACTCTTTGTACAGCCATCAGCCATCATGGGGTCCTCCACCACCATGCCACCCTGGCTCCATATAACACAGGACATCTGCTCACAGTCCTTAATGGCCTTCAGGACGCTCTATTCCAACTGGAGCAGAAGGAGCTAGGGCTGCCGTGAGCTCTTTTTTACATTATTTTCCACCTGGGAGTTTGCTATGAAATGGATATGGCCTACTTATAGAGGTATTTGAAGTGTTTAAGATGTCTGAAGTGCGGTATCATGAGGCTTTCTTCAAGTGTTTCTGTACATTACGTAACCTTGGTGAATTACAGTTGGTTAACTAAAGGCCTTGTCATTTCCCCTTTGTACTTCATCGTGAAAACACAGATCCAGGCTCAATTGAATGAAACTTTTTTGTATAACAAGATGACTTATAACTGGCTGTTACAACCCAGAGGAGTCGGTATTTTAGCACAGAATGTCTTTGGTGAAATTATTTTCAGTTCATGGTCATTCCGTCAAAGGAGTGGCAGAAATATAGCTCTCACAGTTCTGGGCTTTTTTTCGGAAAGCAGTGCTCATTGTACGCCTTTCTTTTATCTTTATCTGTGTGTATAAACTTTCCTTGTATTCATTATAATAAGCCAGTTCAACAGACTGCTCTGCACTGCTTTGTTCTTCATGGATTGAGTTTTTGATCATGTTCCTCTCTTGTCCTCTAGGTCAGATGCTGATAGTGTCTATGAAAGTTCTTTACAGATATTTTCATGACTTTCAACATCCTATACAGACAGGTGACAAATTAACGGAAAAACCCCTACAGTGAGGGGGTCCGGTTGCTCAGTTATTCTGTTGGGGGCATTTTCATGGCATGGTTTTGGTCCACTTGTCCCCTTTGAGGGAAGTGTCACTGCAAATCAATATCTATACTGATGGGATTGGTCTCTTCCAGGTTGACAATGCCCCCAGGGCATGAGGGGTCACTGAATGGTTTGATGAGTATGAAAATGGCCTTCACAGTCACCAGATCTCAACCCAATTGAACTGGGAGATTTTGGACCAACGTGTTAGACAGCGCTTTCCACCTACATCAAAACACCAGGGGCCACATGTATAAAACTCTGAGTAAAAGAATGTGTAAAAGAACGCTCAGGGTGAAAGTTGGAAATCTGCTTTAAAAAAAGCATTTTTTACCTCTGTCTTTCGGTCACTATGTCACCATATCACACTGACGCCAAACATTGCGTACATATGGTGTCCAGCGTGTGCAGAGGTACACAGATTCTCACAGCACGTGTTATTTTATACAGCTGAATTTCTGCGTGGAAACGCCCTTACGCAGCTTTCTGAGGGCATTTTTCTGCTCAGCACTGTTTATGCATGTGGCCCCAGATGAGGGAATTGTCACGGACCAAACACGGGCTGAACCCAAGAGCAACGACCAGGAGGCAGGAAAACAGAAAGGGGTTTTTATTAGAAGCTTTGGGGTAGTCCCAAGCTGTACATAAAATAAAACACAGGAGTGAGGAAGTCCACAGCGAACTGCTCCAAGCCGGAGCTGGACTTTGATCACCCCTGGAAGTTCCAAGCCGGAACTGGACTTTAAACAGGAGGTGAGTTCCAAACCGGAACTGGACTGGTACTGGACCGGGAGGTCCACTCAGGAACTGGATCATGGGAACGGCGGGTTTGTTCCAAACCGGAACTGGACTTTAAACAGGAGGTGAGTTCCGAACCGGAACTGGACTGGTACTGGACCGGGAGGTCCAACTTGAACCGGATCACGGAAACAGCGGGCTGTTCCAAGCCGGAACTGGACTGCAAGCAGGAGGTGAGTTCCGAGCCGGAACTGGACCGTTTCTGGACCGGGAGGTCCAACAGGTACTGGGCTGGATACAGAGGTAGGTAAGCGACAGGGCACGGCAGGGTAGAGCTGTGTGGCGGAGCTCAGGTTGGCCCGGTTGGGGCAGCTGGGTCACAGAGGAGCCTGGGACCGTAACCGCAGCAATGGAGGTAGCCACGGCCGGACAGGAACCACTGCAGGATAGCGAGGCAGAACACCCAACTGCGGGCGCAACGTGAGCTGGAATAGGAGGTACCGCAACACACACAGGGAGACTAACAGCTACAGGCTGGTAAGTGCAGGAACAGCTGGTAATTAAGGGAGACAGGTTAGAGGCAAAGCACACAGCAAAAAGACAGGGCTGGATAGCTACCAGACAGGAGGTTCGGAAAACTGAGAAGCTTAAAGGGAAAAACCCACAACGAAGCATTCAGTTAAACAGGACTAGAAACCAGGAGACCAGGAAACAAACGAAGTACGTTAACGAACTGGCGCCGACTAGCAGCCAGACGGGGGTTTAAGTAGGGGAGTGAAATTGAAACCAATAACGAAAGCGTGAGGAATGTAACCGAGAGTGATTGATTAATTAACAGGTGAGGAATGCATGCCACGAGAGGGAAAAGAGATAGAGAAGAAACCAAAGTGGGGGACAGCGTGAAACAAACAGAAGGGGACACGCCCAGCCTGTAGCAAAGGGGAAAACATGGACAAGGGAAACCAACATGACACGGGAGGAAAGGGAAAAACATGGAAAACGGACAGGAAGGGAACGTAACGTTACAGGAATATCTTTTAGAAGAGTGGTGTTCCATCCCTCCAGTAGAGTTCCAGAGACTAGAATTTATGATAAATGAGAGGTACGAAGGACGAATTTGAAGGTATTTACATCCATGAACGGTGAACGGTGTAGGAATTTTCACTCTTTTTATACCTGGGCTGTGTTCAGATCCGAAATTTATGCTTTCTTCTTGTCTTTCCCTTCCGTTGCTTCAAGGGAGGAATCCCCAAAATGCGAGGATGAAATCTGGCAGCCACACCAAGTGGGATTTGTTTCCAATGTAAGAAAGGGTAGGGAGTAATTATATTCCCTCACTCACTTGTTTCTCCTCTCCTGCACCAAGGGTATGAAATGCTAGCTTCCAGCAAGAAGGGAATCCCACAATGCAATTCTCCACACGGGAAAAGTGAGTGGTCACGATTCAACTCTATGGGGTTGCACTTCCTATATTGGTTGCAAGGGCGGTTCAGTAAAATTTTTGTTTCTCGTCAATCCTCCCTTGCAGAGCACTTATTAAGTTCGCTTGCTGCATGTCGCAAATTTCGTCACAAGATAGCTCACTCGAACGAGGAGAGCAAGAGAAGGGAATGTGTTAAATTGGATCTGAATGCAGCCATAGTCACTCCATTTTAAGGGGCCAAAAGTAATTGGACAATTGGCTGCTCAGTTCTTTCCTGGCCAGCTGTGTGTCGTTGCATCATTAGTTTGTGCACAAGAAAGTTAACAAAAGAGTTTATTCTAGATGCGGCATTCGCATCTGGATTTGCATTTTGTTGCTGTTGTCTCTCATCATGAGGACCAAAGAAGTGTCAACGCCAATCATGAGGCTGACAAATCAGAATATATAAATCAGAGACATAGCCAAAACATTGGGAATGTCAAAATAAACTGTTTGGTACATTGTTAAGAAGCAGGAACGCACTGGTGAGCTCAGCAATAGCAAACAACCTGGTAGACCACTGTAATGAATGACCGAAGAATACTTTCAAGTTGTTTCAACTGTGAAGAGAAACTCCTATTCAATCGTCGAACAGATCAAGGACACTCTCCCAAGATGTAGGCACTGATGTGTCAAAGATGTAGAACTCGCACAGCTAGACCAATGAGGGAGTAGCTGGAGGGGAAAGTGCAACGTGTTTTTTCCTCTGCTGTTGTGATGTAAATAAAAAGAGGTTAGTGATTTCACTTTGATCCTGAATAGAGCACAAGTACATTTAAGAATATACTGGGTCCGTCGCCACGAGTCAGATATGAATGCGCTGCTCCATATCCCGCTTAAGACAGGCCTGAAACGGATCAGTATGATTATTATTATTCTCCGTTCGCAAACGGGGCCATGTTGTCATCACGGATATATCCGACCTGTCGTCCAAATGTCAATATTCTAATGGGAGCATTAGAACACTCACAAAGGAGCTGAACAACACATTGAATATATCTATGATCACAAACAGTAAGCGTAACAGTTACTATTGGTTTACTCGTAATTATCTGACTCCATATTAAACTATAATTTAGAATTTCACTTTAATCATGCGTGAAGCTCGGAGTGGTTACACACGACTCTTCCTTGTGTGCCACCATTACTCAATATATGCTCCCGGGATTAGCACTATTGCCGAATCTCAGTTCGGTGGAGAACACAGAGGTTGGGGGTCTGGCCAATACAATACATGCATTATATTTTACATAGATAGTTGCGAGCCCAGGTCAGCGTGCACTCAGAGGGCTCCTTAAGGCTAATTTGACAAGAACCGACGTAGAACGCCCATGGGTTCTCTTCACATCAAATTCCAGAGCCATGCATCACCAATCCTTGTACTGGCAGAACTTGGCTGCCTATTCCCAACTTGGGAACTCCACATAAAGTACTACGCCACTGATCAGTTAGTCATTGGTCAGAATTGTTCCGCTGAGTATTCAGTCGTAATTTAGGCTGAAAAAGGTATAAAATGGATTAGAGTCATGGAGACCACGCAAGTTAAAATAATAAGAATTTATTCACAGGCAGGTAGGTCATTATCTTAGAATTATTAGTCAATTCACAGAATATAGAAATTAAAGAAAAGAAAACACAGAGTAAATATCTTACCCAGCCTGCTTCAGCTACACACAGATACAGAATACGCACAGTGTGGGAAGTCGGTTGCGATCTTCCTTACACAAAACACAGAGTCTGCACGGTGGGGGGGATCGGTTACGATTCTCCCTACACACACACACACACAATCTGCACGGTGTGGGAGATCGATTAACTATGACGACTTTATTTCAGGTTATGTTAATTTGTCCCAACACTTTTTGCTCCTCTAAAACGGGGGGACTATTCATAAAACATTTAAGCTAACAATCTGCACTTTAACCCAATATTCGTCGTTTTATTTCAAATCCAATGTGCTTGAGCACGGAGCCAAAACACAAAAAATACTTTTGCATTTAACTAATTTGCATTGAACTAATTACTAATTTATATTTATTCATGCATTTTCTTTTCTCTCTCAAAATGGAATATATTATCATATTCTTAAGCTGTAAAGTACCACATTTGTGTGAGCGCAGACAAGCAAGCATTCTTCTCCAAGTAATTATGTTCTGCCATGTTGTCGTTATTTTCAGTCCGTCAGCTGAGCTGCGTGGAGTGGAGGTGCTGCCCTGGTACTTGTATGGTGGCGCACTGAGGCCAGAACCACTTTATTATTTTCGCAAAAGCCCTGTGCTGTACGCCAGATCTCTCCCCTACTCAATCCCTCTGCTCCAAACTGGTCACGGTACGCGTCTCCTCCGCGTAATGCACTGGGCGTCAGATAGCTATCTCCCGGGGCAAAGGAGCCTTAATTACAAAACTCTAATTAAAAAGGTTGGACAGTTAATTAGTCAGGTTAAGTCCAGTGTAATTGTGAGAGAGGAGGCCCCTCTGGAGTGAAAGTCTGCTAATATCAGACAGATTTCACCAATAATCTATAATCTCTATATTTCTATAAAATGGGGAACTTTTCTTTTGTGTTGCCATTCAGTGCTACTGTTTCCTTTTAAAATTTTTATTGTTTTATAATACATTTTATCTACTTTAATTTTATTCAAAAGCAATCCATTAATCAAGCTATTAATCAAAAAGTCTCCCATTGGTTAAATCATACTCCTGCCTCCCAATGACTCAGAAAATTAAGTCTATCCATGCATGTTATAAAAGCAGAACAGTTTTCCTCCATATGGTGTATATTGTTCAGGTTAGCTTAGACAACATAGACAAATGTCAGCCAGATCTCTGAGTGGGCCTTTTTCTTGCTCACGTCTGAGCCTTTTGCAGTGCACAGTAAAGCATGCAGGGGGCGCTCACTGTCCAGCTGAGAAAGCAGTCACTGACACTGATGAGACCAGACTCTGCTGTCCTGTACGTCTTACCAGGAGTCTCCATTCCGGCTCAGTTACAGCTCTGCCTTAACAAAAGCGATGCACTCAAAGGCAGGCAGTGTGTTATAATAGTCTGGGAGCAAGGCTTGTAACTTAAAGTGCGTAGGCTCGATTCCTAGCTGAGACGTTGCCGTTGTACCTTTGACCATGGTGCTTCACTTGAATTGCTTCAGTAAAAATATCCAGCTGTACAAATGGATTGGCCATGCTCATGGCCAACCAACAAATCTCATATTGCTACTTCACATGAAAAAGTTGTTTAGTTCATACTCAGGCTTACATACTCATCAAGGTTGAGACAACTGTAGAGATATTGTCCTACTGTAGAGATATTTTCATACAATACATGAGAGTGGAGAATCAAAGAAATATCAATTATTGTGTTGCAACAGCATAGACTCCATTCTCTTCCCTGAGTCTGGAGCCATTGGGCATTGAAAGGGCCTTACAAATTAGTTTGCACTTTAAGGGGTCTCAGTCGCCCAGGCAATGGCTCAGACAAAGGCACTAAAAATGATATGAGAGCAGGAAAATCAAAGGAGGCCCAACAGAGCTATCCGGGTTACAAAGGCACTACAAGGCTGTGGGCAGAGAAGACGAATCGTTACCTCAGAACCGCCTGTGGATCGTTGCCGTGGGGTGAACTGTAATGGAGTGCCCTGCATGGGTGCTCTGAGCTAGCGAACAGGAGGGTAATCACCGCTGTGCCACAACGACGACCTATAACAGTCATGCTGAGACAGTTCTCAAATGGCAAGTAGATTCAATAGTGGGGTGAGGAGGTTAAAATTGGTCTGAGTTAATGTAAACTGACCACAGGCTGTGAGTGAGGAGAGTCAGCAATGTGAGAGTGTGAACTAGAACTAATTTCAGCATGGGCCATCATATTCATTTGGGAAACTATAGCTCTCTCTAGTGTCTGATTCATATGTTCTGTCCCTGCATTGGTGAATTCTACAGAGGAGAAAGATACTTGTGGCCCCTTATTTGGGTCTGATATTGAACATATGGGTGTGTGTGTGTGTGTGTGTGTGTGTGTGTGCGCGCACACGTGTGTGGGCAAGAATATCATTTTTTAATCTTTGAAATATGTTCCCGGCCTGTTCATGAATATTCATCAATAGAAAGAGAAGTGACTTCATTAGATTAGGTTAATCAGGAAATAATGCAGAACACATTAGCATGTTGTTAGGAATACAATCTAACCAAATTCAATCAAACACAGTTAAACAGTTTTCGTATGCCCTTGATTGAAGGGCATGCGCAATTAAATCAAACCCGATTTAAGTTGTTTGGTATTCAATAGTGAAATAGTCGTCTATCAAAAACGACGCTTCACGTGGCGATACAGCGGAACAGTGTGGACCCATATTGTTAGTGTGTATGCTTGTTAAACTTTGTGTCATTGTAGTTGTCATTATTGTTCATATAGTTATAGTGCTAGGTGTGAAAGGTACCTTAAGTGTGTTTTGACTGAATCTGGCCCGGTGTCTTTGTTTCCTTGTCAAATTACCATCTGAATTTACTCCCAGTGCAGTTGTTAGTCCTGTGTGTAATGATAAAGCTAACAAAGGCATTGATTACAGGCGTCATGCATATCTGCAGTGGCTTTAGTCATTTACAATGACGGAGTGTTTGCAATAGAATGAAAAGTGATTAAGTTAGAACAATGGAATCTCAGCGGGAGTGAGTAGACAACAGACGTGGTTTCGCACGCATTTATGTCCCCTCTGTGGAAAATCCATTTTCACAGTGACTAGAAGGTTAAGGAGGCGCATCTCCTTAACTACCGTAGCATGCAGCCTATTTACCTGAGGCAGTTTCACATTGTTCAACAGAAATGTTATTTTGACTTCAGTTACATTTTTGAATATAAACTGTTGCACAGCTAGTATGATCCCTGTTTCACACAATAGGCTACTGTAGTCAACAACTGATGTCCACCGCCTGGTATCAAATCCCGACTGTGTTAGTGCTAAAAAAAAAGTGGTTGAAAATGCAGGAAAATGGAGGATAATTGCTTGTAGTGCCATCAAGGCAGCGAGGGTTTCGGTTGGAATGACTGCAGCCTATTGTGCACCTCAAAAATGCCTGGTTACACAGCACCTGCGGTCTGCCTCCATCAGCTGCGGAAAGAGTCTATTGCTCTCACACAATAACTGTACCATTCAGATTTTGGCTGGCAGTACACACTATCGGAGATAGTTTGTGTGCGTCTGAGGACGTTTAAGTGACGAGACAGGCCCACGGGTACTACCGCCCTTCTGAATCAGGAGAAAGTAATTAAAATCGAAGATAATATTGTTTAAAAATAAAAGGTATTGTAGTGAAGGCCTGGAAGGAACCAGGGAGAGACAGCTAAGGCAGAGGCCAGATAAGTCACATATTTTAATACAGGCTCAGGAGAAGACAACAACTACACAGTTTCAGGGTTCTGCTAAGGATGCTAATCAGCTCCGATGACATACACTGCAGGGGATTTTTATTGGAAATATAATATTGAAATTTTATTGAAATAAGTCAATATTGTAACAATTGTGTACATGCCAGGTTGCTAGGCAATTATGCATATTACTTTGCAGGCATTTTATATTTTATCCCGTTAGGTAGAAAAATCAATCCTCATCTTCTTCACTGGCCAACTGCAGCCATTATCTCATGTAACCTTTCCCTCCTGAACCAGGTCTATGGGGGTAAGGGATCGCACAAGGCCCCTTTAATGGCCAATGGGAAAGAATGAAGGGAGAGAGATAGGAGCGGGCATTGGCACAGACCTGCAAAACACAATCCAAAGCCTGTGCCTGTGTATAGCCCATGGAAAAACATGCTGTTTTCCAGAAATCTATCGTCAAGGTCCAGAACCCCCTCCTGCCAAGCACAGCGCTGAAGTAGACGGCTAAACATCAGCGTGACCATAAATTCAAGCACACAACATGTTCACGTGAGCCATGATGAAGGGTTAACATGTACCATACACGCTAACATGCGTACCACGAGATACAAAAAAAAAGTTAATACAAAAACCTTAGAATGACTGATAGATATTAGAAAACACAATGATAAGTTAGTATGAGTATACAGGGGGAGATACAAGCTGGCCCGTCAGCCAAAGGAACAATCGCATCCCTACAGTAGTTTGCATTCCTATAAAGCTGCATTAACTCATGTTGTTAGGCTTTTGATAATCTATCCATTACTACTGAATGATACTCATTTCACAATACACATACTGAGGGAGATACGCAATAAATCCTTAATTTGCAATGGCCTTCATTTGAATCCGTTTATATAATTTCCGTGAATTGTGTTTAGAAAGCAGCAGAATGATGCTAATCAAATTCAACAGATGGTCCATGGCGTCGCCGCTAGTTCAGATAATCTGGTTTGACTGGCGGATGATAAACATATTTGTGGATTTGATTACAAGCTGCTCTGTTCTTCTTACGCAGCTGGGCTTCAACTCCATGACATCCCGTTAAATGTGGAGGCGGTGATACCGGAGTCGGTTGATTAAACCTGAAGACCATTAGATTTAACTCTTTTAGACCAATGACAAAATGGCGTATCTCTCTAAATGCAAACTTACAGTTTCCTTTTAGTTCCATTGCTGCTGACATATCCAGAGGTGCCAGCGTATTTACCCATACAATATTGAGAGAATTAGCTGTATAAATGTTCAAGGCTCATAATTTTGGTTTATTAATCAGCTGTAGTTGTTTTTACATGCCAGGTAGTAGTTGTAGTTGTTTTGGTTATTTGCCTCTTAAATGTTTTTACTAAACAAGTACTAGGCAAATAACAGAGATATTTCTGTTTAAATATATTTATTTGGCATTATTGCGGAACCACTGTTGTTCATTCAATAAATGGATATGAATCACAGACATTTACGAGCATCTTCTCATGCCTTATCAGAACGACTCACAATTTCATGAAACCAATACTCCAATGAGCAAATATTTGTGATTGACTTGAATCAGAGGAACATGCAGTGATGAATGATTCAATTGATATGGTACCGAACAAATTACTTTACATAAACCCCAATTGGAAATTGGAAAGTAATTTTACGAATTCCCTGTCAGAGCCTACAGCCCCATACTTTTCTCTGCTAGACTTGTGGATTATACAGGGCGGAGGACAGTCTACTGGGTTTGAAGGAACATGATACAGCTACACTGCCTGGGCAAAAAAAAAGTCGCCGTTGCACCCGTCATGCATAGTGCCCACTGTACATACCTCTGGAGGTAGTGTTAAGATCTGGGGTTGCTTCAATTGGTCAGGTCTAGGCTCAGCAACGTTATGCAGCAATAAAATGAAGTCAGCTGAGTACCGGAATGTACTGAATGACCAGGTTATCCCATCAATGGGCATATTCCAGGAAGACAATGCCAAGATTCATCAGGCTCAAATTGTGAAAGAGCGGTTCAGGGAGCATGAGGAATCATTTTCACACATGAATTGGCCACCAGAGTCCTGACCTTAACCCCATTGAAAGTCTTTGGGATGTGCTGGAGAAGACTTTACGGAGTGGTTCGACTCTCCCCTTGTCAATACAAGATCTCGGCCAAAAATTAATGCAACTTTGGACGGAAATAAATGTTGTGCATAAGGTTGTCGAAACAATGCCACGACGAATGCGCGCCATAATCAAGGCTATAGGTCAGGGATCTCAAACTCAAATCCTGGAGGGCCGCTGTGTCTGCTGGTTTTCGATGTGTTCCTGCACTTAAGTGTTTAATTTAAGTCATTGATTGGCTAAAGAGTCTGCACACCTTGTTTCCAAGGCCTAAATTGGCTGCTGATTGAAAGGAAATCACAAAAACCAGCAGACACAGCGGCCCTCCAGGACTGGAGTTTGAGATCCCTGCTATAGGTGGTCCAACAAAATATTAGCGTGTGCAACTTTTTTTTTGGCCGGGCAGTGTATATACAGAGGGGCTAATGTTTTGGAGGGCAGACTCTTCAAAGTGTGAACAGGTTTACAGCCACAGGCATAATGTCACATGCTCTTCTGATCAATGCAGCCTGTCTCAATCGACACTAGTGAAATACGCAGCATACTTTACTTCTCATTATTTAACACTACGCATACACATACAAGATTTTGTGTGCAAGAACCATCAATAGAACATACAGTATAAAAGGCCAAAACACAATGAAGTGGCGCAAGGAACCTCCACCGTGTCCTGGAAAGGAAGCCGGGAAGCCCACTGCTGAAGCGGAGCAGACATTACCTGGAGCGGGAGATGAACGTACCCGCAGTATATGAACTTGAGCTTGCAGTTGGGAGGAAGCCGCATAGTGCTGATGTAACCAAGGCTACACCGTGCCAGGGGCATTGCTGCGGTGTGACCGGACGTCTCTGTTGGATTCCGGGTTGCGTGGGTGTAAACAGGGCACTCACAAAGGGGACACAGGGGTCAATAAAAAGCCTGGAATCTCTGCCAGGGTTTTGTCCACAGCCAAAAACATTTTTTTGTTCTCCAAGGTCTCCAGATGTCATCTTCAAGGTCAGTCTCTCAGCATAACTTGTACAGTGGATATGCATCTTTTCCATTTCTGAATTTATTCATTAAGCATTCGTTAAGTGTTTGCTTTTAAACCAAGCAAAGGGGATACAACATCTCAGCTAAGTGTTGACTTTCACACAAATAAAGGCCATTAGTGATTTTGGCTTGAGGTGACCCGTAAGGCATAAAGACATTTCACGTATTTAAATGACATGTTTAATGAATGAATGTGCTGCATAATTATTTTAGTTTGGCGGTGAATGGATCTGCTTTAGTACTGCTCCGGAGCACGGGCGTCTCCCCCCGCTAAACAGGAGATGACCAGAAACCCCCCATACTAAAGCAGATCCAAACAACAGGTGGAAGCTGGGGTGGTGTAGGGTGACAGCAAATTTGTTTTAACGCATGCCGTAAGCAACAAAGAGCAGCGCATCAGCATTCAAGCAGTACAGAGAGAACAAATTCTTGGCTTAAAAAGGGCGCTCCATTAGAGGTGTGTGCATGTGATTGGTTGAGTATGTGACGTGATTGCTTGCCGACCATGGTCGGCTACAGCGAGAGGTTCTCTGACAGAACTTGCTCTGCAAACTCGTTTGTGACGTTCATGAGGGGTGACGTGGAAATTTTAAACCATTTGAATCATATCATATCCAAGCAACAACTGAAGTAGGATTCCACACAAACAGAAAACAGGTTCATAACTACAGCATATCAGGCATATATTTCACGTTCAGCCCTTCTGAAGGTTTGATTAAAAAAAAAAAAGTTTAATGAATCTAACCCATGCCCAGTTAGTGAGCTAGATTGAGCCTGACTTGTTCAGTCAGACTTATAAGCCTGGTGATAACAGATAGCAGTGATCTTAACTGAGAGAAATGTGATGGGACAACAGGGGGAAAAAAAACATATACACTTCTGTGTGCATTTTCTGTTATTATTTTTTCTTATGTTCCCCCGGTTGTGGTGGGGTGGGGGGGGGTTCTATCAGCCAGGTCAGATGTCGGACAGCTCCTGCTAAAAACATTCTCAAATCTTCTACTACCGCCCTGCACCTTGGGAGGAGTGCAGTGCCGAACAGGAGAGACAGCTGAACACGATTCCATCAACCTGCGGGCTGTCTCTCGCTCTGTCACCGAGGGCCATATAAGAGATACAAACACAATTTAGCGAGGTACTTAACTTGCTTCAGTAACCGTCAACTGGACTGTATGTTATAGAGCTGCAATTGTCAGGTGCGAATTCACCCCTGCCTTGAATTAACCTATTGCCTTTGTTTTTCTTTTGCAGGTATCCACCAAACCACCAACAGAAAACAGACAAGTATGTAGAAAAAGAAAGAAGAAAAGGGAATCTTTATTACATACAATTCATTAAAACTATATGACCGTGTACACACAGCAGAACAATGATGCCCTTCTCCACTCCCTCTCTCTCTCTTTCTCCCACTTTACTCACTACACTGACCCCAATCCTGTGCTGAAGCTGCCCAGGTATGTAGATCGCTACCCCGCATGCAATTCGCGCACGAGCGCACGACAGCACTCCCATAAGGACACTCGCTATGAATTGTAAGAATTATCACTCTCGCACACTGCATCAATATCATAAACGCACAGCGACCCTGGTTAAACTCGGACTAGTACCCAGAATGCCCGCCCAGGGCAGGGATTGCAGCGTGCAGTAGATCCGCAAGAGCGCACAGCTGCACGCGCAGACGTCCACAAAAGAAAAATACATAAGAACCGGAGCGTCGGGCCGCACCACTTTGCCGGACCTAGCTACATCCCGAATAAAAAGAACGCTCAGGTCTGCTCCCCGCGATCTCCACTCCCACTCCACTCCAGCTCAGAGTCCAACGGCTGCTTCCCCTTCCCCTCCCCCGCAACAATTTCTCCCAAAATACTCCTAGTAATAGCTGATTAGCCCAAACACATACTGCCACCATGGACCTCGCACCTCGCACTTCACACTTCTCACCCCGGGAGCTCTCTCCCTCTGCTGTAACCGCACACCCTTTTTTAAAACCCGCTGCAGTGCTGATTAGCTACAGGTGTGCCACAGTTCCTCTGCCCCGTAATTCCGCCCAACCAATTACCGCGCCGGCTGTCCCTTGCTGCAGCCTTTCGATCCTGACATAAGCTATGCAAGCCATTCTGCATATAAGGAATGTGTAAAATGTCCATTAAATGTACCTTTAGAAATAGCAGAGAACAGCAGTTGGCGGAATGGCTTTAAATTAGAACTGGCTGCAAATCCCAGCGGGTGTGAGCCAAGGACAATCATTTTCTGAGTTTCCAGATAACACCAAGGAGCTGGCACATTGAGACTTCACGTCACAGCACCATGACTTTCACACTTGTGATTTGAAAGAGCACCACAAGGAAAGTGTTTCACTCTTATGACATCCAGCGCACCTGCAAGGACAGGTACACAAAAAAAAAAACTGGAACTACCTTTTCAGTGTCTGTGGAAAGTGTGGGAACAGAGGTTAGAGGACTAGGCACTAAGCAAGGGTTTGAATCCCAGAAGTACTTTGAGCAAATTGTTTCAGTTACTCTAGGTCACCTCACCCTGCTCCTGGTGAGCCACAGGCTCCGCTGGTTTATATTTTCACCATAAAATGACCTGCACACTATTCAGACTAAATACATTCATCACTTAAGCGCTAAGGACCAAAGAGAGACAGGTAACCATCTCCATACAGGGGACATTTTGTCTGTATTAGAGTCTGTCCATTTAGTGGTGGTCTCACTGTAGCAGTGTGAAGTAAGTCTATGACCTTAACCAGCAGAACAAAGTCTCTGTCATATTTCCTGCTCAAACTATTTGCAGAGTAAGCAGCATGTAGCACATAAAGCGAAACTAGCTTTGTAACAATTCCCACGACAGCAACCATTAAACTTTCCCCAGCCGGAATTTTTCCAACTTTGTCAAGGTCGACTGCATGTGCTCATGAACTTGGAATTCTTCAACAAAAAAAAAAATTAAAGGCTTTGTTGTAATTGTCCAAGGGACGTTGTTTCAGCTTGCCATGTGAGAGTTTAACTGGTACTGTGGCATCTGGTTCGCATGGCTGTGTGACAGTGGACAGCAGAAAATGCTCCATTGAAACAGCCACTCAAGTCATAAGAGGCTTTGGGAGTGTTTCGTGCTACATTAAACATGCTCTCATGCGGCAAACCCCTGCATTAAACATGCTCTCATGCGGCAAACCCCTGCGACATTGAAGATGGCTTATTAAATATGTGTGTCAACCCGTGCGTGTGTGTGTGCATGAATGTGTATGCGTGCATGAATGTGTATGCGTGCATGAATGTGTGTGCGTGCATGAATGTGTGTGCGTGCATGAATGTGTGTGCGTGCATGAATGTGTGTGCGTGCATGAATGTGTGTGCGTGCATGAATGTGTGTGCGTGCATGAATGTGTGTGCGTGCATGAATGTGTATGCGTGCATGAATGTGTGTGCGTGCATGAATGTGTGTGTGTGCATGAATGTGTGTGCGTGCATGAATGTGTGTGTGTGTGCATGAATGTGTATGCGTGCATGAATGTGTGTGTGTGCATGAATGTGTGTGCGTGCATGAATGTGTGTGTGTGCATGAATGTGTGTGTGTGCATGAATGTGTGTGTGTGCATGAATGTGTGTGCGTGCATGAATGTGTGTGTGTGCATGAATGTGTATGCGTGCGTGTTTCTTTGCAACCCATGCCCCTCTGCTTTCTGTTACAGAACATCTCTGGAACTTGCGCTGCAACCTTAATGGACTTCAATGGTATTCCAGCAATAAAAGTTTGTATACGTGTGAGTGTGTGTCTGCATTTGCATTCTCAAAAATACGGTAGATGATTTTGTAGATTTCTTCAAATTCAATGGTTTTTCCCAATATATTCTGCTTGACAAGACTCGCCCATTTTCCTGCTGTTTTTAAACAAACTCTGCAACCCAGGAACGTGCCTTTCACGACAGCATGCACAACGCAAGAAAAAATGTTATCAAAACTATTCATCAAACGACTATTATGGTGCCGAGGGACCAATCGTATCTACGTGCTGTATGATGTAACGACTTTGTGTTCTCACGAGATAATTTACTGCAATTCAACGGTTTCTGATAAGTTAAGTCATTATTTATTAATTCCTGAAACTGATTCCCATGTGCAAGCTGGCACATTTATTCTTCCTATTTTCTAGAGATAAGAAAATACACTATCCAGAGGCTGTACAACTCAGTTTACACATTTGATTAATTCTCATTAGAGAAATACATTCTCTGCATCCACAGGGCACCCTGGGGGGTTCCATCGTATCTCTGTATCAGGAGATTTAATAAAAAGACATTTATGATTTGCATTCCTTTAAATCTGTCACCAACAATATTCGCAAGTGACATTTTTGTTATCTGGTGGAATAGCTTTACTTTTCCTCCGAGATGGTATTTGTGTAGATCTGAATTGCAGGTGTTACTGTTGCAACAATCATAAAGCCTTTCGATAATTAGTGTGAAGATTCACAAAATAATAAGGGTAATCCATTATGCTATTAAACCCATGGCTTGAATGTCAGTGCACAAACACACACAGACATGATCAATTAAAATGTATTTAATTGATCACTACCATGTTCTGTTTATTGACCACTACCATGTTCAGTCATAATAATAATAATAATAATAACAATAAAAAATAACATTTTAATCATCAAAACTCATATTCCTGCATAAGTTAATATTAATTCTGGAATGTGTCATATCTCAATGAATATTGTGCAAAAGAGATATGGAATTTGCATATTTTAATCTCCAAAGAATCAAGAATTTCAACAGTTATACATTAGGGTAACCAAACTCGTAGTAGCTTGAGCAAGGTAGAACCTAATGAGAGGAAAAATATGTTTTGGCAGGCTAAGGTAAAATAAAAGTGATTTTTGGGATGCTGAGTTGAGGGCAGAGCATCGCCTCTTGACATTGACTATTCCAACATATTTTCCAAGTGCAAAGAAGAGATAGCAGTTAGTTCTAACATCACTGCAGAGAGAGAGATTGCATTGCAGATGTGGGGAAAGCATTTTCATGCAAAGGCTGCATAAGTTCACTGATTCAGAAGTTTAAGGTATGATGACATCGATAGCAATACACTATGGGTTAAAGAGAATAAAGAGGATTGTGTGTGGGGTATGACACAGTTGTGTTATTCAGATCTGCAGGGGCAATATTTTTACCCCCAATATTTTTACGTCGCATCACGCTTGCTGAAAAGTAATTTGCACACTAAAACATGTGGCTAAATGTTTGTATTCATTCGTCAGAACAAATAAAAATGAAAAGCCACCCAAATAATATTACCCGCAAGAGAGGTTCTAGCATGTCATGTTTTATTGTGACCAAATCATGACCACAACCATGTTCGCTTCCTCGGCTATGTCAAAGTTTCTGTGGAATGAGAGAAAAGACTTGAGAGAAAGATATAGATATAGATATATCCTTTTTGTAATCTTTGTGTTTTATGTTATGACTCTCTATTTGGTCTTGTTTTGGAGTGCTGTGCCCCCCCCCCCCCCCCCCTTTTTTACACAAAACGATTATTTGGGCGAATAAACACCCAGAGTGTTCATACACCATGAAAAACAAATCACTGTAATCTACAGTTTATAGGCAGTTTAAGCACCTTTACAACCATTGTTGTCCGCTAAGATGTTTAGTACCATCCACACAGCATGACTCTGTTTTAAACTCATCTGAACTCTGTTTTCCTTCTCCTGAGACTCATCTTAATGCCATTTCGTCTAGATTGTAAAGGCCTGTATGAACAAATCCAATTCAAAATTCTTTACAGTGTTGATGGAATTTAAACAGTTTTAATGTAATTGCAGTGTAATTATACCATTTTGGCTCACGTTGAGCCCCATACTCCGTAGTGTGCCATGTGTAATGGCTATGATGGACAGATGCAAGGTTGCCCTGGTGTTTCTATTTGAAAACCGCTGGATACATTCCAGCAAATTTACCTTTGCCTGGTTTTTTTTTTTTTTGCCGATTGTTCCTTATCTTCATTTTCAGGTCGTAAATGGGGAAAGTGTGGAGACGCATTATGTACGGTATCACTTCTTCATTTGATCAAAACCAAACTCCCTGCACATGCATGCCACCACTATAAAGCACTCCCCATCCATTCATTAAACACATTTTGACATTAGAATCTAAATGCCTTCAATTGCCTTCATGTGTGCAAAACTAGGCAAGCGGATAAGCCTGTTCTATGCTACGAGCTGACTAAACAAGCAATGAACCAACACAGACACAACAGAATGGCGAAAGGCTTTTTTCCAACTTCTCAAAGTGAGATAACAGAAGTTTTGTGGCAAGGTAATTTTATTCATCACACTTTTGGTAATTTTAATTTTGATGAGGCATGAATGCCTGAATAAATATTCAGTGTAATTTTCTTTGGATAGATTAGCCATTTGCAAAATGTTTTTACTTAATTACTGTTAGACATGACCCCCGGCTGAACTTTCCCAAGTTGGATTATTTAAATGGACACAGCTATTTAAATAATTTATCGCAGCAGGAAACAAAAAAACAAACTATGGTACTGCTCAGGTGCTAGCGGAGAGGAAAAAGGCTCAGTGTTTTTGGAAGGCTTCTCTGTTGCATGAACCACGGAAATGTTCTGTCTGTTGCACTCAAAGAGAATGCATAAGTATGGATGATTCCATTAAAAAAGATAAATACTCACTCGATGCGATCCCTAACATAAGGGGACCTATGCTTTCTCACAGTGTCTTCTGCAGAATTAATATTCATCACCCAAAAGATGTTCTGCAGACTAAAATGAAACGGCATGACAACAATTCAGTCCAAATCCTGAATATTGAAAACACACATTTCCAAGGAATCCAGGAAGATTAGTATTATTTTAAACAGTGATTTCATGCAAGGCAGTTGTTATGGTGTGGTGGTTTCCATGAAATATACATCTATATCACATCATATTGATATGCAAGACATTATTATATCATACATAGGGACTCTGTATCAACTGACACAATTACAATAGAGAATGTTTATCAAAGAAATTACCATAATTTGCTACAATGTTGCTTTACTCATTTACATTACAACTTCCCAATGTTTTCATTTGAGTAAAAAAAACAAAACAGTTTTGTACAGTCCCATCACTTGAAGGATTAGATCATTTTCATTTTGTTTCTTTTTGTATTATGCTTCACAAAGACGCAAAAGGCCTTGATGTTATCCTTCATAACTGCTGCCCCAGTGTCTCTTTGAAGGGGTCTGTGAACCTATCCATTTAAACAAAAATAACACCTTTTTTCAGAGCACAAAAAGAAAATATGTCTTGTGATTCCAGGATCAAGGATTCAGAGTCTTGCTGTTTGCCTCTCTTTATGCTGCAGAGCACCCTGCCAGCAAGCCTGTGTGAGATCAGGAGAAATGGAAAACGATTCACTCCAATAATGAATAAGGTATGAAACACACATTAAACTTTTATTTAAACTGCATTTACCCGTCCTTTGCTCTTGCAGTTCTTACTATTTTGAGTCCTTTGAGAATGTTCAAGTTTAACTTTCCTATAAGACAAGTAGCTCAAAGACAAAATGCATTTAAAAAATATCTCCCAAAAATAGCGCTGTCCCGTTCTTGTTTGAAAGGAAATGATTAAAGCAAAAACCAAGCATTAAATAGATTAGAAGCATATACCAAGAGCCTGTATCAGGACCAAAAGCCTGGTTCTGTTAAAACCGGAGTGGACAAGTGTGAAAACCTCTGTCTTTAATTATTCAGTTCCATTAAAAATCTACCGAACCATCCACAAGTGTTTTGTTCTACTTGCTTGAGAAATCTCAAAGGTTCGTCTAGATATGCCCTTCTTCAGAAAGCCTGGACCTGCTTGCAGATGGGAGATGTCTTTGATCGATCCATGCCGGGAAAGATAAATCGTTCCTCTTGCTGCACCCCGTTATGCAATCTCACAATTAAAATTGCCCCAAAGACTCTGGTAATTACCCCACGATTTATCTGGGTTAATAGTTAGTTACACTCTGTCTATGTAAATGTTAGCTTACATGATTCACAGCCATGTAATGGTATACCTGGTATTGATAGTGTCTGTTTTTTCTCACCATCCCTTGGAAATGACCTGTGCTAAAATCAATTTTAGGGGCACTATAGCATGATTTATTAATATAAATAAGTATAGCATGGTTTATTACAATGGCATTAGAATGTTAGACATGTATTCAATATGAAGGATTGGAAATATAAAAAAAAAAATGAAGAGCTCTGATTATATAATTGAACATGATGTGTGTGTGTGTGCGTGCGTGCGTGCGTGCGTGCGTGCGTGCGTGCGTGCGTGCGTGTGCGTGCGTGCGTGTGTGTGCGTGTGTGTGCGTGCGTGCGCGCAATAATTCCATTCAGGCCGCAGTTCTTCAGTCCTGAAGCAGTGACATTTTCACAATGATATTACGTCAGTCTAACATGATAAATTTGTTTTAAATCAATGCAAACACATTTTTCCTGTCAACAAAAGGAATCCGAACAGAACGTCAGCTCTCTTTCATTTTCCGAAAAAAAGACCAGTGTTCTCTGAGCAATAACCTTTCATGGAAACTGAATCTAGAACTATTTCTCTTCCAGTGATATGAATAGTTCATATTTTAATGATGAGTGAAGCTTGGATGACTTCATATTTATTTTCCATTTTGAGGACAAAAGCACTAGTCTCTGAGTCAGTCTATTCTCTTTGTGCCCTGACACTGTATTTAATTACAGCAGCTCATATCTGTTGTAACTTGGGTAGAGCACTCTGGGAAGGAGAAAACTCAACTTGTTATACATCTAATCCCCTGAGTCTGGCTAGGAATCCATATGAGACTGAGAAGACACCACACATCTTTATTCTCTTTTTCCCTATTGCTCGTATTAACATGCTTGTTGAAATTACTTGGAGCAATACATGCACAGAGCAAGGGCAAGAAGGCTACAGACTTCATTAAGCAAATTAAACTACACGTGGGGGTATCTCATCATAAGGATAGGGAATATTCATTGAAATACATGTACAAATAGGGATATTGGAAAATGAAGGCCTCTATTTGTTAAGCGTAACTTGTTTTCTTTGGTCATGCCCTGTGTGACCCTCAGTAGGACATCTTGGACTACAACTACAGTACTGTGCAAATGTCTTGGCACCCTAGAGTTTTTATATTAGTTTTTTCTTAGATGTTTTTTTTTTTTTTTGTCTTCTGCATTAACGTGTCAGTACAAAAGAGCAAATTTTAGATTCCCAAACATTAATTTTCCAAAAAACTTATTGAACTACCTTGAACAGCGAAAAGAAGAACAAGGAGTTCTGCATCAGATGGAACGTGGCCTCCACACAGAGCCCTGATCTCAACATCATCGAGGCCGCTTGGCGCCTGGGATTACCTGGATAGACAGAAGCGGTTTTAAAGGCAGAGGGCGGTCACACCAAATATTGATTTGATTTAGTCCTTTACAGTTCACCGCTCTTTATAGTCAATTGTTTGATATTGACAAACATTTCAGTTCGTTATTTTTGAAAGCACCATAGCTTTACAGAATTTTTTTTTTTACATGCGCCTAAGACTTTTGCGCAGTAGGCTACTGCATTAGCAAGCCCCCAACAGACGCTGCAGCTGGCCTGAGGGTCCCATGCAGAGGCTGCTCTCATGATGCTCCGTCTCTGAGCTGTAGCTTTAGATGTATGAAATATGTCGCAGCCATTCAGATGAACAGGAGGGCCATATTAAATTTGCGGCCAAACCACAAGAACAAGAACAGAAAATATGAGCAATGAGGGCAACGCACAACATTTGAGATTTAATTTGATCCAAAATGAACTCTTGCATGCTGGGAAATAAAAATGGATTAGTAGAATATTGCAGGGGGCAGAGCCACAGACGGAGCGACGTGACATCAACCTACAGGAACGAGGGAGAAGCAATTTAATTGTGAGGAAAAAAGCATTCATTATGTTTTACTTTGTAAGTACAGTTTTGAGTTTCCTCTCAGTGCAAATAATCAATTTTCGTTTGCGAAGGCAGGCAATGGAAACAGAGGAATGAGTTGAAAGCGCTGTTAGATAAGAAGGGCCATCTATATTTAACCACCGTTATTTTTCAGGTGCACCATTGTGAAGATAGACCTTTTGCGTGATGGACATTATGTGGGGGGACAGATACGTCTCGACCTCTGACAAATTAAGTCTCTCACAAATGCACCTAATTATAGCACATTTTTGAAAGATTTATCAGTTCGATGAAAACATATATACGGTATGTATAAAATACATGGTATAATTGCCAAAAGACATTTAGAAAAATAGTAAATACTGACATTTTGGCACTGGGTAATACATCTCATGTCAATCAATCTGGTTGTGTTTGTTGTATGAAATTATATAACAGAATGGAGCTAGGAATTTGATTGAGATTCTCATAATTACCAGGACCTCTTGCCAGTCAGTCCACGGAGAACCATTTGAGACTCTTATGATTTGGCGGTATGGTTCACATGCGATAACATGATGATGGTAGGGAAGCAGAAGAGTGCCCACATGGACTACCACAAAAAGATTTCATTATATTTAATGGGGCTGGGGGCCATTTATTTCTTCAGAGAAAGTACAAAACTAGCCCAATGCTAATATTTTAGATGGGCATGTTCTCAAGGTTAACAGCAGAGCCACTCTAATGTGTGGAACGATCGATATGTAAGACTAAAAACAGCAAGACACTTTCCGAAGGAACTAGCATCATTCATTGTGAAAACTAAAGCTAAGGAGAAGTCTTACATTGTATTTCCAAAGTAATAATCTGCTTTGGTAAGGCTCATTGACTTGCTACACCCCAGTGTGATTTTGTGCGCTGGCCTAAGCCAATTAAACAATTTCCCAAGGGTCTATTTTACTTTGACTCATATTTCTAATTGTGAGCGTTCAATGAAAGTACATTCAATTACATTTTCTCAAAGAACTCGGTGTCCTTAATGTTGCTCGCCCAGTATAGAGAGAACCAAAGACGTCATTGAGCTTTAGAGCACTGTGCTTTCTATCGTCATCGTTTCTTCACATCCTGTAAATTTTCATAGGATTCAATCTGGGAATGTAATAACCTGCACTGTTTCCGGCGGTTTACAGCTCACATGAGACAAGAGAGAGCATTACAGATATCATTCAAATGGTAGTTGCCTGACCTGGAATTAAAATAAATATTGTATTTAATGTCGCTTGGAAATAAAAACCGTATGCATCCTGATGGCATGGAGCAACGAGGGAGTTGGAACTGAAAATGTTGAAATATTGTTCAACGGTGAGCAGTCTGCAGTAACCTACATTAACAGTGCAAAAATGAGCTAAATGACACCGTGTACTGATTTCGTCCGATCTTTATAGGGAATGCAGAGGATTGTAACGCAGTAGAACATGTAGCATGTAGATAACTGACTGCGGTCTCTTATATGAATCAAATGACCATATTCCTGAGTGAGCTTGCGTGGCACATGCGCTCTTTGCTACTCCTTTTTACACAATCATCCATCCTGGTTATAAAAGTCTAAAGCACAGTACGATGCTCACTCTGTTGCGTGTCAGGGGGGGAAGGACCCAAACGCAGGCAGGAGTAAGGGAAAAACCGAAGTTTAATAAGGGCTAGGCAGCAATCCGAAGTAGAACAGGGAGGGGTCAAAACCGAGAAGGCACAGCAAAGGCACAAAAGGGAAATCCAAAAAAAGGGTCGCGAGAATACAGGCAGGGGTCCAAACCAGGGAGTCAGAGGAACACAAAGAAAACAAAACAGACTGGATACAAAACAAAACAACAACAGGCAAAGAACTCTGGGAAACAAAAACTAGAAAACAGAATAAACAAAACAACACGGGCAGAAACTCAGAAAACCAGACGGTAACACAGAAGCAGAATATCATAAGAGGAACTCGCGAAGAACACTGAAATGACAAGGTATATATACACAGAGGAAGACAGACATAATGGGAATCAGGTGTGTAGAAGCAGGGAGGGGAGATTGCTCACAGGTGAGAACAGTGAGGGTTAACAGGGACCAATAAAACAATGACAGGGGAAACGTAAGACACGGACTGGAATACACATAGACACAATGATAACAAACGGCCTGGAGTTAGCAGGTAAACAAGTGCACAGCTCAGATTAGAAGAACACGAAAGTGGACACATATGCAGAGAATGCGAAATCACAGATCGATGCAGGAATAGGATAACGAGGAGGGAAATGACAGCTGCAGGTAGAAACTCAAGATGAATTAGTAATGTTAGTAGTGAACTCTAGAACCCTAATGTTAGTAGGTTAGTATTATATACACATGTTAGTTTGTTAGCAGGTTAGTATTAAAAACTCAAAAAAAGGATGCGAAGAGTACAGTACTATATGGACTTGATGTAATTAATGTATTAATGCATTAATTGTGCCGGGATAACAAATGTGCACTGTGCACATTGGATGCTTGATTGCTGTATAATGGCAGATGTCCCATTGCTTTTTATCACCTCTGTAAATGATGTTCCTAATGTTTCTCAGCAGAGCTTGGTCCTTGGATGCATTCACCGTCAGACCTAATAGGAAATTTCTGCCTCCGCACTGATTTCACTGTGCAAATCCTCGACCGTTAGACCCGCAGTCAATCTTGCGTGTTGCGGCCACATCGTGTGCAGAACCGTGTGTAGATGGCTGGTGTCTGTGAGGACGGAGTGAGCCCAGTGGGAATGTCTCCAGCCTCATAGGCTTTCTCACATATGTCCGTCTTTCTCAGGGATGGAAATTGAAATGACCCCACCCAGTCCAACAGAAAACACTCCCTTCATTCCCCCCATCCCATACTTATCCTATACTTCCTGGCTGTATTCTTCCTAAGAACATCAGGCTGCTGGATCACCACATTTTACCTGTGCAGACACGCAGTGGGGACTCTCCCTGTGAACGTCAGTCTCCCTGGCCATTCCCTTCGCCGCTTTCAGATGAGATGAAAGAGCAGGAGCCTAAAACGGCCGTGTGTTTCAGCGGACGCCCCCGGGGAGTCAGACACTACGCACTCTGGTAAGGTAGCCGACGACAAAAAAACCTGGGAAAAATCCACCCCTCTTTCATCGGTTGGCCTGCAGCTGCCTTAATCCAAAGTGCCGAGGCATTATTTGGAATGTTATGCTTAACGGGTTTCGCACAGTGTCAGAGGAACTCAAAGTGGATTTACACAAATTGACAGCTGTACTGACTGCACTCTGTACTGCTCAACACCGTTCAAACAGAGTAGTATTTGAGTGGGGGGAGGAGGGGGGTGTGGTGGCTTCACATTGTTTAGTGGCTTCTTGTGGACCGAAGTGCTGAGAGTCCTTGTTTCCTTTTCTTTGGGATCATCTGATCTTCTGCCGTTTGATCTTCCCAGTTCCGATAAAACAAGGAATTAATCCTTTCCCCATATCTCTCCAAAGCACCAGCCTCTCTCGGCCTACAAGTTAAAATATCAATTTGGGGGTCTATTAGCCTGGGAAATGTTGGAAAAGACTACTACTTTAGGAGATTTAACAACACGAGGGAAAGGGCATCAAAGGCCATTACTCAACGGCAGCGGGAAACTGGCTTTAATGAGAGCAATTCATCAAACAATAAACATTCACATGCGCAACAGACATGCTTATTATGTAAACAGGATTTATGCAGCACAGACATGCTACATCACACTCATTTTCGCTTTGCAGCGTGACCTGAACTGCAGCCGGACTAAAACACATAGTAGTGTTGCAGGGTATGGTCTGTGTCAGCCAGACTAAAACACATTTTAACATTTCAGTATGAATCATACAATAACCAAACTAAAACACATTTTATCATTGCAGTACGGATTATACAATAACCAAAATAACCAGACTAAAACACATTTTAGCATTGCGGTATGAGGCATACAATCATCAGACTAAAACACATTTCAGCATTGCAGTATGAATCATACAATAACCAAACTAAAACAGTTTGGCAGTTTGACTTGTGCATCAGCAAGTGTAAACCATACAGTTTATAAGCTTTGTAGTATGTACCAAGAGCCACCTGTAGTGTTAGAAATAAATCATTAAAAAGTATACATGTAAAGATATTGCTACACGTGAAATGTGCATTTATTTGTCACGTATCATAGGATATGGAAAACCTTGATTGGTTACTGTCTGGGCCAGGTACGAACACTATTTACAAGTGTTGCCAACTCAGTGACTTTAGTGTTAGAAAATGTATGGCATTGAGATTGTATTTACTGCTGTTCTGTTGTAACAATGTTTGGTACAATGTTTAATGCACAGCAACATGGAACTCCAGCACTATTGTCATTATACAAAATCACCAGAACTTTGTTCACTATACAAATACAACAGCACTGTGCTAGTAATACTAAAACATCTGCACTGTTTCATTATACCACAATATGTGGCTGCGTTCATTATGCAGACACAAAAGCACTGGGGTCAAAGACAGCAGTGCTTCAGCTGAACACTTTTTGAGACTGCAGCTATGGAGCATCAGTATGGACTCACACATTATTTGAACGACTTTGAAAAGCCGTCAGCGAGTTAGGAAGCTAATTAACACAAGTAAAATTAGATTCATATTCATTAGGATCTCAAGGATATCCCACAAGACGGGGTTTTTATATTCTCTCTCTCTCTCTCTCTCTCTCTCAAAAGGTTTTATAAGAAATTATAAAACCTTTTGTATATTGTCCCCGCCATTTTTTGGCATCAAAAAATATTGGACATTTTAACATAATGTAGAATAAATTAAGCATTTTTAATATTTGGTCGCATATTCTTTGCATGCCATGACTTCCTGATATCTGTGGCCTAACAATATCAAAAGGGTTGACTTCAAGGGTTGTTCCTGACTTATTTTTCCATAGAGTTCAAGAGAAAAATTTGTCAGGAGAAACAACCCTTAAAGTGATCCATCCATATCTACTGCATATCTGGCAGCAGAGTGATGGTTTGAGGCTCGTTTGATACCTTAGACCCTTGATGACTTACAGCCATTTAGCCAACCAAGGGTTCCATACTATTCCCGTGTAATTTACAGCTTAATCTAGTCACACCCCCCAATTCCCATAGAGATCCATTCAAATGCAGAGAAGTTATAGTATCGCTTGTAAGAGTACCAGAAAATAAGATATCAAGAGTCTTTTGATATTGTTGGGTCACAGACACCAGGATATGCAACCAAATATTAAAAATGATTACTTTATTCTACATTATGTTAAACTGTCCAATATTTTTTGATGCCCAAAAAAATGGGGGGGGGGGGGGTTAATCCGATATGGATGAAAATACCCTCAAATTAAAGCTGACAGTCTGCACTTCAACCTCATTGTCATTGCATCCTTTGCTAGAGTACAGAACCAAAATAACAAAAGAATGTCTCACTCTCCAATGAATTATGGTGCTCACTGTATGTAAGTGTTTGTTAAAATATACATGAAAGGATTTACAATGGTTTAAATAAAGAGATGTTTAAAAGTATTTTTCTCTCTCTCTGTAATAGTCCCTTCAGTCCTCTGTGAACATACCCTGCAGTTTCCTCTGCAGATCTGTGTTGCTCAGCTGCTAGAAACTCAAAGTCACACGTAACACCCCAAACCAAACAAAGGCAGGCTCCCATCTCCCCTGGCTGACATAAATCAGAGGCAGCATATGAATGTGTTTCCCAGGGCAGTTGACAGAAATATGCATCATTCCCATCAGTTATCCAACCTGTACGCGCTGATAGCTGAAAATGATGAAACGATGAAAAGACAATGCCAATTTTCCTTAAATTTACATAAACATTAGGGATTAAGGATTTTTCAAGGTCATTTCCCACTCACTTTCCAAGCCCACAGAAAGATATTGTCTCATTAATATTAATTAATACAAAAAGGGTTGTCTTAATTAATGTGAATATCACCCTTTTGTACCACTTGTACTGTTAATAATAACAGAAGAAATCATATCACACCAAGTCTCACGCTATTGTGCTTCATCCCTGTGGTCTCTATCTCAGGCTTAGCGGGCTTCACCACTGCCGGCCTGCAATCCTCGCAGGCAGCATGACCGCTCACAAGCCCGTCTCACTGCAGTCCTGTAACCAATGTGAAGCGGATATCTGAGGAGTCTCTGTCGCATTGGTGCTGGTCCTGGTAAAACCTCTTTACAGACGTATCACTGACAGGAGATGAATGTGAAATGTGTTTTGAAGTGATCCCCCCTCCGCTTAGCTTACTGTGTAATGTATTACTCAGGGCTGGCACTGTCGGCGTTAGGGCAGAGTTAGTGCGGCTATATAAATCCGACGTTTCCCTGATAACAGTGAGACATCGGTGTTGCACGGTCCTATTCGTCACTCTCCGCTCTTTCACGGAGTAAATAAAAATCTTTTTTATCACTTCTCCATTCAAATATCATGCAAGGGCATCCGTGAAATGCAGTCACCAGTTTAATGCACTGCCGTTTAGTTTAAATCCTGGTAATTTTTCTGTGCAGAGCTCATGAGTACATTGGCCAGACCGTACTTCAGAGTTTTAGGTCACTTATGTTTCCTTTAAGGAACACAGTAATCCGAGTATATATTATGTTTACTTAACTAAAGGAATTTTTTTCTTTTGATACTGCTCCAACCACTTCTCCAACCCTACCACTCATCTCCGTTGCTAAGTTAACAACGTTTAATTACCATGCTAGCCAGTACATTTTTACATTAGTTTGCTAGGTAATGTCCTTTACAACAGGCTAGCTACCGTTTGAATGTCGATGTGCCTATCTGCTGCCTGCCTGTGCAGGCCTGTGTTCTGGTGCCAGACATAATGGTCTCCCATTGTTCTCATGTTCGCTTTATAACTATAGAATGATGGAACTATTCTACCGTTGAGAAGCTTGCCTGTTTTATACGTTAGCATTTTATTTCTCTCATGTTAAGTCTATGGACAATTCATCATAAAAAGTTTGAATGTTGAGGTCTCATTCAAATTTAATAAAGTCTACAGCCATGAAAGTGACCAACAGAATGAGGGGTCTTGTATCAGGATCCATTGGATTTTAATTGAGTTATATTTGCGTAAAAAAAGTCTTAATTTTTTAATGCTCATTTTTAGGGGGTGTCCAAAACAGCAATGGCGTAATGTAGCTTTACAAAAATTTGCATTTGGCGAGCCTATGGCAGTTGTAGTCCATCTGTGAAATGGAATTAAGATTGGTTTTGAAACGTTGGAGATATCGAGGTTCAAAAATCGCTGTTTTACATTGGAGAGCTGACCAACGCAAACATACACTGAGCGCGGTGAATAACAAAGATTGCACAAGTGGTTCTGCCTATAGTCGCAAGGACTGGTGGTTAGACCTTAAACACCTTATTAAATAAAATAAATAATTAACAAAGATTGCACAAGCGGTTCTGCCTGTAGTCTGAAGGAACAAGACAAAATTGAATGGAGCACCCCTGATCAATCAAAATAAGATAGGGGCTGCCAAGTATTCCTATTTTTTTTTTCGGAACCTCAGTGAATTTGACCTTATAATAAGGAATAACAGGCAATAACAGTGGAAAAGGTCACTTATTTTATTCCCAGTCAATAAAAAGCAGGTCAATGTACTGTGTTATATAGCAAGATTTAAAGTTTTATCTTGAAATATATTTTACGGCTTAGCCGTAACACGGGAGAGACAAGTGTAATTTCTAATCATGCAGAAAAAAAGGGGGCATTTTGTTTCGAATTAATAAAATAAATGACGTCAAATTTTCCAATTTAAGGTGTCAGATAGGGCATTAAATAGGACACTGGGTATAATTTCATCATCCAACTAGTTTGTGGTTCGAAAATGCAAAAGGTCTAGAGAGTGACATTATTCTGGGGCAAACAAAGCCGTCAGCATGTCCTTGTGGTCGGGACAGGCACATTGTTTCTTACCCAGCTTCATTCTATTGAGGCACAGAAATCAAATCCTTTCAATTAGCCAGCTTCCCAGAGTATATCCACTCTATATGTAAATGAGTGGCGCAAATGTCATTTTGACCCACTCAGTTTACCATAAAAAGACATCTATATTGAAAAAGGGGTGAATATACACTCCCATTTAAAACAAATCGAATATTTCTACAAAATTCTCAGCGGCAAAACAATCTAGTTTCTCTTTAGGTTGAATTTAGATAAATATTCTCAGTTTATATTAGTTACATTCTTTTTATAGGCTACAATTTAAAGTAAACAAAAAAAAAAACATTTTGCCAATGGCATGTTTCTTTTTAACATTACCTCATACAAGCAGGAGATTAGCAAAGCAGTAACATTTTAATTTTCACATTATTAGAGAGCTAAATAAGCTTGGCTTGATTTTGGTTGTCCAGCAATAGACAACACAACATTGCCATTAACTGGTTGACCAATTAATGCATCGCATAAATTAAGATGGATACCTTTATTACGGTGTATATGATCAATGGTAGGACAGAATAAAATAAAGCCTGGCTGAAAATAAAACCTGGCTGACCCCAGAACAGTATACTGAAGAACTACTGACACGTGACCTGATACTATGTGGTGGTAAGGGTGTTTTAGTGGCCTGATACTATGTGGTGGTAAGGGTGTTTTAGTGGCCTGATACTATGTGGTGGTAAGGGTGTTTTAGTGGCCTGCTACTATGTGGTGGTAAGGGTGTTTTAGTGGCCTGATACTATGTGGTGGTAAGGGTGTTTTAGTGGCCTGATACTATGTGGTGGTAAGGGTGTTTTAGTGGCCTGATACTATGTGGTGGTAAGGGTGTTTTAGTGGCCTGATACTATGTGGTGGTAAGGGTGTTTTAGTGGCCTGATACTATGTGGTGGTAAGGGTGTTTTAGTGGCCTGATACTATGTGGTGGTAAGGGTGTTTTAGTGGCCTGATACTATGTGGTGGTAAGGGTGTTTTAGTGGCCTGATACTATGTGGTGGTAAGGGTGTTTTAGTGGCCTGATACTATGTGGTGGTAAGGGTGTTTTAGTGGCCTGATACTATGTGGTGGTAAGGGTGTTTTAGTGGCCTGATACTATGTGGGTTTATATTTCAGATTCTAACTGACAGTCAAAGCAATGTGCCTCTGAAATGGTTTTTTTTTTCTTGTTGGCTGAGAGCTATAATCAAGTGGCCTGATAGGTATGCGACATCAGTTTAGTGAGGGATGTGCAGAATGGGGACACTGGCTCTCACCTAGAGAATGACAGTTCCTGCTTAGCAGTCACAGGCTTTAATAAAGTGTATGAATGAGGATGCTCTTCATCTGAAAACACATGTCAGGCAATAACAGGCTCTCTCTTCCCTCAGTGCCTGGAGGGTGAGTGCAGAGGATGGTGGTGTAATCTACTGACACTGGGGATGTGGTCTGCTCTGAAATCATTTAAAACTCGGAGCATGTGTACCTCGGAGAACTCCTCTTTGGCCTGGGGCTAATGTGGAAGCCAGCGTGGAGGGAGATTGAGAGGCATGTTCTGGAGAATCAGCATCAGTGCTGTCAGGTGGATACTCTACAGGTCACTTGGTCCACTGATCTGTGTGTATGCGTGTGTGTGTGTGTGTGTGTGTGTGTGTGTGTGTGTGTGTGTGTGTGTGTGTGCATATGTTGCTGTTAGGGTGTTTCTGGGTGTGTATGTGTGTGTGTGAGTGTACATGTGTTTGCTTGTGCCTAAAAATAGTAGGAGAATAATATGCAGGTAGTAAGTCTGCTTAAGAGAAAAGCCGGACAGTTTGTAAGATATTCCTCTGTCTCTGTTTCAGCAATAATAGGACAGCTATCACAATGGAAATTATATTTAGCTTAAACTAGGTTAAAGGTCCTTAAATTGGTTAATGTTAAGGTTCTTAGGTATGTATTTTCATTTCTATAAAGAATATAAGGGTTACAAAGACGTATCACACAGTTAACCAATGTACAATTGCTTTGGGATATTGTATGCTTCATTCTGAATTCAAATGTGTGTAAGCGTCATTGTATGTGCATCAATGTTTATGTGTTTCTGTATTAATGCATTTTTATTTTTTGCAATATTCATATATTTATACCAAAGCCAATTGGATATTATACAACTTCATGCAACAACAACTGAACTTTATATTACACAACAACATTCCTTGAATCATTCAGGTTCACATTTCAAATTAGGTAATGTTTGCTCCATGCTGTAACAGAATTATTAGCTAAATAACAGCTACAACTTTTCTGTTTTCAATGATCTATGAGGGATTTGACAATCTTGTGTTTGTTTTCCCTCTCTCCTGTCTTCAGAGCTCCCTCCTACCCCCTCCCACGCCATCAACACATTAAGCCTGGGAGAACTCACCCCATCCATGGGGGAGACTGTTTTCTAATAACCATACTAAAAATGGAAGTGATTTGTAATTTTTATTATTATTTTTTTTTTAAAGGATTATTTATTATGAAAAAAGGTAATGATTCTAAGCATCCCTGAGGTTTTTGTATGTTTTTCAGATTGTATAGCTGCAAAGACTGTTTGATTCAATCATTTGTGTATTAACCACTTTTCCCAGCCTGCTGATAACTACATTTGTCTCAACCCAGGAAAATTGTTCCCCATAATAATAATACGTTTTCTTATGGCGAAAATCCATGACATCACTGTGGGGACGGGGTCCTTTGGCTCTGTCCATGGCCGACTGATGCTCCTGCCATACTTTCTGGTTACTATCAGTTTTGATTGTCCCCTTAATGACTCACAAAACATTTTTGCGTTGATAGTCGCTGTTAATGCAGATAATTGTATCCCATTTCGGTGAGATTCTCAAAACGCAGTGGTGCCCCATTTTTACCCGAAGGAGCTGTATACACGTGTATACAACCTTTACTGTCACTGCTTAATTTGTGGATTTAAATTCCCTCAGTGTGTCAGAAGCTTCCTTTCTTTAAGATCCCTTTCAGTTCACTTCTACATTATAAATGGGGGATTACATCTCTGCTTTAACTTAGTCTCTAGAGGGACGCCATGCGCAGTCATTGCACTGTGAAAACCATCAGGAAATGCTCATTTATACCTCGCTACCAATCACTTAACATGGGACACCTTATCTCCTTTGGAACATACTTATCACCCTCTATGCACACGCGACTGAATATTACTCTCGCTTAGACCCAGAGCAAAGATATTTTGAAAAAACACGCCTTTGTTCTGATACTCTATACCAGTGTTCCTGGAGATCTACTGTCCTGCAGGTTTCCATTCCAATCCTAACGGAGTACACCTCATTCAACAACTAGAGATCTCGTTGAGGTGCGATCAGGTGTGCCAAATTGGGATTTAAATGAAAACCTACAGGAACAGGGTTGGGGACCACTTACTACACAGTACCCCAATAGAAGGTTTACATTTCAAAGTTGTATACTGAACCAAAGCATCCTCACTTAATAATGAATAATAGAGCTGGGTTTCAACAAAGTCCCTTTGTGCAGCATATCTCCACGCTCTGCAAGTTTCAGTGACTTTAATACGCCTGTGGATTTATGTCACAGGTCTTGCCAATGACATTACATTCTATATTATTAGCAGGAAAATGAAATGAAATGAAACATGAAAATTGCTTTCATGGAACCCCTGGATGAGGAAGTCTATGTGTCCCACAAGGACATCATGGCCTCCATAGACTTAGTGCAGCAGCCATCTCTGTAATCAGCACAGGACTGTGCCTCCCTGCAGAAAATTCCATCTTAAACCAGCCTAACTGGTCAAGCTGGATTAAGATGTGTTTTCAACAATTACAGCTGGTTTTAGCTGGTCGACCAGCTGTCAGCTAGTCCACCAGCTTAGTCTACCAGCTTAACCAGCTTTTGCCAGCCACAGACCAGCTATTACCAGCTAGAAGTGTTGAAAAGACAGCTTAAACCATCTTAGAATCCCAGCTGGTTTTAGCTGGAATTTTCAGCAGGGGCTAAGGACCATCTGTGCTTCTTAATGGACATGAACATTTTTGGCTTTCACTATTCTAAAATTGAGATGAATCAACTGTGAGTGGGGCTTATACACATTGCAAAATACAAATGTGATCACATGGCCATGTAAAAGATTAACATACACGGTTGAGTAAATCTAAGCTCTATGGAAGCTACATCCTAGCAGACCGCTTGCACACTACTTTGCCGTCGTCATTACTTCTGCTGTACACAAAATGTGGACTTCAAACAAAGTTTGATGTAAACTTTAAATTAAAGTTTATACACCCTTTATTGTCAAGATTAGAGCATTAAAGCTGCTTTCTGGAGTATTAATTTCTTAAGTGAGAAAAGGTTCTTTCTCCCATCACACCTTGATAGAATGATAATTAGTCTCCATGAAAAAGGCATACATAGTTATATTTAATATGTGAAAGTGTAAATGATACATTAAAATATGTATATATATATATATATATATATATAGTACTGCAGCTTTCACATATTATATCTTTCTACATATTTGGAGAGTGAAAATACAGGCAGTTTTTTTTAACACATTCAGTAAAACATGCAATACATCGCAATACCTAATACATTTCTAATTAATTATCAGGACTGTTATTTAAAACATTTCAAAGTCTCTGCCCTTTCAACTCCCTGGTCTTTGAAAGATTATGATGATAGATGCCATCTATAGTACTTGTCATTACAGTGTTATTACATCTCAGCACAGTTGGAGATAAGAGAGTCAAACTCATCGTCAGCGGTTCGCCTTTAATAACGCCAACAGCTGACACTTAAAGGCAATCCAAGTTCAGGTTGACTGTAGGGGCAAGCAGTTCAAGCATCTTATGATGAGGGACGAAATTGATAAAAGATTATCGCACATCTTAGCCTGCTGCTGTAAATGCAGCTGAATACACTGCATGGCTCCCAGAAACCCATGCAGCCATGCAGCCATGTACATGATGACTATGAGGCTTGAAGTTCAGATCAATTTGTTGCTGGTCACTGTGGATTTAAATGTAATGAGAGGTGACTAGTGGTTAATCCTGTACTTTCTTTCTTTAACCTTTTGAGCCCGACGGACCCTGTACCGGGTCAAGTACTTCTACAGCAGGGCGACTGGCACTTCCCCCCCTCCGTGTCAAAGGCTCTCGCTTGTCCCGACTGCGGAGTTTTTCCACATTAGCACCTCAGTGGTGGAATGAACTTCCCATTGCCCTACGTTCTACTCCAACCCTGCCTGCATTCCGTCGAGGCCTGAAGACACACCTCTTCAGACTCCACCTTGACTGATATCCTCACCTAGGAATATCAGTTCCCTGTTCCCTGTGTTTTCCTGTATGTTTAATATAGTTTATACAAGTATTTGGAATGGTTTATAATAGTATAGTTTATAATAGTATTTGGAATGGTTTATAATAGTATAGTTTATAATAGTATTTGGAATGGAAGTGTGGTGTTGCTGATTTGCCCACAGCTTACTGTGAACTACAGTCAACGTTCATTGCTAGGGATAGCTGCTACATTATGCAAAGGATGTGCTTTGCCTTGTCTGTTCTGTAATGATGATGATGTCTCTGTACGCACTTACTGTACGTCGCTTTGGATAAAAGCGTCTGCTAAATAAATGTAATGTAATGTAATGAGTAGAATGGTACCATAAATAACTACCTGTAAAAAGTTCATAAAATGTTGTGGTGGTCTATTTTTTTAATGTTTCTAAAAGACGAGGCCTTAATGCTACCAAAACAACACTCCAAGTGTGTTTTGTAATAATAACAAATAATAATTTACAATAATTTACAAAATAAAAGCCGTATAAATATAAGGGATAGTCGAAATGGAACACAACAGTACACATAAACCGTTCACTCCACTCCGTCATGTTGGGTGTCGTATGAAACTAGAGAAGCTATTCTTTCCATTGATACCAAGCATAGCATAGCCTGAGCTAACCAGCTCACGTCAGCCCCATAGCAAACACGCAGCCAAACTTCACATTTTACAGTCAACGTGTCAAGTTTTGTGTTTATGTCGCAATATTCCATCAAATCCCAAAGCGATTGTCATCAAAAGCAACTAATATTGTTTCCTTACCCATTCATGGTCAGCGCCCTCGGGCTTAACAGGTTAATAGCAGGCTTTAGACCACTGTTTAATTACTTGTTTCAGACAAAGACAACAGGCAAATGAAAGAGAAAACAAACGTGAGTTTTTCATTTGAAGTTACTGCCATCACATGCCATAAATGAAAAGTATAATTTGATGCGCTAAATGGTTATATGTAACAAGGAAACATGTTATCTCATATCTCAGCAAATAAACAAAGAGCAGTATTGTGGGTAAGAGAAAATAGATTTTCTGTTGTGTAGGGATAATTTACATATGGAGTTGGCTGGAAATCTAATTTTACGGAATAGTTTAGGCACAGCGGGAATTCAGCCTCAAAAGCACCGGAGTGCGATTCAGGGAGCTAATTAAGGTCGTCCCACTGAGGATATTCTTCCCCTTTGAGTGTTCTGTTCAGGAGCTTCCATAAGCTGTAAAGCTTTGTGATATCATCACCATATTTTCACAAAACAGTATTAGGAATCAATATACCAGGGAAATATGCAATTGGGAAAAAACAAACACAAAAACAAAGCAATGACAAAAATAACCTCCAAAAAAATGAGGGGAAGGGGAAGGTGCAGTTATGATTTTGAGGAGAAAAGAGAATTCCAAAAGCACAGTCAATCAATGGAATCCTCATCATACCAGGCCCACAAGAGGGCCTTTGTCACCCACGAGGGTTTTTGTTGGTGGGTAATCCTCTACTCAAACGATACTCCTCTCATAGCTCATATATGTACGTAGCTCAGGTGAGCCTGCTGCAATAGTGCACAGGGATGGGGCAAAAAAAGCATTAAAAAGGTTTTCTGTACAATATCAATTCACCATGATTGAATACATATTCACAGACATGAGCTTTAGTTAATAGCATGTCTTCTTCAAGAACACATCTTGCCAAAACATTGTGTTCAAAATGTATAGGTAAAATGTATACAAATGTATTGAAATAAACCCAGTGTGCTGTTGTCATGTACCACTATTCCTCCTTTCATTATATTCACTTTGTTTGTGAATATGTATAACTAGTCCTGTCTAATCCCTCATATGGCTTTGAGCACATTGAACACATTTATTAGCACAGAAGGAAAGGTCATGTGTCCAGCTTGTAGGTATTAAAACATCATATTGCCTTGCATTTTCATATTTTTGGGACGATAGAAACGATGCATCTTATAGTATATTCAGTCCCCTAAAATTCACTGGTTATTTTTCCAGTTATTATTTGGTTATTTACTTGTTATTTCCCAATGCCGTGGCAACATAAAAAGTATACCTACAATACTGAAAAATAAATGAACTGATATTGAAGTAGGGAGATATTTATATATGTGCAAACTGTCTAGCCACCCACACAGATTATTTGGACAATTGCTTGCTGTTATGCTATTAAATACAGATGATTGTGTAACGTTCCGTTCCCGTCCTGTCCGTTTTCCATGTTTTCCTTGTTTCCTTCCGTGTCATGTTGGATCCCTTGTCCGTGTTTCCCTCCTGGCTGTGGACTGGGCGTCTCCCTCGGGTACTTTTGGTTTCATTTTCCACTTTAGCTTCCGCCTATCACTCGCCCCTCTCGTTACTCACATTCCTCACTGCTGTGCTTCGGCAATCACTCCTGATTTAACATCACACCTGTTTCTCGTTTTCTCCTTCACTTCCTGCACCATTTAAACCCCTGGCTGGCTGCTATTCAGCGCCAGTTCGTTGACTAACCTACCGTGTTTGTTTCGTACCCCGTTTCTGGTCCAGTGTTTGTGAGCCTGCTGGTTCATACCTGTTCGCCTGGTTTCCTGACTGGTAGCTATCTCTGCTAATCTTTCGCTGCTGCATGCATTTACCTGTTTCCCTTCAAAACCTCCAGACGCCGCAGTTCCAGTCTTCCCGCAGCTGTGTTTGTCCTCCCTGTGTTACGTACCTCCCGTACTCGTGTTGCGGTACCAGGACCTCTGCATGCCAGCCGGCTTACGCCAGTATTGCCCGAGCTACGCCGCACCTTCCAACTCGGCGGTGCATTCACCAGCTACAGTCCTGTCACAACACCCTGCCTTTAACCTCTGCTTTCTGCCCGGTTACTCAAGCTACCCGGTCCAGTTTCCAGTCCTGTTCCAGCCCAGTTCCGATCCAGTTTCCAGTCCAGCTCCAGTCCAGTTTCCAGTCCAGTTCCAGTCCAGTTCCGGTGTTTTAGACACCTCCGTTCAAGTCCAGTTCCGGCTTGGAACAAGTTCCGTGCCGTCCCCTGTGTTCCTGAGTGGACCTTCCGGTCCAGCTTCCAGTCCAGTTCCAGTCCAGTTCCGGTGTTTCATACACCTCCGTTCAAGTCCAGTTCCGGCTTGGAACAAGTTCCGTGCCGTTCCCGTTTCCTGAGTGGACCTCCCGGTCCAGTTTCCAGTCCAGTTCCCAGTCCAGTTCCAGTCCAGTTCCGGTGTTTTATACACCTCCGTTCAAGTCCAGTTCCGGCTTGGAACAAGTTCCGTGCCGTTCCCGTTTCCTGAGTGGACCTTCCGGTCCAGTTTCCAGTCCAGTTCCGATCCAGTTTCCAGTCCAGTTCCAGTCCAGTTCCAGTCCAGTTCCGGTGTTTTAGACACCTCCGTTCAAGTCCAGTTCCGGCTTGGAACAGTTCCGTGTTTCTTCAAGTCCAGCTCCGGCTTGGAGCAGTCCTCAGTTGGACGCTATCCTGTGTTAACTAACTAACCTGTTTTGCTCCCGTGTACAGCTTTGGGACCACCCCAACGCTTAATAAAGTTCCACTTTCTGTAATCTGTCTCCTGGTCGTTGCACTTGGGTTCGTCCCGTATCAGGATCGTAACAGAACGAACTGGCCAACAATATGGACCCAGCCGATCTGGAACAGATTCGCCACGCCTTCTCCTGCCAAACTGCGATCAGCGACCAACAGGGTCGCCGTTTGGATGATGTGCTGGAAGTAGTTAGGGGCATCACGGAGCAAGTATCCCAACTTTCGCTCCACCAACCGCTACTACGGATTCCAGCCAACCCTACTCCTTCCTCTCCCGAACCCCATCCGGAGGCACCGGCTCCCACTTCCAGCCGTGAGCCCCGTGTACAACACCCCGAGTTATATCGCGGGGGGTTGGGGAGATGTCGTGAATTTCTACTTAAATGTGACATAGTGTTTCGGATGCAGCCCTCCTCCTTCGCCTCTGACTCCAGCAAGATCGCGTTCATTATGAGCAGCCTGGGAGGGAGCGCCCTGGAGTGGGCTACATCCATCTGGGACAGCCAGGCTCCGTTATGCAGCAACTTCGCAGCCTTTACGGCAGAGATGCGACGTGTGTTTGAACACCCGACCTGTGGACGTGACGCTACCCAGCGTCTGCTTCAAGTTCGCCAAGGCAACCGCAGTGTCGCAGAAATGGCCATTCAGTTTCGTACCCTCGCCGCGGAGTCAGGATGGAATGACGCCTCCCTCCAGGGGGCTTTCCGCCAAGCTCTCAGCGAGGAACTCAAGGACCAGCTTGCCACTCGGGAGGAATCCAACTCCCTTAATAGCCTCATCAGCCTCGCTATAGCCATCGATAATCGTCTCCGCATCCGGGCCCGGGAGCGGGGAGGAAGTTCCGGGCGTCATTCGCCCTCCGTCGTCTCTAATGTTCATTCACACTCCATCACTGGATCTCGGGCGCCTACGGGCAGGGTCCGAGGAAGAGCCCATGCAACTGGGCAGAGTTGCGGTCAATCCCGAGGAGCGTCAGCGCCGTCAGCGCACCAGATCCTGTTTCTATTGCGGCAAGCCTGGCCATCAGATCGCCTCCTGTCCCATTCGCCCAAAAGAAGGGGCTCGCCAGTAAGACTGGGCGTACTGACGAGCCCCATCGTCCCCAACCATGCTGCCCAGGACCGCCTCATGTTCAAGGCTACTCTCCTTTGGAGGGACAAGACCCTATCTTCTTCGGCCCTAATTGACTCCGGAGCTGACGCCAGCTTCATGGATATCACCTTCGCCAGGAGGGCCGGCATTCCCACGGAACGTCTCACTTCACCCATTTCAGCTCTAGCTCTGGACGGTAGGAGTTTGGGGTTAGTTACCCACTCCACCGTTCCTATCCAATTAATTCTATCTGGCAATCATCGGGAGTCCATTCAGCTATTACTGATTAACTCCCAACAATCTGCTCTGGTTTTAGGTCAGACCTGGCTTCGCCTCCACAATCCCCATATTGACTGGAAAGCCGGTCGCATCCTGGCGTGGAGTGCCCACTGTCTAGCCAGCTGTCTCCGTTCTGCACTACCCCCTCCGGGGCCCAGTAAACCCTGTTCCATGCAACCTATACCGGATTTAACGAATGTTCCCAGCGAGTATCACGACCTCGCGCAAGTATTTTCTAAATCACGTGCTCTGTCCTTACCTCCTCACAGGCCGTATGACTGCGCCATTGACCTACTGGCTGGAGCTAAACTGCCATCGGGACGCCTCTACAGTCTGTCTGGACCGGAGAAACTAGCCATGGAGGAATACATCCACGACTCCCTCGCTTCGGGTATTATCCGTCCCTCTTCATCCCCAGTCGGTGCAGGGTTCTTCTTCGTTGGGAAGAAGGATGGCTCCCTGCGACCCTGCATCGACTACCGGGGCCTCAACCAGGTCACCATCCGTAACAAATACCCTCTTCCCCTCATTAACACCGCCTTTGAAGCCCTCTCTCCAGCTGTGACGTTCACCAAGCTCGACCTCCGGAATGCGTATCACTTGGTGCGTATCCGTGAGGGGGACGAGTGGAAGACTGCTTTTAATACCCCGTTGGGCCACTACGAATACCTGGTGGTCCCTTTCGGCCTTACGAACGCCCCAGCAGTCTTCCAGAGCATGGTGAACGACGTCCTGCGGGACCTCCTAGGGAGGAGCGTTTTTGTTTATATCGATGATATTTTAATTTTTTCTCAATCCCCGCAGGAGCATGTCCGTCACGTTCGAGAGGTTCTCCAGCGGCTGTTGGAGAATCAGCTGTTTGTTAAGGCTGAGAAATGTTCCTTCCACGCTTCCACGGTCCCGTTCCTCGGCTTCATTATCGAGGAGGGCAGTATCCGGGCGGACCCTGTGAAAATCAAGGCGGTGACAGAATGGCCCCAACCCACCTCCCGCAAGCACCTTCAACAGTTCCTGGGGTTTGCAAATTTCTACCGCCGCTTTATTCGCAATTACAGTTCCATTGCTGCTCCCCTGACTAAACTCACTTCCGTTGCCCTGCCTTACTGTTGGAATTCCGATGCCCAGCGAGCTTTCGAGCTACTCAAGGCTCGGTTTTCCTCAGCACCTATCCTCCTTCACCCTGACACTTCTCGGCAGTTTGTCGTTGAGGTGGATGCCTCCGACACCGGCGTGGGGGCCATTCTGTCTCAACGGTCCGCCTCTGATAGCAAGCTCCATCCCTGCGCATTCTTCTCCCGGAGGCTGTCCTCCGCCGAGAGGAACTACGATGTCGGGGATCGGGAACTGCTGGCGATAAAACTGGCTCTTGAGGAGTGGCGCCACTGGCTGGAGGGGGCAGGTACCCCTTTTCTTGTTTTTACCGACCATCAAAACCTCATTTATTTAAGATCTGCCAAGAGGCTCAATTCTCGTCAGGCTAGATGGTCGTTATTTTTTGCACGCTTTAATTTCTCTGTTTCTTTCCGCCCTGGTTCCCGTAATATTAAAGCAGATGCCCTGTCCCGCATTTTTTCCCCTCCCTCCAGTCCTGCTGATCCGGAGCCCATTTTGCCGGCCTCCTGTGTGGTGGCTGCGGTCTCCTGGGAGATTGAGGGCATTGTGAAGGCCGCCCAGACTTCCCAACCGGACCCCCGCAATAACCCTAACTCCTGTCTTTTTGTCCCCGATTCCGTCCGCTCCCAGGTCCTCGAATGGGTTCACGCCTCGTGCCTGGCATGTCACCCAGGTGTCGCCAGAACTATCGCCCTCGTCAGGAGGAGTTTCTGGTGGCCTACCCTTAAAGGGGATACCCGTGCCTTCGTCCTGGCCTGCTCGGTGTGCGCCAGGAGCAAGGCTTCCCACCAGCCTCCCTCCGGTCTTCTCCTTTCCCTCCCCGTCCCTGGCCGTCCTTGGAGTCACATTGGTGTGGACTTCGTAACCGGTCTGCCGTTGTCAGAAGGTAACACCGTCATTCTGACAATAGTGGACCGGTTCTCCAAGGCGGTTCACTTTGTTCCCCTCCCCAAGCTCCCGTCCGCCCTTGAAACCGCTGAGCTCTTGGTGCTACACGTGGTCAGGCTGCACGGGATCCCCTCTGACATCGTGTCAGACCGTGGGCCCCAGTTCTCCTCCCGAGTTTGGAGGGCGTTCTGTGCAGCCCTGGGTGCCTCTCCTAGTCTTTCCTCGGGTTTCCATCCCCAGTCTAATGGTCAGGCAGAGAGGGCGAACCAGGACCTGGGGGCCGCCCTGCGGTGCGTTACAGTGCGCAATCCTGCCTCTTGGAGCCGTTTTCTCCCCTGGGTCGAGTACGCACATAACTCCCTTAAGAGTGCCTCTACTGGCCTATCCCCGTTTGAGTGTGCTTTAGGCTATCAACCCCCTCTTCTGTCGACCCAGGAGGCCGAGATAGCTGTCCCCTCTGTTAGGGCCCATGTCCTTCGTTGTAAAAACATTTGGAGACTCACACGCACCGCACTCCTTCACGCCAATTCCCGCTCCCAACGTCTGGCGGACCTTCACAGGACCGCAGCCCCACAGTATAGGGCCGGTCAGCAGGTCTGGCTCTCCACTGCAAACATCTCCCTTCCCTCTTCATCCAGAAAGCTTCAGCCCCGTTTTATTGGTCCCTTCCCCATCATTTGTCTAGTTAACCCGGTGTCTGTTAAACTTTCCCTCCCCGCCTCCCTCAAAGTTTACCCTGTGTTTCATGTGTCCCAGGTTAAGCCTGTCTCCTCCAGCCCCCTCAGTACCCCTACCATCCCGCCTCCTCCCGTCCGAGTTGTTGACAACGCCCCGGCCTACACGGGGAACCGTGTTATTGATATCCGCCGCAGGGGCCGGGGTTTCCAATACCTCGTCGACTGGGAGGGGTACGGTCCTGAGGAGAGGTCGTGGCTCCACAAGAGCCTGATCTTGGACCATTCAGTAATCCAAGACTTCCACGAACAGTTCCCTGACAAGACCAGGCCTCCGGGTACGCCAGGTGGCGTACATTGAGGGGGGGGTACTGTAACGTTCCGTTCCCGTCCTGTCCGTTTTCCATGTTTTCCTTGTTTCCTTCCGTGTCATGTTGGATCCCTTGTCCGTGTTTCCCTCCTGGCTGTGGACTGGGCGTCTCCCTCGGGTACTTTTGGTTTCATTTTCCACTTTAGCTTCCGCCTATCACTCGCCCCTCTCGTTACTCACATTCCTCACTGCTGTGCTTCGGCAATCACTCCTGATTTAACATCACACCTGTTTCTCGTTTTCTCCTTCACTTCCTGCACCATTTAAACCCCTGGCTGGCTGCTATTCAGCGCCAGTTCGTTGACTAACCTACCGTGTTTGTTTCGTACCCCGTTTCTGGTCCAGTGTTTGTGAGCCTGCTGGTTCATACCTGTTCGCCTGGTTTCCTGACTGGTAGCTATCTCTGCTAATCTTTCGCTGCTGCATGCATTTACCTGTTTCCCTTCAAAACCTCCAGACGCCGCAGTTCCAGTCTTCCCGCAGCTGTGTTTGTCCTCCCTGTGTTACGTACCTCCCGTACTCGTGTTGCGGTACCAGGACCTCTGCATGCCAGCCGGCTTACGCCAGTATTGCCCGAGCTACGCCGCACCTTCCAACTCGGCGGTGCATTCACCAGCTACAGTCCTGTTACAACACCCTGCCTTTAACCTCTGCTTTCTGCCCGGTTACTCAAGCTACCCGGTCCAGTTTCCAGTCCTGTTCCAGCCCAGTTCCGATCCAGTTTCCAGTCCAGCTCCAGTCCAGTTTCCAGTCCAGTTCCAGTCCAGTTCCGGTGTTTTAGACACCTCCGTTCAAGTCCAGTTCCGGCTTGGAACAAGTTCCGTGCCGTCCCCTGTGTTCCTGAGTGGACCTTCCGGTCCAGCTTCCAGTCCAGTTCCAGTCCAGTTCCGGTGTTTCATACACCTCCGTTCAAGTCCAGTTCCGGCTTGGAACAAGTTCCGTGCCGTTCCCGTTTCCTGAGTGGACCTCCCGGTCCAGTTTCCAGTCCAGTTCCCAGTCCAGTTCCAGTCCAGTTCCGGTGTTTTATACACCTCCGTTCAAGTCCAGTTCCGGCTTGGAACAAGTTCCGTGCCGTTCCCGTTTCCTGAGTGGACCTTCCGGTCCAGTTTCCAGTCCAGTTCCGATCCAGTTTCCAGTCCAGTTCCAGTCCAGTTCCAGTCCAGTTCCGGTGTTTTAGACACCTCCGTTCAAGTCCAGTTCCGGCTTGGAACAGTTCCGTGTTTCTTCAAGTCCAGCTCCGGCTTGGAGCAGTCCTCAGTTGGACGCTATCCTGTGTTAACTAACTAACCTGTTTTGCTCCCGTGTACAGCTTTGGGACCACCCCAACGCTTAATAAAGTTCCACTTTCTGTAATCTGTCTCCTGGTCGTTGCACTTGGGTTCGTCCCGTATCAGGATCGTAACAGATTGTGTGCCAAATATGTATTTCATGAATGTCTGCTTTTGTGAACCCTCTTCAGTGAAATGGAATTTGGTATTTCAGAATCGGGTTTCATAGCCAATTAGTAACTCCTTAATCAAAGTATATAATAGAACAGAAGACTTTCCAAAATGTTCAGTGTGTCATCTGTGGATTCCCGCGGAACTCATAGAACGTACAGAGTCTTCGTTTTGACTGAGTCTGTTTTGTGTCATGTTACAAAATAAGGAACCGTTGTTGTTAGAGATACAATTGTGAGTTTTAACACTTTCAAACGGTATATTGTGTGACCAAACAATTTCTAATTTTCATCGTAAAAAAAATGGAATGAATGCAAATAAACTGAATCACTTCCGGCCCGTATGCCAAAATCAGGAACGTAGTGGCGTACATATCAGTTACACTTTGCTTGTGGTCTTTGTTATCCCTCCTGAACATTGAACTGCATGGGGTCCTGAGTCATAGTGGAAATGGATGATTGGGTGCAGCCTACTGTACCTACCGGACCTTCCCCCGCTGCCTTCCTCTTTCATTGTTCTCAAAGCACTTTAGAATCAAACTCTACTACAGCAAGGCGCCTCTTCATTAGGCCAAACTGTTCCGGAAATGGAAAAGACAGAAAATTAACATCTGGAAGGAGTGAAGGAAAGGTTTTCACACCTTTTAAAGCTGAATTGTATTAGTGCCATTGGCTCTGAGGGCTCTACAGAGTGATCATTCCAATAGCTCATAGAGGTTTCATCTCCAGGGTGATATTATTACCAATCAGGACACCTCGCTCCATCACCTAAATCTCTGATGGTTTGAAAGGCCCCTCTAGAATAATTTAGTCAAATCCCACAGATGTAACAACCTTTTATTCAACTGATACTGCCAGGAGCTTTGACTTTTTTTTTTTATCTTACAGCACAATTAAAAATGAGAGTTAGAGGCTAATTTATGGTGCATAGAACAGGTTGCTTTAGAACAGGTGCATTTATGGTGCATAGAACAGTTTTTCTTTTGTTTAAAAAAAAAATTAGAAATACATTTAGACCAAATTAACCAGGTGACTCAAGTTAACTGTGTAATTGGCTGCTTTAACTGATGAGTAAGAAGGAAAACCAACAGACACTGCACCTTGTCAATACCAGTATTGGCTATTCCACAGTAGATAGCAGCTGTGGTAGGGTGGATTTGATACTGACACATTGTGGATTGCAATCCACAATTCGGAAGAAAGGTGCAAGTATTGCACTCACAACTCACTTACAGAGTGATGTCTTACACACAGCACATAATAGTGAACAATCTGACTTTTATACTGACAAGCTGACTGTCAACCAGCAATAGTGCATCAACATTTCAAGCATGGCGACAGTGCTGCATACTGCTGGTGACACTGTTGTCAAAGAAAGCACATAACTTGCAGCAAAAATTAAAAATTAAAAAGCATTATTATTGTTATTATTATTATTATACATTTTTTTAAATAATAAAAATCCATCAAATCCATTTTATGTCCAAAGATGGACATTGGCCATATGAATAAAATCAAATTAGTCCTCTCCTAACCTCTGGAATTTCAATGACCAATTCACAATAGTCTTATGTAAAATCTCCTGTACACCTGTTGGCTCGTTAAGCTGTCAGCTGCTCACTGCAGACAGCACAAACACAGGCCTGATCTGAGGGACCCCGCAGTGACCTATCCAGATGGATAATGCATCAGGTCACTGGGCACGCCTTAAACAAAAGAGCATGTTACAGAAGAGGGTGATGGGATTGGCAGGCATGTCCTGGTTCGTGTAAGAGGCAGTCATTTTATATGGCTTTCTGCTGGTCTGAGCTCAATGTAATGGGATGGGGGAAGGCCTTGGTTATTAATTGTTTTTTTGTTTTGTGAGAGTGCTAAATTTAACGGGGACAAGACATTCTTCAACCAGTTAATGGTGAGGTGACCTTCTTCTGTGATTCACACTGGGCATGATTGCCCATGATTGGGCATTAATTTTACAGTAAAGATTAAGGAGCAATGTAATTATTACATTTTCTTGGTGGATACTCTTATCCAACTGTTCCACTTGTACCAGGGGCCACAGAGCCAAACGTTTGCTGAGGTAATTGAGGTAAAGTTTTTTTTGCCCCAGGGAGCAACAGCATGGTTGTGCCTGGAATAGAATATTAAATGGTGCCCACTCTATAAATCACACAGATTACACATCCCACTGACAGTAATTCCCATAAAATAAATGTCTCAACTGTAGACACTGAGCGTTGAGTTGAGCGCTTCACGGCGGTAGCCAAGCGCATGAATGACCCTGTATCCCTGCTCATTGATTTCTCATCTTGTTCTAGCCAGCCATTCCCCCTTTGGAAACAAACGGCCCGCTTCACGGGTGCAAAAGCTTTCATTACTCTCTGCTAGCAGCCATGGCGTCTGACTAAAGTGATATGGATTCTGTACCGGAATGCAGATATGAGAGGCTGGGACCATGGAAACCGTCTCCATGGAAACTGCAGGAATCCTGACCCCTCTCTCCCGGGAAGCATGTGCCCCGTCTTATTTAAAGCAAGTTTAATTGACTCAAAGTGTGTTTTGGTTGGGAATATTGAAAGAACCCATTCCTATTTCCCAGAGAAACCAGTGCCACATTCATATCTGCAGAGAGAACCAAAACTAGTCCAAACAATAACTGGGAGCAGGATGCAGGGTCTCTCCAGAATCAGGGTTTAGTCACCTTAATTGACAAAAAAAATTAAGTATTTATGGTGCATATTTCCATTGCTTTATACTGCTGAACACCAGTCAAAGGTTTATTGTGGGGGCAATGGTCATTGACTTAGAATAAAATATTTTTGCCATCAATACAAGGAAAAATATTCATGCACTTGTTGAATTAGATTTGAAGCCATGCTAATGTATATTTATCTAGTTTAGTTGCACTACATCCTGTTTAATGTATCATTGATAACTGTCATAGTTGCCACCAAGCTCCATGTTTCTCCACACTTGCATCTGAACTATCAATGGACAGCATTATACATTAAAATTATTATTTTTGTATTACAGTGTGTTGTTGGCTACAACTGGTAATTATTATTTTTTTTAAAAGATAGTTACTTTATGCAGTCACCAATATATTAACTTTATTTGTGATAATTACAGCAAAATTTAAGCAAAATATAGTTAATCTCGATTAACTGGTCCCAGTTCTCGAGATTTATATTTAGCAGCATGTGCAGGACAGTATATGCGTGCGACTCATCTCCATAGAAGACAGTGTGTATTAATGAAATGAGATTATAATTAGGTTGTCTTCACTGTATAGTTTATTATTGCTCACAGAGATGCCACTTTCACTCTTACACACGAGCATACAGGATACTGTGATTTCTCTTTAGGGGGAGGCAGGAAATGAAAAAGAAAAGGATATCACATGTGAAACATCTTTAATGATCAATTGGGACATCATTTCTTCATTTACTTTGTGTTTCATTTATTGCTGAAGTGCAGTCACCACCATTAAAGCCAGACACTTCCAATTAATAGATTTCGATAATGAACATAATGCTGTTAGAATAGGAAATGTTTTTTTTTTCATTTAAAAAGGCATATAGGAACTACAGGAACGAGGCGTTACTTTTACACAGAAGGTTATAGGGTACACACGCCCTTATATTTCATTGGGCGCGTTAAGTAACTGAGCGGCTCAGCTTCGCTCAGAGCGAAGAACGCACTTAACGGCTTGCTCAGTTTCGCTCACTCTGAGCATAGACTGTATAAAAATATGGACAAAGCCACTGTGACGCCACCCATTGCCTTTCCACGGCCTCGTAAAAACAGAATTGAAGCTCGGATGTCTTTTTCGCCGCCCGTTTGTACAAACTGCGTCTGCTCCGTGGAGCCGAAGAGGACTCAACCTGTCCCTCTGATTGGTCCTGAACAAATGTGAATACCCTGTCCAAAAGACGCAATATTTGAAAAAATCTGCACATGCAGAGGCATTAGATGAAGGAAAGGCACCTATTGCAATTACATTTTTTTGTGGGAAAAATTTATTGACTGAGTAACTATGGACCCAAGTGCACAGACGACTATAAACATCGTAATATAAAATAGAGATTTAATGGTAAAATCAACGTGTTAAATGAAGTAAATTTGACTGTCACACAATCATTTTGGTGCTACTTTGAATAATTTCCATTGAAAAATACAGCTTCAGTGTGTGCAGGCCTGTGTGTATGTGAGCGCGCTCTGCAGACGGAGCTGTCAGTACTCAGACGGTTGTTGACAGTTGCTCAGCGCTCACGTAGAGCAGAACGTCAAGCGATTCAAAAATCCGCTCAGTGCTCACTCTGAGCATTCTCACCGTGAGCGCTCAGTTACTTAATACGCCCATTGTTGTAATATTAAAAAGTGCAACAGGAGCGTAATTACATGTTCATAACTTTTCCTGGTCATTTACTGTAGTTTGCCATGGTGTGCAAATTAGATATTTCCAAAGCACTTTTCTCATATGTCTAATTCATAATGAATTAATGTTTTTCACATGGAAGACGAATGAGTAGGGTCTCACTGCGGAAAGTTACTCTTAGAATACTGTGACAGAATATTGTGAGTAGCAACAGTTGAGTGCTAATCAACAGGATGTGAATTATGGGGGTGTCGGTGCTGAACCCTACGGATGTGACGAGCGCCCCCGTGAAGATTCACCAGGAAAACTCTTGGAGGCGGGGGGGGGGGGGGTATTTTTAAGAAATCTGTTTCAATAAAATTTTTGATTTTTTTTTTTTGGATTAAATGTAGATTTGTTTTTACATAATGTTGTGTATAAATGTTACAAATTGAACTACCCCCATGGTGGATTATACCATTTCCCCCAGGCTACTGCAGTTGTCGCCCAACCGTAGGGAGGCGCTGTGTAGAGAACAAGCTAACGTTAAGCGTTTCCCTTGTCACACTTAACGTTAGCTATACATTTTATTATTTAATTAAACGGACTGAAGTTGTATTGTAGCACTGAAGCAGGGTGTTAAAAATAACATAGATTATCAAGTACTCTGGGACCTTGGCACTCTGCTTTCTGCAGACATCATCGTCCATTTTCCAGGAACAATAACGCCTTTGTATTGAGCAGCAGGACAATTTTTCTAAAAGTGGAGGAAAAATCTGTACCAAATTTTCATCAGAAAAGACAACAAAATGACAGATGAATAGGGTTGTTTTTGTCTTCGGGCGGCGGATCTGACACTTTTCGGAGGAGAGGAAATCAATATGCGTCAGTGATATCATAATTGTAGAGTCTGCCTCCGGTCCCCCCGTTCCTTCAGATAATCACTACTCATTAGGAGATAAAAAGGAAAGATCTCTTTTGGAGGTCTCTAATTCTGCTTCATGGAGTTGTTCAGGGCAGGTGATCTAGCTGTAGGAACATTATCACAGGATGAATGGGACCATTACAGGCCATTCATCTGTACTATCAACTACAGCCCCATGCTGTTCATTTATTTTAACTCAAGTATTTAGGAACAACACCATATAGGTGTAAGTTTAATAAAGTAATTTGGGCTTCTTTTTGATGTGAAAATTCAGGCTTCAGTTAAATGTGAGAATATAGGCTTCAGTTCAATGTGAGAGTACAGGCTCGTGTTTCATATGAAAGTACAAGCTCATGGTCACAGGTGACTATGAGACCATTGGATTCAATGTAAAATGCTGCAGTGAATTTAACTTAAGTTGGGAGTGCTTGAAGAACAAGTTCATCTAAATTAATCAAATCCTCATGATTGCTCACTGCTGTGTATTGCTTTGAAAAAAAAAGGGGGGGGGGGGGGGGGGGGGTGAGATCATATGCAAAGCACCACACTACAATTAACAAAGCTTCCTGACATATCTTTTTGATTGCAGAGATGTTTTAGAAGGCAATCACTGCAATCAATTTCATGATAATTACTGCTTCTTATTACAAATGACGTGATGACACTCAGTCCCATTGCTGTCAAGTGGCATTTTAGTTATTAGGCTTCAATTCATATGAACATTCCACCATGACAAAGTTCATCTCTTCAGTTAATAGCATAGCCTACTTAAACCAAATTTAGCCTTAGCTTGTTGTAGGCTGTTTCTATATTTCAGTAGACTTTCAATTTCATGAAACTCAAATGCAGAGCAACTTAACCCGTTTACTCAGGCCTCCTAGTTGCGTTGGCACCGGTTGTCTACATCACAATCATCCTACTGTACCGAGCAAGAACAACAGCAACAAGAAAAATAGCAAAATACATATTAGATAATCAATTAAGCAAAACTGCAAAATGAATGAGTTTCAATAAGTACATACATAAACGCATACATAAATGTGTCATCCTTAAACACATAAGACTGAAACTACGAATCATTGACGAATATGCTGTGTATTGAACAAATGCAGTATATCTCAACAACACTCTTGCATCTTTCAAGAAGATCCATCCTGGATATTTTTCTAAATCATTATGCTAATATCCCACATCTCACTATTTCAAGAATATCTTCAGCTGTTTTCAATTATTCTGGGAGCCTGAAGAGAGATTTGCTTTGTTGCAAAAACATCAATCCAATCAGCCATTGATGGCCTGGTTTGACTTTCTCTAACCGACATTTACCCCGGCTCTAGCTTTTGTGCCAAGAGAGTGGGGGGGGGGGGGGGGGGGGGGGGTGTAGTCAGCAAGAGGGAGCAGTAGAGAGGGGGGCAGAAACAGTTATATTCAGCCTCCTAAAACCACAGGTGTAGGATTATGGGTTTTGCATAATTGTGGGTCCATTGTGGGTAATTTTTATAAGAAGATGAATTCCGAATGATCCGACCAATGGAGCACGGGAGTGTTTTTTTTTTGTGTCTTTCTGCATGTGTGTTTTTTTTTCTGGCATGGTGGTTGATAAGGCAGGATTCTAATTTCAAGTTGTCGCACACACATCAAGATCTGGAGATGGGAAAGTCGTAGCCTAAATAAATGTAAACTGGATGCGATTGCAAACTAGCTTGAAAAGTAAGAGGGAGTGAACAGAAAACATTGAGCATGGGCTACTAGAAAATGAGTATCAATCAGGTGATGTACGTCTGAATAAAATATCAAAGCGGATTTACCAACTTCATTTGCTACCAAACTCTGCTGTCTGAAACAGCTTCAAATTCCAGCTCGCGCTGCTGGGAGAAAAAGATGCGGCTCGGGTAGCTCGAAAGAATCTAACAAACGAACGGTCGCCTACTGAATTAACCAGAAGTACCAAAAACTTGCGACTCCGACTCCGATCCGACTCTTCAAACCGAACGGTACGGAACAAGCCAACTCAGAAAAAAGAGCCGAACTGCCCATCACTACTAGTTGAATCTGGTAACCAATTGAGACTCTTGATATAGAGGTGGGTGTGGTACCAACGTCGTAATACTACTGGCTCAGGAGTTTGTTAGAGCCGGGAACTCTGACGTCTTAGACAGAGAGAAACACTGCACTCTTTTAAGGCCCGTAAAACTATTTTTGTAATGATAAATTCATAATCAATATTTATTTTTAGGGAAAAGCAATACTTTTATTCTGCATCTTTAATCAAGCTCTGTGGATGTATTATATTAAAAACATTTATTGTCTCCATAAAAATGTTATATCTATAGCCTTTAATGTCAACAGTAAATTACTGTAGAAGGGGTATACTGTAGATTACTGTAGATCAGGGTGCATTGTGGAAAATGTCCAGTGGATTGTGTGGGTTTACTGTATTTTGAGTCTACCGTGAATCCATTTACAGTAGCTGTTTTGCATGAGAAAAATCAACCAATGCAGTCATATTTGAAAGAAGAATATTGTTGTTGAAAGAAGTAGGAGTTGAAAAAGAAGTTGAAAACAGTCAGACAACTTAGTCAAGAAACATAAGTGAAATCTTTCTTATGGCAGCTTCACAATCGATTTAATTAGAAATATTTAACAAATCAATTTATCAAATATCTAACAAGTCAGTCAAGTCATCTTTTAACAAAGCTTCCACCGTCTTGCTTTAAATTGATAGCAAGGTTGTTATTTAATTTGTGCAGTATGTAATTTAAGGTAAAATGATAATCCATTAAAAGCATCGTCAACAGCCAATTTCTTTCGTTCCAATTAATTTTTTATCAAAATTATTTTATTACATTTTTAATGTATCACATGCTGCTAGATGGTAAAGATTGAGTGAGGAAGTTTCAGATTGTTCCAGAATGAGTGCAACAACATGGCTGACTTACTGAGTCCCCGAGGTGTTCAGTTTACGTCAATGTCAACTAGTTAACATTGCGATAGTTAGCAAGAAAATCCAGTAAATTACTGTCATTTTCACAGCAACTTCTTAACAGTCTAACCATACCTCCAGATAGGTAATATATTGGTGTTAATCCGTAACAAACTTAATTTCTCTAATGTTACCTAATGGTCACATTGAGGTTAATGCTATTCCATAAATTGTCACTTTGGTAACCCTTTTGAAAAGTAGGTTTTTTGGAATGCTTTTTCAAAATTTTAAGTCAGTGTTCTAGATCAGCATCTACATCAGCGATTGTAACATCAGCATTAGAGTGTTCAGTTCAGAACATTCTAATCACATATTTGTGATCTTACACCTTAAAGGCCCGTCCACACCAAGAATGGTAACTATAACGATGTGAGCATCCACAATGATGAACGATAACATCCTGTAAACAGTGGCACTAAGCATGCGCTGCGCACTCCAGCTGGGTCGGCAACTTGTAAATTCTGATGGATTTTGATTGGCTGTCAGTGTTTCTATCGTTCATCAAATCGCTCTGAAAGTGATCCCAACGATATCGTTTGTCTCTGTCATTGTCGTTATGGTTGTGGTGTGGACTCCGCCATCCACTTGAGTTTGAACGATTTTTAAAACGATATATTTATAGTTATCGATATAGTTATCGTTCTTGGTGTGGACAGCCTTAACGGGTTAACTGGACATCTCGGGACAGCAGGGGCTATTTTTAATCATGGCTGTATTCCAATTTAATTCACTTAATTTGATATTGTATGTCTTTGTTTGTGTGTTGTGGGTCTGCCCCACTGTCTATGTCTTTTTTGTTGTTGCTGGTGGCAAAGTTCTCGAAAGGGAAGGGATTCTATTCTATTCTAAAAAATCACACCCAGGTGGTGAAGTAAGCGGTGCAGGTTTTGAGCAATCATATTAAAAAATGCAATAGAAAATGTGTGTTGTTTACATGTACAAAAACAATGGCCTCTGGTTTGGTGATATTTTTACATTATTCTTCTTATTAATTAGTATACTTACAGACATTGCATTTAACAAACATGTAAAAGAGAGAGAGATAAAAGGACAGCAATTGGTATTTCAGAAGAAACAGGAAATATGACAGTTAGTACACTGATAACAAACAGGAAAGATTACAGTTATTACTTGAACAATAACAATGGAATTCCAAACTCAACAAGAGGGTGCATGGATTGTTGGGCCGTTCCATAACTGACTGGGTCCAGCAGAACACTGGTTTGTAAAATATTCAGTGTTGTTTGAAAACCATGCTCCCCATTCACACAAATGGTGGAATGTTCAAAACTCCACTCTAGCGGCAGCTGGTAATTTCAATTTCAAATCCATTTTCTAACTTGTGACCACGACTACAGTTTTTAAGCTACACAAGACATATTATAAACAGATGTGCATCTGGTTCCCAGGATTCCAACGGTGTGAATATCTAAGCTGTGACATGTATATTTTTTGAGATAGAGCTGTCTGAAGCTGGGCATGCTTTTCTCAAGCTACTATTGTATTCCCGGGCATGTGACGCCTAGGCGACTCCTGATTGGTTTAAATCTCATGCGACGAACGGACGGACGGACACAGATGTCACGTATACAAGTGGCTGCACTGCTTAAAAAGAAAAGTATCAGAGAGTGTTACACTGGTATGTGTGTATCACATAATAATTCTTTAGAATCCTTCTTGTCAATACGTTTCTTGCTGTCACTGAGTGCAAGCTCAAGATTTAATTCTCCTTTGTAGACTTGGTCTTGAGAATGGAACAGCAAGCACTTGTCAATACAGTTCAAAGCAGCAGCCTGCCAATTATATCAAGTGTAAAGGTGCATTCTCACCAAATCCGGCGAGGTACATTGATCGGACGCATTCTATTTATTTTCTATGGAGAGGACGTGATGCGATCGTGCGGTGCATGATGGATGTGGCGCGGCGACTGTGTGGTACGTTCGCCGGTTCTGAATTTGAATAGGATAGATTCCAAACCTACTTTAGGCAAATTAATTTGTCCGCCGTTGCTCGCGAAACTCGGATCAAACGGTCAAAGTAGGCATTTTAGATCAAATATGAATCAAGATTTAGCAACTGCATAGACTATTTCTTGCCTCAAATGTTTTCAGAAACGTATTTTAGTGGACCGTTTAAGTGGTAAAAAAGAAAGTTTATTAACAGGCCGCCATATTGTTCCGGTTTGAAAACGCAGGCAAAATACGTCTAAACAATCAGGTGCCGTTAGGCCTAGTACATACTCTACGCAAGGAACATGAACGCCAACGCAGTTTCGGGACATACGCGAGGTCTTTGCTTACATACTATACGTGCGTTAACAGGCTTCTTTTTGCCCTGTCCACTAGTTGCCAGCCTAGGCTAATCTGGTTGCAGCGAGTAACCTTAAACCGGAAATGATTACTTCTTTGTGTGTAGTCTGCAATTCTGCAGTTATTGAACAATATTTACATTTAGCACCTCTAACGGAAACGCATGGAATTGCACCACACGTTTGCGTCGCGTTACTAAATTTGGACTGCGTTGCTCTTTGCGTCGTTGCGCGCGTTCCTTGCGTAGAGTATGTACCAGGCCTTAATCTTCCCACGTAGGCTTCTGAACCCGTCTAATAGCACCGCCCACCAAAAGCACAGTTTGGGGTTCCTGCGCGTCCCCATGCGTCGTCGCCGGATCTTCGCTCTTTGTTAACATACCATACGCAGGTTTACCGGCTTCTTTTCGCCCTGTCCGCTAGTTGGCAGCGTAGGCTAATCTGGTTGGAGTGAGTAACCTTACACCGGAAATTATTACCTCTTTGTGTGTAGTTGTTCCTTCTGCAGTCATTGAACAGCATTTACATTTAGTGCCTCTAACAGAAAAGCATGGAATTGCACCACACGTTTGTGTCGCGTTACAAAATTTGGACTGCACATTTTGCTACGCAAGAACGCGAGAAACTGTGTTGCTCTTTGCGTCGTTGCGCGGATTCCAACCGCCTATTTTATCCGTCCTCTTCTCCTCGGTCCTCGCCTGACCCGGAAATTGATCGAAGTCTTTAAGGACATTCCAAACTGCTAAATGCTCCTCGGAGGAGTGGGGAATGACGAGGCTTCCGGAGGATTCTTCAGTGAGGAAGCACAAGTGTAGCCTTTGCGGAAGCCTTTTCTCAGAACGCGTGACGTGTATAAATTATCCACCACTTTTGACTTCTGCCACGTCGCTGGCACACCCCTACACAAATGCAATTTTACAGTTCCTTTCCATTTATTAAAGATCGCTAATCTATAATGACACTCTAACAAAAGCACCGTTTATTAATGAAAAAATAGGATAAAAAGCATTATAGTTAAGCACGTGAGCATAATATTATGCTGACGCTTGATTGAGCAAGGACGTTCCATTTGCCTGATGCATGTTACCTCGTTTCCTCCATCCTCGTATCTGATCGTTGCATCCTTTCCTCGTGTCCTCTGTTGGGCGGAGCTAAGGAGCAAGGAAAGGACACGAGGAAAGGGTGCAAGGAGTGAAAATAAGCGATTAGAATGAACCCCTTGTGTAGAGTATGTACCAGGCCTCAGAATTAAACATGATTGCTCTAGTTCAGTGGTTCTCAACCCTGGTCCTGGAGTACCCCCGTGTATGCTGGTTTTCGTTCCAACCACAATTGCAATACCGGAATTTTAACAAGCTGTTCATTATTCTTAATGCTTAGAGGGATTATTTACCCTCTTAAACCACATTACGTCAGCAATAGCTATGCATGCCATGAAGAATAAAAGTCCAATATTCACATTGTGCTGTATTGTAAACGATTAAAAATAAAAATTTTATAAAAATAAATTTTGAATTGATGGTGAATCAACAGGCTCATAATTGGTGAAATTGTGGACGCATGGCCACTAAAATGAACCGTTTGGTAAATAATGAAGAATTCAAAGACAACGCAAATGATAATGAGCCAAACCTACATTGTGTTAAGGAAATAATTTTGAAGGAACTTAAACTTGTGTTCAATTATCTAATGAGGAGCCTATTCACCTCAGGTGTTACCTCTTCTTTATAATTGTTTGCAGTATAACACAATAAGCATAATGAACAAGGGGATTGCATTCTTCATGGCATGCATAGCTATTGCTAACATAATGTGGTTTAAGAGGTTAAATAATCCCTCTAAACATTAAAAACACCTAAAATAAGAAAAATTAACAGCTTGTTAAAATTCCGGTATTGCAATTGTGGTTGGAACGAAAACCAGCATACACAGGGGTACTCCAGGATCAGGGTTCAGAACCACTGCTCTAGTTTAATGAAAGGCTCAGGTGCATATTGAGTAGCAGTTCCTAATTCCTGGAACAGCGGTACACTGCTGTTCTTTATTGGTATGGGAGACACAGAGTTATCTTAAACTAACGATACATTAAACACAGAGGAAGATCGATGAGTGTATGAATATGATAATTGTTCTGCCCACAGAGCAAGCTTTCATGTCTCCTTTGCAGAGGTGGAAATCTAGGGGACATAAAGTAAAAGTCCTCCCCAGTATTTTGCTCCAATCACCTGGATTTGCTAATTAACATAATTATTCAGCGAGGAGGTAGAACTAATTAGTGAAATCAGCTCGCTGAGTTCATGGGTGGAAGAAACACATGGCAGGACTTTTACTTTATGTCCCCTGGATTTCCACCTCTGCTCATTTCCAAAACCCTATACAACTTTCATGCAAATAAAGAGGTTTGCACATAATGTTGACTTAGTGACCCCTCCGAGTTTTTGTGTATTTATCCTAGTTATACATATGCGTATGAGGAATTGCAAGGGCAGGGCCTCTTGGTGTCACTACACATGAGAAACAGCTCTTAACTGCAGATTTAACTCATTACTCTTCGTAATGAAATGTAATGTAAATGTAATGTAATGTAAATCCCGCATATGTTTTTACAAGGATTTCCTGTGAGCAATGCGCAGATAGTCTTTTAGTAAATCAGGCCCTGAGGGAGATGAGCATTTGAAATCATTTTCTAATTCATGATCATGCTGTAGCATGATTCTTTTCAGACTACAATGGGAAATGGAGACAGCTGAAAACCCCTGGGAGAATATTTTCACATTTTTGCTCCTGTTATTTGATTTAGAGTTAAATAATTCAATATGTTTGGACATGACTGTGAACATATCACACATGACCACACAAATACGTAATGACAAGCCCATCTAGGTCTGGTAAAAACCAAAAGGTATCCACGACAGCATAAAGTGCCTTGAATATCTGGTAGGTCTCTGCCTCTACTACATGACCTGACAAGCTGTTCCACACAAAAGAATACCTGATGATATCCACGTGGAATTTACCTGTAGCTAATTTATACTCCCCTTGTACTCTGCCTACAGTTTCCTTCTTCAAGGTTTTTCAAATGGCTACATATTATTTATTTTAGGTTTCTGAAAATAAAATGTACAGTATATGACAAGCATATGCCAGAAAGGTTGTCAGCACTAAGTTAATTTGTTGGATAGCGAGAGAGAGAATGTCAGTTTGTGAAAGAGAAGAGATTCGTTCTGATCTTCAGATAAAACGGTGAAAAGGCAGTTAGGGAAATTGCCTTCATTCCCCGTCAATTAGCTTGTTGCCGTGCTAATTATGAGATTGATTGTATTTTAACTCGCTGCGACAGGGGTGGGTGAAAGACACGGCTCTTTCTTTGCCTCCGATCAATCACATCCATGTATTGCTCATGAGAGCGTGTGCCGTTTCCCTGCAGCCCTGCAATGCCAACAGAACCACTCTGATCTCTTCTGACCTCCTAATGCTCAGTCAGTTCCCTCTGACCACTCTGCCTCTGCACCATTGTAATATGAAGGGCAAACACAGGTTTCCATCAGGACACTATGCAATATAATAGACATATTCATAATAACATGAAAGAAAATAAAAACACATTAACCTGGTGGATGTGGTTCATCGCTGTTTTGTTGGTTCAGTCTAAATACCGTTGTTCCGTTTTCTGTTCTTAAAACAACGTACGTACAATAAACCCCCGCTTTTCATTTAGATTTTTCCTTCACTTTGAAGTAAAATAACTACTCTGAAATTCTGTTCACAAACACAATTCGCCACTCGCCAGCTTCAGCCTCCACCAGAACTGCAACCAGGTTGACAATTTTACCAAGATCATCAAAAGCACAGATCACGTGTTGAATGTGATTTCTGTAAAAAACCAAGACACTACTATCAATATTTCCAAACTGAGTTTCAAGCACACGGCGATGGAATATATTTTGCTGGGGTAAATGGGACATTTAAATAAAATGTACCTGTATATTGATCGTGAAATTAATTCAGTATTGAGCCGAGTTATGTCTGTATCGAGTTGCAAAACCTGGGATTATTTATAATATGCTGAGTGTAAAATCAGCTGGGAAAAAGATCCATAACTTACATAAACCTAACCTAAATACAAAACGCACGCAAAATAGATTATGGTATTGCTACCCACAGAAACAGCAACAATATTGTCAGTAACACGCTGATTTAAAGTTGCTCACTTTACAGTTTTGCTGTGAACATCTAAACACAAAAAGCACATTTATGTACAACACATGCAGAAGGTTTAACTAGCAACCTTATTACAGAATACTTAGCAAGCTAACCACCCTAAAACTTACCTACCCAATAAATAGGGTCTCTGAATACTGCCATTGTGTCAATCTTGCACTGTTAGGTACCTCGCACTTTATCATTTAAAAGAACAGTGTACAAGCTACCATTGCTAGCCACCATTACACGATTTACAATTTTTGGCTACTACTTTGGGAAACAAGAGAAAAAAGCTAACCCACAGCGAGAGCCCTTACATTAGTTAAGAAATTGCTCCAAAACACACTTTCCCTGGGTTTAGCTTTAATGAAACACTATGGAATTCTATAGGCATCACAGAACACATTTTTTCCAAGCATTTTTTAAAATGGCTTCCCCTGTTTTTTTTATTGTATTTTATTTTTAATTTTTTTTTATTTTAAATTACCAGTCTCCCATTCTGCTCATGTCATGTTTCTGTGAGAGGTAGGAGGATTACCATAAATATGCTGTCGTTAATTACACAGAGCTCAAGAAGCTTTCAGATGAGTCTCAACTCCCCGTCGCCTGTCAACCGAGGGACATGTGGAAGGAGCTGTGGAGGTCACAGCCTTCATGCATTTTCACTGGGGATGAGTCGAACATAAAATGTGCACTTCGTAATTATGTACGTGGAAACGGGCCACGTGCTTATTTGTATTCATCGCTTATGAAACACGCTCTCCTAAAACACGGTAGCTGTGTAGAACATGTTCTTCTGAGAACTGCACGGTGCTCTGTCTCACACACTGCTGGTTGGATCCACGATTAGACTACTTTGGGGTTATTGAATGCCTTTTAGCAGAGGTGGGCAACGAGGACCGTATCAATTTCTGGTTTTCATGCCAACTTCTGGCCTTAATTACCTAATTAGCCCTAATATTTACACCATCTGACATTTTAGCTACAATTCTTAATAAGCGCATGAATGACAGCTGAAGACTTCTTGTGTCCCTATATGAAACATTTTAATGTGATCTAATCTACCAGTGTTGGTGTAAACAGCCAATTAGCTCATTTAGCTGGGGTAATTGGTGGGAACAAAAACCTGCATACACACCGGCCCTCCAGGACTGGGATTGCCCACCCCTGCCTTATAGTCCTGCCTATATGTCTGCTCTGCAGCGTATGTCTTTAAGTGTACAATTCAGGTACAATTCCTTATTTCAGGCTTCCTGAATCTTCTCAATTGGTCAAGGGGAATTTCACCCTAATTTAATATTTTTGTATATTAATGTATAATATTGTTTTCGACACCTCCACTAATATGCTTTTTTTTATTATTCCTAAATTGTGGTGGGGTTTTTTTTCAGGACAGGAGACAGATATATACTTTTATTTATAATTATGACAAAAATAAGTAAGTTGAAAATTCTAGTTATTTATGTATTGCCCATGTTATCAGTGGACAGACCAATTTGCCATAAAAAAATAAAAACACAAGAGTAAGGTCACAATTTTTCAGCCAATCAATGGAAAAATATTCCTGTGATTCAGTGCATTTTATCTGGACTTCATTCTTGAGATATCTTCAATATTGATCAATTTTCCTGAGATTATTGATGTGTTATGAGAAAATTCCATTTATGCAAATTAAGTTATATCCCTATTTGCATGGCACCAGGTAGATATTGGAAAACAAGGTTGTTCATTGGTTGTTCAAGGTCATTTGTCAAAATTGTCGAATGTAATTCAATTAATTGTGCGATTTGGTAGATTAAACCAAACTGATTATGATTGGTCTTTCTTAATTTAATTGGTTAAGACTTTGAATTGGTTAAACCAAGGACCTTGTTATATATTCGACTAAAGCAGCTCTAAAGATGTATAGTGGATTAGAAGTTAATTTCAGGCTAGAAAATCAGACTGCAAAAAAGAAAACAGGGCCTTACTTACAGGGATATACACAATATTGGAAACACCCCTGAAAAATGGCTTTAAGTTTGAAGCATCTAAACCACAATTACAAAAGCACTTACACAGGTGATTTGAATGCTAATTAGCAGAATGTGTCTGTTTAAAGAGGTCTAACCAGCAGCACTTTGCTAGGTAAATCTCCAAAGCAAGATAAGGATAGTAGCAGAGTTCCAAAGGGGCCAAATAGTTGGTGCCCGAATCGCAGGTTGGTCACAAAAGCGGCAAAATTATTTAAGGTGGCAAGGAGAACAGTCTCAAAAATTATGACAACATATGCCCAACACCAAAAAACAGCAACAGCAAAAAATAACTGTGGCCGCAAGTCAAAGCTCTCCGACAGGGACAGACGGACACTTGGTAGGATAGTTGCCAATAACCACAGGGCTACAGCTCTAAAATCACCACAGATGGACGAGTTTGTTTGGAGAAAGCCTAAGGAGGCATTCAATCCACAATGTCTTGCCAACTGTTAAGTATGGTGGTGGTTCTGTAATGGTAAGGGCAGCCATTTCATGGGACTCATTGTTAGGACCCCAGCTCAAAGGGGCCGCACACAAACAATTTCGAACACAAAATAAATATTCTTGTACAAAGCGAATTAAAACTGGCCTTTAAAACGGGGAATCACACCAAGACAAAACACCACAGCAATATTCAAAATAAAACTTCAGCACGGCTGCAAGCTGGCAACATGCATGAAGTTATAAAATGTGGACAACTAAAACAAAAGGGAAATCAAACCAACAAAGGAAGTCAAAAACCCAACTTCGAGCTAGAGAACACCAGCAATATATATTTGCACTAGGAAATCCAGCGCAGGTGTCTGCAATTTCCAATCATGAGTCAGGTAGACAGAATGAAACTCGTTAGCACGCAAACGATTTAAAGGGCCACACTCACGCGCCAGCATAGGGACGTAACAACGTGTAACAAGCAAACCATATGAAACCATTTTACCAGACCAGGTGCACCCTATGGTGCAAACACTGTTCCCTCATGTCCCCATATTCCAACATGATAACGCCCCATACACGCTGCTAAAAACATTAAGAACATTCCAGGAACACGAAGATGACATCAAATGCCTTCCATGGCCTGCACAATCACCAGATCTAAACATAATTGAACCTTTATGGGAAGTTCTGGAGCGCAGAGTGCGAACTAGATTTCCACCTCCTTCATCCCTCAAAGAACTGGAGACTGTCCTTCTTGAACAATGGGCCAATATCACTACACACAGTTCAGAAATTGTATGACAGCATTTAGGATCGAAACAGTTTTGAAGGCAAAGGGTGGGCCTACTCGTAATTAGTTACTAGATATTCAGTTTTTGTGTTTCCGATATTTTGTACAAGGCCTTCAAATAGAAAATAATTGCCTGTAGGCAGAATGCTTTTGCCATTGCCACAGCAAAAAAAATATTGTAAAAAATGGGAACTGTCAACCATGATCATTGTCAAAAAAAAAGGGGAAACTGGTTTTCCCCAAATTTATATTTGGTCTGAGATTGCTAACAATATGAAATATTTATCTTTGACAAATCTACGCCAATTCCATTTAATGAAACGATAGAAAATACATAACATGGAAATCTGTAGTTTATCCACACTTCACAGGATTGCAAAAAATAAAATAAAACAGAGACAAATAGACACCCTGCCTGTCGAGCAGATGAAAGTCCAGCTGAGTCTTAAAGTAGACGAGGCTCCCAAAACTGAAATGAATCTGCCTCAGAGGTTGCTGCTGTCTTGTGGTGCCCCCTGGGGGCAGGGTGGAGCAAGTATCCCAGCTGTTATTCGCTCCCTATGTAAACGTGGCCGGGCCAGGCCAACGCCACAGCGGAGTCCTTTGTGACTAGAAAAGGTCACAGTGAAGGGCCACAAAGTGGAACTATTCAAGGTTCATTTAAAACTTCTTTACTGCTGGGAGAGGCTGTTGGAGTCCACAGGCACATGGAAAGTAACGTCACATTATAGTGACTGAGTGCCACACTGCTTTACACAGAGCCACACTCCACAGGAGCGTGCTAAAATTCAGTTTTACATCTTGTTACATCCGTGTGTCTCTACAGCTGGGCGTGGCGATTGGAATCACTTTTCCAATCTGCTGCACCTGGGCGGGGCAGCATAAGAGGGCCCATCCTGGATTCCTCGGGGCCTTGCTCTCTCTGACACCTGGCTGTGACTGTTCATTCGGCCGTGCTCCATGCTCGTCCAGTTCTACATCTTTAATGCAGCAATCTGTTTTGTAGAACTAATTAAATACTGTTATTTTTGTACTTTCCGTTTCCCGAGTACGGCAGGTGGCTGGTCGTAACACATCTTCAAACTTCTCAAGGAATACGCTTTGAAGAGGAAACTTTGTGAAAATATTTGTCTTGCTGCATTAGTTCTCCTTGTTGCATTTTCCCAACCAATTTCATTGTAATCATGACATTTGATGATTTTCCACATTACACAAGCTTTGTCCTAAAAGAGATGAATGTACGTAATAGACCTAATGAACCGGGAAGAGACAAAATAAAGCAAATACAGAGTTTATTCAGAGACCCTAAATAGTTTTAATATATATCCTATTTGGCATACCACTAGGTACATTTTGAAGCATTCTAGATACGTCCATAGCTTCCTTCAAACCTAACCCTAGCCCTACTGAAATAATCTTAATTTCTTTAGATAGTTTGAATACTGACTGTAATTAGCATTCTATTCTGTTTCTACCATGTGCTGATGCATTGTGGGTTTGAGGCAATAAGACCCTGTCAGTCAGCTCCCTCCTACAGTCTGTAGTAATGAGAGGCGCTGTGCATATCCCATCACAGGAGAACGAGTGACAGATACGGTCTCCCAGGGTCTCTGCTGGGCTGCAGCGTAATGAGGCTGTTTCAAGCTGTCACTCAGTGCATTAGAGCTTTGTCTTCCTCCAATGCTGTATATTACTGCCTTCAATCAGCTGGTCTCACAGGCTCATGAACATTTTTAATGTTGAAGGGTCAATCACCATCTGAGTGGACCTTCACCTGGACAATTGCCTCAAGAAGTCAAAGTGAATGGACAGAAATTTAGGGCCTGATTTACTAAGATTTTTAGCATGTGCAAAACCTTTTTGCACACACAAAACGAATAACACAAGCAATGATTGGTGCAAAACAAATGCCGTGACCAATCATTGGTCATGTTATTGGTTTTGCGTGTTTTAAAAGGACATAAACTCATTATAAAGTAAAACATCTGCATTGAAAACATAACATAATTTAACTTCTTTAACATAACATAATTTCACTTATTATTATTATTATTATTATTATTACAGTGCTTCACACCCAATTTGTGATCCAGCCTGATGGACGCTAATGGGCCAATTAAACATTCAGTAGTCGTGCGTAACGTTAAAGTACAATTTCTATTTATTATTTAAACTATGCACTTGTGGCCTATTTTTTGTGACAAGTACTTTACATTTTCTGTATACCAATGAAAACTGGTTTTCCTCGCTAATTGCTGTAGTTACCTTAGCTGCTTAGTTATTTTAATTTGGCAGCTTGAGGAAACTGACAAAGCTGACAACTGTCCTCATTAATTGTGGGTGCTTTTTTTGGTGACAGCTCATGCCATCACATACAAATTCTAGGTCCACAGTACAAAGCGTGCGTGCGCGCACACACACACACACACACACACGTTCCTCTCACAGAGACTTAACACTTTGGTCAACTGATTCATTTTGGCTGTACAGCACCAGCTGTGACCATCTGGTGGCCCTCGCTGACATCACATGACCACCTTGAGGTCGCACATCACATGGTGTTAGCCTCTGTCACAGGGAGCCCAGATGGCCTCCACTGAACCTGCCACCTCTTCCAAACTCCATTACCAGAGGAACCAAGAAAACCAGTAACACACATATTCAGCGTGACTTTTTTCTTTACCTGTTTCCCCCTCTACTGTTCCCTGGTCATGTGACGTGCACCCATTACAACTACGGAACCACCAGAACTCTCAAATGTTGGAATGCCTTCCCATTTCCATTTCTTCTTTACTACCTTGTCTCATCATTGATGCATGGGGTTTAAATTAAACAGCTTTCAACTTCTTATTTTTAGATATGTGAATTCAAAAAAGCAGCCTGAGCCAAAAGAACAGTAATGACAAATAAAAATAAGTAAATACATTTATAAACTGGAAGAAAGCTTTGTGAGCATTATTTGGCCTTCAACAGTTTTACAATTATTAGCAATTTTGTCTTTTAATTGTTGCCAAACTGAATTTTTAATGGCAAAGTGACTTTTAGTCACTTAAAAAAAATTGTGTAAACACAAAATTAATCACCATCAAGTGGCAATAATTATTTTTTGGAATTCTCCCTCACTCTGCCTTTGAATACAAAATTCAAACTTTCCTGGTTTTCTCATTTTCCAGCTAACAGCTGTTTGTTATTCTTTGCGCTGGGTTTAAGTGTGTCATATGTCATGGTTACGAGGCACTCCGATAAACTACATTCAAAATTTGCATGTTCGTAGCAATTGTGCGAGGATGAAATTGGCAGGTAAGTTAAATTTTATGACTCGCACCAGTCTGTAATTTAGCCAAGCAACAAACTCGACAAGCCGCCCTAATTTATCACTCTCATTTGAATGATTATTTTGAAAGAGCCCTGCTTTATTATGATTTTATTATCAAATGCAAAAAGTAATAAAAAGTAAAACGGCTTCAACATCTGCGCTTGGAGTACTCGCTTTGTCTGGATGCTCGCCAGCCTCTGAAACAGATTGTAGTCTGCAGGATCATTTCACATTATGAAATACAGCTGAGAAAATGATTTGCATAGTAATTACCTGATAGCGGCAGATTAATTCATACCGTGTCACATATGTAGCTGTATCTCAATCAAAGCTAAAATTTGGAGCTTAAGTCTCAGTTGTATGCTGTCATGGAAATGCAGGTTCTAACACAACATAGGATACATACATAAGAATGGCATGCATTGGGAAATTACTTATATTTCTCAAAAAAATAAAAAGATTTAAGATGCATATTACCATCCGAGAGTTTTGGGCAATTTATTCAAGCAAGATTTGTCTCTGACTTTGCTGCGCCAAGTTAATTCAATTCAAGTGTTGTATTCTTTCTTCACAAATGCATGCTTATATGGTATTTGTGAAGATGTGCGTAGTGCGTACCAAGCACACATTACATGGATGGCTCTCTGACAACCAGATATGTGGTATGTCCAATCAAACCTATTACAGTCACATCTTGCAAGCTACAGAAGAAAATAAAAAAACTATGGCGTATGTATCATGCACCTGTTGAATTTAAGTAAATATGGCCCGCTTGTGTAAGCAATATGCATGTTCTATGTGTGAAATATGATCTACCACAACCAATACTGGTTTATTGCAGACTGATTTAAACAGAATTGTGAGGAAGTGATTGTTTAACTTTGTGTGTGTGTGTGTGTGTGTGTGTGTCTGTCTCTGTGTGTGCACGCATGATTAAGAATATTCTAGACACTTACAGAAGTACAAACTACTTTGGAGTTACTTGAAGTGTATGTTCTTGCTTTAAACCAAAAACTTTTGAATGCCACAATACCAGCCATTATAAAGCCTCTAGGTCGTCACAAACTTCTGTAAGAATCTTTCATCGAAGTATCTTTCATCGCACACAATAACTGTCCGGGCCAATCAATTCACTTTTATTCCCCAACTTTGAATACATTTGAAAACGGAATCAAACATGACAGCAAATCTGACTACTTCTTAACCTTGCTTATTCTACCCACTCCTTTATATTCACCTGCACAGGGCATTCGCCAGACGTTTTCAAGGACACAGATGTACTGGAGAATAGCAAATAACCACAGATCAGCTGAGAATTCTATTTGAGGAGGGGAAATCAATGCGTTGAACCTTTCCCATCTTAAACGGGTTCTCTGTGGATCTCCATGGCTCCTTGAAAAGGGGCCTATGCTCTCTGGTTATTATATTTGTGAAAATGACTGACAGCCAGGTAAGCTCCAGATTTTGAGAAACAGATGTTCAAAGGGCCCTGCATTTAGAGCACTGGATATATGAACCGCAGCATAGAATGCTCTTGGCGTTCCCTGGGACGGACACAGGGTCCGTATGAAATCATTATGAGTCTATTTCCATGAACCGGAAAGAAGTGCTTCCATTGCTCTGTGGCCTGGAAAAAAAAAAGCAAGGTTTTTTAATGTGCCTACTGTAACACTCTCCAGTCCCCTTTGACCCTCTCAAACACAAGATCCGATTTGGCCGGCGGGAAATGCATGAACCCGGAGAGCTCTCTATGAGAACCTGGTGTGCAGTCATCCATTTTCACTTCACAGCTCTTGTGAGAATAATGGCAAATCGATCCGTCAACGGCAAAAGTCTGTGCAGTTCTCTTAATCACCGCACGGCAGCGGTACAGCTTCAAACCTTTGGCGATAATCAGCACCTCTGATCTTGGCCGAGAGCCCCATCCTCCTCGGTGCTGATCAATAGACAGCGCTGTCCTTTCACATTGCTTTTCACTATGTCCTTTTAAAGATCTTCCTCCCACGCAAGGTTCTGTTTTTCCATGCAATTCAGTTACACATTGGGTATTTTTATTTCCATTTATAATTGGAAGTACGGTACACATCTGAAATAATTGTACTGCCACCGAACATCCTCGAAGGTCTCCTCATCCTGCTATTACTTGATTGTGCCCACTGAACAGAGTATAAGCATTTTTTTAGATTCTCTAGGGGGCAGGGGTGGGCAACTCCAGTCCTGGAGAGCCGCTGTGTATGCAGGTTTTTGCTGCCACCAGTTACCCTGGCTCAATCAGCTAATTAGTCATATACACCAACACCGATTCACTCGTAGATGAGACCGCAATAAAGCACTACAATACATGCATAAGAATATTCATCAGCTGCTGTTCATATCGCGGAATGTAGCTAAAATATCAGATCATGTAAATTATTGGGATAATTCAATAATTAAGGGCAGAAGTTGGTCTGAAATCCAGAAACAGATGTGGCCCTCCTTGCCCATACCTGCTCTGGGGAATCAAGTATTGTCTACTTCAGGGGTGGGCAACTCCAGTCCTGGGGGGCTGGTGTGTATGCAGGTATTTGCTTCCACCAGTTACCAATTATTTAGTTAGCCCAATCATTTACATAATCTGATATTTTAGCTACATTCCGCGATATGAACAGAAGCTGATGAATGTTCCTGTGCCTGTATGCATGTATTGTTGCGTTTTATCGTGGTCTAATTTACGAGTAAAGCGATGTTGGTGTATGTCACTGATTTAGCTTATTGAGCCAGGGTAACCGCCCCGGTGGCAGCAAAAACCTGCATACACACCGCCCCCCCAGGACGGGAGTTGCCCACCCCTGGTCTACTTGTTGCAATTTTCCACATTGTTGAGAATAATACATTCATAATATAACAATCGAGATTGGTGAAGGAAATATAACCATGATCTTTGTCCTTCAATATGGAAGCAACATTGTCAAAGCATGTGCTTTTCAATAGTTCAGGCTGAACCACGCAACCTTATGGCCCACTCAGTGCTCCAGTGTAGCGAGTGCCTTTATACTCGGTGCATTGGCTGAGCCATTCAGCAGGTCTAAACTTGCTGATTTATTTCTGAACTCTTAATTTCATAAATAGTTGAGGTCTCTTTCAGTGGATAGCTGATTAAAAGCGTCAGTTGAACAGCGTCAGGTCTCCCTGCACTTGAGGCAAAAGCCTTCAGAGCAGCGGAGGACAGAGGCCATGTATGCGAGTTCCCCATTCATGGACAGATGCTATTAAACCTGCAAATCCCATAACACAGGCTTATTTAAACAGTAAATAATCGGCTGATGAAAGAGACAGATGGGCCTGTAAAATCTGACAAGATCTCCACAGTATGAAGTCAGTGGCAGTTCAATTTATTAGTCAATCACTCAAAGTCGTCCTCAAGCCATATGTATTTACCTCACTTTAAGCAATTAAAACTACATTGGTAATCATTCAAATGCATTTAGAATAATTTTATGACAGCAGTTACAACCGTGACAGAATTAATTAATTAATTATCTCCCCCCTGGCTACCAATGCAACATTAAACTTGGGAAATACAGAAGAAAAGTATTTATGATTGTATACAGATTGCCTTAGAAGAGCACATCTTATATGCGATTCAGCAAAGTGTTTGCTGATGTGTATAAACTATAGATACACTGTATATACTTGTTGCGTATTTGTAAATCATAGTACGTTGATTTGATGTAGTAAGGTGCTTTCCAAGGCTTTGCATTAACAATCTGACAATCTGCCACATACAGTACCAAGAGATAGAACAGACCGGAAATCTACTGCTGCTGAATGTGTCTTTTGTGACTGATATGATTAAATAATGAATCTAAACATGGATATGTTAACATTCCACAAATTAGTTTCCCTTAATCGTCATAGAAATGTGTAAAAATCATAGAGATATAAGCAGAGAGAGTCAAAAGCAAATGCATTTATTGTTCATTTGTTTTTTTTCCTAGCTCACACCAGAGCATTATACTTTGTCCTTAAATTTCCTGTGAAATATGTATTTACCCTAAAACTGTTGACAAGATTCAATCTCAAGCCTTCACATATGTAGGCTATTCCTGAGTAGCGCTGAAACAAAGCTTTCTAATCACGGTTGCCAGGGTAACAGGGCAAATATAACGCAGACTGGAGTGATTAAGATGTGGTGCTGTGTCTTCCCTCTACGCCTGCCATTTGTTTATTCTGGGTGTGGTAATTAGAAATCAGAAATGAAAATGAGTATTCCGAGCGTGGAGCGAAGCAATTTAAATTCTGGCTCAGTGTAGACTTTTGCGAAACATTTTTGTTAGATTTATGGAGACTAATATCTTTTCTATCTTTGACCTTCAATGATTTCCTGATAAAGTGACAATGATTTGGTAATGAATAAGAATGATTTGGTGGAAGCAGGCCATAATAAGGTATTCACGATTTCCCTTCATCAGCACATCTCCGTATCCTCAGTGTAGCTAAAGCTTAGGCTTCTAACTGTAAAATGTACATTAATCATTGACACTATATTAAAATTAAAACATAATATCAGCATTCACAGAGCTTCCAGATATCACACCTTTCCTGCATTGCTAATAATTCAAACAAAAAAATCAAGGAATTAAGGATGGTATACATTTTTCTTTCAAATGGACTGCATATTTATATTTCAACACAGAATGGACACAGAGCAGAAAGTTGATATTTAACGGTTTATATTTTAGAGGTTTCCAAGCCCATATATGTTACTTATATACTGTATAGAGTTAATACTCATAAAACTCCTGTTATTTGTTCAGTAGGTTATGTCTACAATTGCCCAATCTTTTGAAAAGGTAAAATGTTGTGCCTGACAATGATTGCAGGTTGCTAGCAGTCCATTAAAATTTAACAGCATTGTTCAGAATATAAGAAAGCATCAGCTCTCTTCCACCTCAAAAAAAGAAAGTTTGCTCATCAAAAGTCATTGTTAAAAGTTATTATACTTAAAATAGTTATGATACCTACCCTGTTTAAATAAAGGTTAATACAATAAATAATAATAAAACTGACAAAGAAGAATCAATGGACATTTGTGCTCAATTACATGCAATAATAAATTTTACGTCACAAACACAGCTGAACAATATCTCGTGTTAACTTTTTAGTTAAGGACAAATGTTGATTGAATCCAGTAAATCAGTTGCTAGATGTTGGTGATACAATGAGCTTCTATGAACAAAGATGACTGCAGCTGACAGCTGCTGGTACGAGCACTATGACCGTAACTGATGTTATTTTAGAGCCTAAGAAGGAGTGGACTTCTTCTGCAATTGGATAAGAAGATGACTTATATTAAACTGCATTACATGTAGCACATACGTTGCCTTTTTTATTCAAAATTTTTTTAATCAAAAACATAATTCTCATTCATAGACGTAATCATCCCTCAGAGTCTACTTTGTCGATAGGTAAAGAGAATACCAAACCCGGACTACTTCGCTAGGACTAACCCGAGATAAGGAGGACTGGAGCACACAGAGCTGAGAGCAAAACAAAATATTTTAATACGACTGACGTTTTGACGTCAACGACGTCTTCTTCAGAGTCAAAATGGAAAAAAAAAAAAGAGGTCTTTGGCAGTATTCTCTGGGATGTCTGTATGAATTTTGCACATTTGGGTTTTTGGAAGTTTGCCCATTCCTCAATTCACATCCGCATATCCAGCAGCTGGAGCAGAAACCGTAGCTGGGTTTTTATTTTTGGAACGAGGCTTTCATTTCTTTTGAAGCCAAAAAGGCACTTGTTGCCGCAACATTTATGCCCGCACTTGACTACAGGGATGTTCTATATTTCCATGCATCCGCCCAGGGTCTTTGAACCACTGATACTCTTTATCATGGAGCTTTAAGGTTCATCACCAACTGTAAGGCTCTCACTCACCATTGCACCCTGTATGATTGGGTTGGCTGGCCAGCACGAGCCACGCATAGACTAAGTCACTGGTAATTCTCTCAGTTATCTTACTTATGTAGCTATATATCTTGCATAAAAGTGGTGGAGGTCATTGTCTTCATTCTCAGGGTTTATTCTTGTTGTCTGTCCGTACGGAGGTGGGAAAAGGACACTATTCTGCTCCGCGTACTTGGACTGTGTCACAAAATTATTTGAAACTTGCTGAGCTGGTCTCCCTTGGTGTTTATAAATCTATGATAAGAATCTAAAGGCAGCCTCATTGACTTGTTCTGGCCATTTGGTGTCATATACCATATTTATGATCTTGATATTAACAAATTCTTCTGTATTTAGATGTGTGTAACTTTGTGGATTTGACTTTCTGCTGCCTCTCTTGGCCAGGTCACTCTTGAAAGAGATTTTTAATCGCAATGAGTCTTTCTGGATAAATAAATAAAATAAACCCCCCCCCCAAAGGGCTATTCGTTTATTGGACTTCACTCAATCAGCATGTGACAGGATAATAGATCCATTACAGCAAGGTTTCCATCGTAACCATGTTTTTCCAAATTGACCATTTTTGATAAGAGCTTTTTTTACTGTTGCATTGATTGAGAGCTCATTTTGAGCTGATGTTTAAAAGTTTTCCTCTTTAAGTACTTCCATGGCACAATTCTGTGTTTCCCTAAACATATTTATACATATATATGTATACAGTATACAGTGAGCACCATAATTCATTGGTGACAATGATAATGAGGTTGAAGTGCAGACTGCCAGCTTTATGTTGAGGGTATTTTCATCCATATCGGACAAACCATTTAGAAATTATAGAACCTTTTGTACATAGTCCCCCCCCCATTTTCAGGCATCAAAAAAAATATTGGACAGTCTAACATAATGTAGAATAAAGTAATACTTTTTAATATTTGGTTGCATATCCTTTGCATACCATAACTTCCTGATGTCTGTGACCCAACAATATCAAAATACTCTTGAAATCTTATTTTCTGGCACTCCTACAAGCGATACTATAACCTCTCTGCATTTGAATGGATCTCTATGGGAATTGGGGGGTGGGACTATAGATTTAGCTGTAAATTACACTGGAACAGTATGGTACACCATCATTTAACTCGAATACATGTAACTGTTCAGCTTCCCATGATCTTTTCATGATGCACAGTTTACACTGGCTCACCAAGCATCTTCTCAAACGTTCAATTACTATTCATAAAATCAAACAACAAATACATTATGCAGTTTTTCCACAGATGGTGCTCAATGTGTGCGTGCCCTTTTCGTGATGCTGAGAATGTGGCCTGGCTGAGAACAGGGTGTACTATTGATTCCTTAATGGATGCTGCTTGTCCCTGTGCTTTTCTGATGGCTTTTTTGTGTTGTTTATCTACAATGGGGTCTAGATTTACTGCTTTTTACTTGCACGCCAAAGGTCTTCAAATGGTCAGAAAGCATGGAACTTTTTTCGAGCAATAAATGGACAAAATAAGAGAAAGATGAAGCAAGACTAGAATGTGCTTCTGGACCAAATTAAATGTGCTAAGCGGAATCACTGCACATCTCTTCACCGAGTATCATACACTGTGGTTGTCCCGCTTTGGTTTGCATTTTATTATTTTCGTAAGGAGTGCACATATAAATATGACACTGAGGGTCGGATTTACTAAAGGATTGCGACTGCTTTTGAAAGAAAGTGAAGAAATAAGGAAGTAAAAATAATCCTAAGATCCCAGCCCATCCCTCTAACTATCTCTCCTGCCCATATGCAAATGGTAACTACCACACTTGTACACCAACCCACACTTGCACACACATGCATGTGAGCACACACACACACACGCACGCACGCACGCACGCACGCACGCACGCACGCACGCACGCACGCACGCACATACACACACACACACATTCACATGCCCATCCAATTGTATACTCATTCATGGATATGCACATACGCATTCACACACACCCTCACACACACACATAGGCACATACATTCATGCGCTCTCCCAACTAGCACAAACAAGCTAATGGGACAGCCACAAACGTGTATCAAAAACATGGGAATTAAACTTTGTACATCTTTGTAAACATAGTCCAGTAGTGAACCATGGGAAGTAGAACCAAGCCCCCTGTAATCTTACCTTTAAACGGATGATTACTTTCAGTAAAACAAAATGAAAACCATGATCCACTGAGGTGCTATGAGGTACTTGGACATGCACGTAATTTTCCTCAATTAACTGAAATGACCATGTGCGCCTTTAATAAGGTGCATGACCCGATCATGTGGGAAAGTTCCCTTCAGTTTCTTACATCGCCAGCAAAGAAAAGATAATTCCCCATTAATTTTATGCATTTTCACAGGCGTAACATATAGCCTATCCACAGTCTTAAGCTGAGATAGTCTATGTCTAAAATTATAAGAGCAGTTGTGAATTCTAGAACAGATATGAGACCAGTCTCCTCTACTTATCTTCTCTCCACAGTCATAACCCCACTTTTGTCTTTAAAGATCGGTATTTGTTGAAGAACTGCCCAGCATCGTTCTATAAAGCTTGGATATAGGTTTCGTAATTTTGCCAGTGTTAAGATCCAATTTAGATGATTGTGGTTCATTCAATACATTTTGTTTTGACAGAATCATAAAACAAACTTGAAAGAACCTGAACATATGAGAAGAGTGAACCCTGAATTTGAGTAAATTACATAAATGTACCATCGTCGAAAAGCTGCCGGATGTCTTGTATACCCATTGCATCGCAGGATTTGAACGTATTGTCATTGAAACTAGTGGATAAACATTGGTTTCTCCAAATGGGAGTGAATGGAGAGTGAAGTACATCATATCCCAGTTGTGCAGCAAAATAATAAAGTTTGAGATTGGGTAAATTCAGATGTCCACTGTTATAAGGGGAGGTAGAGCATTGTAAAAAAATTTATGAATACATACAGCCAGAGTTGCCAAGTCCGACATTGGGCTTCTTTTTTTCCAAAGTCGCTTGAAAAAACCACAAGTTGCGGGTTGCGGTTTTTTGGACTTGTTTCAAAAATATGATTGTTTGTTGGGAACATCTAACAAGCGACTTTATGGTATCTCTATTTTCCACAATGCATTGAATGACACTGTCTGCTCACTAGTCTAGCTCACTGGTTTTAATAATTGTATTATTTATTATTTAATAACATTAGTGTTGGGCTAGTTTTGGGCTTGCTTTTGAAGGTGAGGTTGCTTATTTGTCTCACGAGAGTTGGCAACACTGCATACAGGGCCCTTATTCCAAATGAACAAAGACACTCTGCACTTTCTGAAAGAACGACATAGGTGGGGAAATTGGCAGATTCTGAAACAGTATAGGAATTTTGGCAGGAGAGACATCTTTATGTTGGCTCTACCCAGAGAAGATAAAGGAAGCAGGCTCATTCTTTACAGGTCTTGAGATCCATTTTGAATGACAGGAGGATAATTCATTTGATAAGCGTCTTTGATTTTTTAAGGAATATTAACACCCGAGTGACGAATGGAGGAATGCGACCATTTCCACTTGAATTGATTTTGCAGAATCTCAGGATTAAACTGAGACATGGGCATAATCTGTGTTTTGGATCAGTTAACTTTTTATTATGACATTTTCCTGAATTCGATAAGCTCATCGAGCATAATTAAAATAGAACATGCATGGTTTTGGAGTTACAAATTCTCAGGTCATACCACAGATTTTTCCAGAATAGTCACCCTTTTCTTTGTAATCCATTGCTTTGTAGTTGTCCCATTGTGCTTTGGGTCATTGTCATTTTGGAGCATGAATCTTTGCCCTAAACACAAACTAAAGAAAAACAACTTTGTTTTGCAATTTTGCAAATATTTCTTTGCATTTGTGGAACTTTATTTTGACCAAAATTATGAAAATAAACTAAATAGTAAATGGTACAACTGCTTGTTTCATTTAAGCCATTTTGCAAGTTTCTGTGATGCTCACACCTGGAATTACAAAGCCTTAAATAGAACACCCCCTAAATAGAACACCACACCCCCTAAATAGAACACCACACCCCCTAAATAGAACACCCCCTAAGTAGGTGCGATTTGTGCAAAGGGGTTAAATTGACCCGGGTCTTTTCGGGAGCGTATTGGCATTTCTGAATTTTGTTTGCATCCAGCTATGTATTGATATACTTATTTTGTGCATCTGGCTTCACTCAGGGCACAAAGTTATAAAAAGACAAAACGTTAGCTAGCCAACGATGAAGTATCATCGATATGAACTTTTATGTATTGTTGTTTCTGCGTCTAATTTAGCACAGTAACTGAGAACATTCAGCGCGGTTTACTTGTTCACTAATGTGGCCAATTAGCAAGCTGGCTAGCTTTTTTTGTGGTGTGAGGTGAGTTACTGCAGTAGGCTACTCACGTTTTCAAGCATGTTGAGTGCAATGGCTATTATTACTATAGCTAAACTCTATGCAAGTTATAGTCTTGAAATATAGTGTGAAAAGAAGCAGCTGACGTCACCACGTGTTTCAGAGGAGAACCGTGTATGTCTACGCTCCCCCAAATTGGTAGTGGAGTTCACACAATGTATGCGGCTGCGGTTGCACACGATTGGCCATTCCAAATTTGGATAGGGATACACTCAGCTCCGCATTTGGTGCCAAATATATTTAAATAAATAAATAATTTCAACAATTTTGCCGGTCCTTAGCAGACTCTTCTCAGTCCTTAAAAATAGCCATGGAAGCTCAATGAACATGCTATAACCATTGACTAATGCTCAACATTCATTGATGTATATTTTTCTGTGCTTGTACTAGTCATGTTTAAGAGAATGCGGTTAACTTGAGGACATGCAGGCACAATACTGTAAATGTCTATTTTTATGAAATATTGACTAAAGGGCGTGATGTGATGGATTATATGTGTCTGATTACAATCAATGTTGACTGGACTGTAATTACATACATATAGATGTAAATACCCTCAAATTAAAGCTGACAGTCTGCACTTTAACTTCATTCATTGTTTTAATTAAAATCCAATGTGCTGGGGTACAGATAAAACAACAAAAATGATGTCACTGTCCCAATACTTTGACATTTAGCTGTAGCTAATAACACCTGCTGGAATTTGAATTAGCATACAGTTACAGACACAGGAAAGCATAATCATTACATGGTTTTGGCCGTGTGCTCAGCCTCCGTTACGTCCCTATGCTGCTGCGTGAGCGTGGCCCTTTAAATCTTTTCTGCGCTAACGAGTTTCACTCTGTTCACCAGACTCATGATTGGAAATTGCAGACACCTGTGCTATAGATTTTCCAAGTGCATATATATTAGCGGTGTTCTCTATCTGGGTGGCTGATTTTACCTTTGTTGATTTTGATTTTCCCTTTGTTGGTTAGTTCATTAATTTGCTGGTTGAATTTCTGCGCTTCCCCGTTTTAAAGGACATAGCATATTCATGGTTTGTGTTTGAAATAAGTTTGTGTTGCGACCCCCTTCGAGCCGGGGTCATAACATCCCCAATCAAGTTATATTTCTGTCCTAAATTGTCTCATTTCCAGCAGATGGCTGGTGTTCAAGCTCCTTTCTACTTAAAGCAAAGCAACAGCTGAGACCTCAACAATAGATCACTAATGCACAGATTTTGTGCCATTACTTTGAGTGTTACTGCTTTATACTCTACAGCTTTTATTAATCAAAGCCTTCTCACAAATAATGCAGCCTCACATAAAGTGCACTGCAGAGCATATGAATTACAGAGCTGTTGTTGCTTTTCACATTTTAAAGCACATTACATGAGCCGTTAAAAATACCAGTCTCTTAAAACATCTGTATTTATATCAACTCTCTCTTTTAAAATGCAGATAGTTGCAGCAGTTAATTTAATTGAGATAACATAATCAATATACATCTGTGTCCTTCATTATGCCAGTATATGACAGTATATTTATCAATTAAAAAATACGTAAATTTTAAATGCTTGTAAAATCAATATTTCAATTAAATAAAATGTAAAAATGCAACCTATATAATGTATTGACAAATAAACCAAGTATATGCAAAATTAAACACAATTACAATTGTTCAGTGAAATATTACATCACAGCTTTTTACCTATAAACAGCTTTTTATTTTAATTTTAACATAGCTTACCTGCTCATCCACAGGTGTGCTCTCTAACCTGCTCTGGGAGCCCTGCACACTGAGACAAGCCCATGAGGCCCAGGGAATTCTGGGATTGAGCAGGACCTGTCCACTGTGTCCGTAGTTACATTGAGAGAGGGGCTCTGTGGTCTGCACGGTGACAGTCACATTACTGCGCTCTGAGAGAAAGACTGATCACATCTGACGTTCTGTCCCATACATTCGCCACCTGTCAGGAGAAAGCTGGGTGACACTGTCATCAGCATGACATGGAGGGGCAGATCAGGTTTGCTAAAGCACAACCTGATTTACCTTTTTATTTTCCTACCCGCGACATTTTAGACATTTTATTTTTCTCTCTCTCTATATATATATATGTGTGTGTGTGTGTGTGTGTGTGTGTGTGTGTGTGTGTGTGTGTGTGTGTGTGTGTGTGTGTGCCTGCATGCATGTGTGTTTGGAAGTGAGGGTTAGGTGTACAAGTGTGGCAGGTACGACATGCCTGTGTGTGTATTCGCTTCTGGTTACTTGAGTCCCTACTCCCTACATTAGCTATATTAAAGTACACACAGCCCTCTTCTTTGTACAAGCATCTGATGTATACCAGGTTATCCTCATTTAACATGTAGGCCATGCATACGTTTTCACCAGGTTATCCTCATTTAACATGTAGGCCATGCATACGTTTTCACCAGGTTATCCTCATTTAACATGTAGGCCATGCATACGTTTTCACCAGGTTATCCTCATTTAACATGTAGGCCATGCATACATTTTCACCAGGTTATCCTCATTTAACATGTAGGCCATGCATACATTTTCACCAGGTTATCCTCATTTAACATGTAGGCCATGCATACGTTTTCTCTAATAATACGTACAATATGTACACTGGATTTACCAATTTGTGCAACCACAGAAAGTCACTTAAAAGTAAGCTTTCAGGTGACTTACACAATGTACTGTGCCAAATTTGTAATTCAAAAAAAAATAAAAAATACAATTTAAATTAAAAAAAAAGGTTAAGGAAGCATTTTTCCCAATGAAAGTTGCAGGGGGGCTAATAACAAAGCAACTGACAGAGTCACGTCTCAGCTTTGCTCCAGTGTGTTAGCACAGAGGACATGTGAAAGTTATTAAGCTCTGATCAAAGGTTCCATTGAGGAGACATTTAGTCGCAGAAGCGCAGCAGAGCACAAGTTTGTCTTTGCTTTGTGCCCCTGGAGCCTTTCCCTCCACAGACTGTGTCTGAGGGCTGTCTCCCTGCTGCATGACAGGCTGTGGATATGGCTCCAGTACAGTTTGAACTCACAAGGGCTTCAATATCCTTGATCACGTCCACGCTCAGTGTCACAGGAACGTGTTCAATATCACAGCCACAGTGTTATTTGGGTTCAACAGCGCTCGGATGCTGAGGATCACAGCTACGTACTCAACGTGACACCACAATACTAAATATAATTATGTCATTAATATCCCAGCTGTGTTCTCAATATAGTTATATATCATTAATATCATCATTATGTATCACAGCCTAAACCTCAGAACCTCAGAATCAGCTAAGACTGAAATTACACCTTTCAGTTCACATGTGAAATCACAAGTGTCTTTAAGAGATAATGTTTTTTTGACTTTATTGTTCCTTTTACCATCATCTGTTGCCTATTTTTGTTTCCAGAGAACCAGAATGCCGCTCTGCCAGGCTTTGAAATGTCAAAGGTATATTTAATGCCCAGTCTCTAGTTAAGCATCCATTCACTTTTTTTAGATTGACACATTACCATACAAATGATGTGTCACATGCAAGCCAGATCTGTCACTGTCATTGGACAGGAGCGAGTCAAGGAAAATTAAAACGATTTTAAAATTGGATTATAAATCAGGGCGCATCACTTTAATTCTTTCCCTCTCTGTGAGCTCCTGTTTACGGGTCAGTTTGGAGTGAAATTAGACACACCTCTCCGCAGCACTGAACTAGCTTTTTGGCTAAAAGCAAAAAAAAAAGAAGCTTCGCCTCCCTGAAGTTGGAGAAACAACCAAAGCAATGAAAGGTCATTATAGCATCCCCGCAGCACCAGACGGTGACTGTCCTGCACCGTCTGCAGCTGCACAGATGCTTGTATGTACGTTGCGCTGTAGACGAGGTTATCAGGAGAGCCAAGGGAACTAATTTACCACATGAATCATGTGTGGGCACACCTCATCATCAGCTGGCTGACTCACTAGCGCCACTGATAATTAGTACTGACTGTCAGTGTTGCACATTTTCATATTACAGTACATTAAAATTAACTTAATAATAGCCTTGAGCACAACATATTTCTCTGATGCTACTTTAGGCTGGAAGGTCTGGACATGAAGACAGTAGGGTTAGGGGGTCTTCTGCTCAAATATACTTTGCCAGAACCAAATTTACGCAGGATTCTTTTTAATGCCGCAATGACTGCAGTATGAAACATAACTGCTGTTGAAGAGACGCAACCAACATAGTCTCGGCTGACTGCCTGTTCACATATTCCTGGTAGAAGTACTCTGCGATATGTCTGCAAGTAAGGAGGTGCAGTACTAATGCAAAACATATAAGCCTGCCAGTGTCCTGGTGTTCAGCATGGAATAAAGGAAGTGGAGTCTAGCTACAGTAGTTCCACCAAACAGGGACCAGTTCCGCTCTGATGCAGCTGATGTTGGGGGGGGGGGGGGGGGATCTGGAGAATAATTCAAGCAACAGGGGACATGGCTTCATACTTAGAGAGTCCCTTCCACCAGGTTGCTGCCTTGACATGTTTGGCTGCCTTCCAGATGGCAACAGCACTCCACAGCCCTTCCTTGCTGGAAAATCTAGACAAACTAATAAGAACTTTCTCCTGATCTAGATTAAGGTGCTGTGCAATGGCAGTGATGGTATGGCACCATATGCCGCAGAAACATGCTCTCCAGAAAGGACCTGGGCCTGCTCAGCACATTTTACTTGTTTGTCTTCTTCAACTTGTTGTGTTTTATTAGTTTGTTTTGTTTAACCTTCCTATTATGTTAGGGTCTATATATGACCCAAAATTACTTTGTTTTTGTATCATTTCAAATTTGTGATTTTCTTCAGCAAACACATTATGGCATCCCATAGAATTAGGAAATATGTGTAAAAAAGATGTTTGGAACTGTTTTATATATTGACTTGTAACATCACCTTAACATAAATGGCAGTAAGATTCTAACATAATAGGAAGGTTAGACATGAGATGGAAAATTGCCGAAAGTTACCGAGCATTACCTGGGAAATTCCCACCCTTTGCAACCCTAGTTCCAGGCACAGCTATTTGTCTACCTCAATTATTATTATTTTTTTATTATTTTATTGTAAGACATTTAATCACATAAAATATATAGCAAATACATTTGCTTCAGTCTGATTAATCTTAGTTCACATCAGATTTTTTATTTCCTGGGATTGAAATCACACTACCCAGATTATCCAGTATGGAGAACTAGGGTGCATTCATAAAATATTCAAAAACTGATACTCAACTTTACCCTCAAAATGAAAATATGCAATCTAGCACACTTCTTAGTCATTGACTGGAAAATATAGCGCAGATTTTATAAGGGAATAGTTAACGTTATAGGAATGTTATGCAACAGGCCATTTTCTATGGGAAGATAATTATTTGAAAGACAAAAAAAAATTATAATGTCTTTAATTCATAAGAATAACATTGCATTTTGCAACCCTGACTTTGTGCTTTGCATGAATACTTCTACAGGCATTGCATTAGGCATTAGGCGTGGCATTGCAAAAATGCAAACACAATCCAGTGCAAACACAATCCAGATGATTAAAGTGGGAGCCGCATCTTCATAACACTTTGTGAGGTCATTTTTCGATGGATTCCATGATTTTTTGCTCAATATCGCCCATTTCTTACTGCTACAATGAGAAATCAAGGACAAATATAGCCAATGCATCTCAGTGGCAAGTTTATTGTTTGTCTGTCGGTGCGCTGCCTGCTGTTTTTGCCATAATTAATGTTTACTGTAGTTCTACTTTAATGAATGCCTCTGGCTGTTGCTAATGTAAAATGGGAGAAGGAACCAGGGCAGTTGGCTCAACAAACGGGAAAATACGATTTAAGTGGCGTTGTGATAATGTGCCTCTATTCTAGTTTTTTTAGTTACAGCCAACAAGGTTTCATGTGTTTATACCTAATTTTGCCTGCTGATATTGGAGCTGTCAGGCCGTCACTCAGATCTGTGCATCATTTCAGTCAAAAACATGGTATGCTAAGGAGGATTTCTGAGGAAAAGAGAAATGAGTATGTTTCAGTGATGCGATATAAGACAACAGTCTGATCAAACCAGTCTTAAAATAAATATTATTTTTACAGATCAATTCAAACTACAGGGGAGAACCAAAACAGAACCAGATATGTTTAGTACAGTAACATTTCTAAAGGAAAAGTGGAACAGCATTTATTTTATCTCAAGTTCTAGGAAGCATAATTCATACATTCTAGTGAAAATTGCACCTTAAATCCACTTATATTTGTATAATCATATACAAATATATCTCTCAGAAAATTTGATTTTGAGAGTAATAACTTTAAGAGATATGGCATATTATTCACAATGAACATAGGTACGGTATGTCCAAATTGTTACAAAACTTCATGTATTATTTTTTCTTAAATTTGTACCAAATATTATGCATTAGGACTATATAACAATATAACAGCATAGTTTTCTAATTACTGACATTATTGAATGCATCAATGTCAGCTCTAAATGTTAGCGCATCACCCGTCAGATCAGTAAAGGCCAAAAGCACACTGTGTAATGTATACCTGTGACTCCCCTGTCGCCTCCTTTAATTACTCAGCCCCACCAAAATCCCTAACACAGGCATGAGTCCATTGTGATTAATGACACTTTACTTGGCCTTCCTGTATGGATGCCACTTCTCAGCACTTCAAACTTTTCCAAGCTAAAAGGTCTCTTGAATGACTAAGTTAAGATTAAATAGCCTATAGAACAGCATCCATACATAAAGTTTTTTAAAATTGTGACCGATGTGTTCAGTTCAGGTTTGCTTTGCTGCAGGCAATATAATGCCCCATTAAAGGATACTTCAGCATTTGAATATTGACATAGATTCAGTGCATAAAGGTCACATGATCATAGTCTACACCAGTTTTCAAAGTAATGTTTGACCTCAATTAAATTAACTACGCTATTTCAAATAAATTGATTGAATCTCTCTCTCCGCCCCACACAATGATTATGCATGATTTTTAGCTGCATAATCATCAGGAAACCAACACACCACCACAATCAGGAAACATACCAAACACCACCATAATCAGGAAACATACCAAACACCACCATAATCAGGAAACATACCAAACACCACCATAATCAGGAAACATACCAAACACCACCATAATCAGGAAGCATACCAAACACCAACATAATCAGAAAACATACCAAACACCACCATAATCAGAAAACATACCAAACACCACCATAATCAGGAAATATACCAAACACCACCATAATCAGGAAACATACCAAACACCACCATAATCAGGAAACATACCAAACACCACCATAATCAGGAAACATACCAAACACCACCATAATCAGGAAACATACCAAACACCACCATAATCAGGGAACATACCAAACACCACCATAATCAGGGAACATACCAAACACCACCACTAGCTCCAAAGCAACAAATAAGGGAGGAATAAAACTTACCTTTATTTGATCCTGATTCGCTATTTGTTTGACATGATTAACAAACATAGTCATTCAAGTAAGAATCATCAAGTAAGATACTGATTAAAGTTAAAATTCAATTCTTTAAATCAATTAAAGTAGTCACATATCTTTGCTATTGCATGTTATGGAATATCGTCTGTATTAATAAATCAAATGCACAAAAGATTCTATTATCTACACAAACAAGAAAAATAATGTAAATGTAATTTGAGCTGCTGGCTAATGGATTGTAGTAACAAAAACAGGTTCATGTTCTTTAATTATATGCAGTACCTTATTGGCTTCCACTAATAAAAGAAGAAAAGAGATTTCATTACAAAGTACTATACTGGTACCATATAAAAATTTGGGGAAAAGGGTATGCAATCCTAATATATACGAATGTGAAAAATGACAACTGCACTTCATTCCGGTATCGGATGGCTGCGATGCAGTAGCTGGCTTGGGAAACGGTTAATTCCCTAATTTTGACATAAGGAAAGAAGAAAAAGAAAAAAGACCTGGGGCCATGGGTGACAATCCATAAAAAAATGGTTTTAGCAGGCTAAAGAGATTTTATGATAATTTATGTGATAATGAGTATATTTAATGGCTTTCTGGCTCAGGCCCACCGTGAGTGAAAACACAGTATGTCAGGCAGAGCGCTGAGCTGGACGGGACTTCAGCAGTATACTGCAGAAAGGGTTGCCACCACGTGAATTAGAACCTCCGTGTCATTACTCTGCAGCCCCCTGACAGGAACTGTACGTTATAGGAAGTTAAATGATAATGTCATCGCCTATATCTGCTCACGTACGCCATTTCTCAGAGCCTCCGCTCGCTGTTGTTTTTCCAAATGAGCTGTGTTGAGGACATTGCGTTTTGCGTTCAATTTATCAAACGTTAAACGGAGAAGCAAATGGGCAAGTAAACGGTTGACTCAGAGGAACTCGAGTAGAAGAACCCTCGGAATATCACATGCCACCAGATGAATTAAATGTGGGACCATTTTATCCTCAGAAGACACTTAAGAATCAACTCATTTTGGATCCAAATTAATACAGAGGGCTGCTGCACACTTAAGTATGCTCCAGACTCTGCTGTGCGGTGATACTGGCACACGGTGAGAAGCACACACTCCACTTATTACTCTGACTTTGTGTTCTGCTCTGTTTAGAGGAGACCTGTTTTAAAGCACGTGAGGGCTGGCCCAGGGGAGTCCAGATGTCTGGAAACATTAAGAATAACAATGGACCTTGCGTCGCCGCGCATCGCGCGTCGCACACCGCAGTCGCCTGAGAAACGGAGGCGGACATTTGAATCTGGGTCATTTAAGTTCAGAAGAAATTGTTTTGGGGAAAAAAGAAGAATGCTTCAAATTGCCGTGGCCCCTTTTGTAATCGGACCACGAAATCTTGGCCGTCCCACCCGTTCATTTGTAACACGTGGAGACTCGTGGTTGCAATAGGACCCTGTTCTGCTGTGAAATTAACAGAACATCAGAGATGGACACCTGCTGAGACGTTGTAAACTATGCTGGTTTCCTTGAGCATCGTAACATCTATAGGATATTCTTGCAGTCTGCAGCTGGTACTTATACAAATGTCCGCCCAAGATATGATTGAGGTAATTAAATAATTAAGAGAAGAAATTGGAACAAAATCCTAAAACGAATCGACCCTTGTTGTGCACCCATGCTGTAAGGGTTATTGTAAGGATGAGCTTGCTTTTTACTGTTTTTGGTTTAACTGCCTCTGAAGATGAATTCAGTTGCTATCTACTGAGTGTCACAGCTTGTGTATGTAGGTGTATCAGCTGGGGAGACTATGGGCTCTATTTTCAAACCAGCGCAAGGGGACGGTATAGTCAAACGCAAGCTTGTTGACAGCATCAACGTCTTAAAACTGGCGCTATGGCGTTTCTCAGCAATACCGCTAGGATCAACAAATTCTCAACATAACATCCTTTCGCTTGCGCTGCAGTGGGATGGGTGGCGCTGTCTGGGGCGTGTTCTAAAATACTTTCGGCTCAGTGACAATTTGAACCAACAAAAAGCCATTGCGTTATGATCCGCTGGAACCACCTCTTAGCGGCAACGCAATAGACTCTGGCAATTTGGCAACTTGTTAGTCATGTAGTTCTATGTAGTGTCTATAGGTGATGCCAACATTACACTTCCATTTAATGAACAAATAGCCTATAATTATTATTAATTAATTAATTTTAATTTAAACTACTAGAATAAAACAGGGCAGCTTACAAGAAACTTGCGATCATGTAGGCCAATAGCCTATAATATATAAATTACACATTGACACAGTTGAATCATAAGCCTACCATTTGAATCATAATTATGCCTACATCACCTCATGTAGGCTAATTAATGCATTCGCCACCTCCTCCCGTGCCTTCCGAACTTCTGGGAGACGAGGTGGTGTGGATTGTGATCCATAAATTACTATTCCTAGCCTGTACTTCTGTTGCAAGTATGTCTGATTCCTGTGCGGAAAATTGCTCTTGTCATTGACGGTCCAGTGCGTTTGGGTTGCTCATTATGAAATTGCATGGAGCGATTGCGTTCCAACTGGCTTTTTTTTAAAGCATGAGAACAACTATTTGATTGGCTACCATAGAGACACACCTTGGACATTTAAACCCAGCCTTTTAGCAATACCGCCATCAGATGCGCCAAGATTGCCGTCATGAAATTACCAAATTTCTCGCCGACACGCCCTCAGAGCGATACCGCCAAGCGATTACTCTTGCGTTCACCATTGCGTTTGGTTTATTAAAATAGAGCCCTATGTCTCTAAGGCTCCAAAACCAACTGAAAACTTTTTCCTTTGGCCATAAATACCTTACTCAGCAGGGCTTGGGGATGCTTGCACTGATTGGCTGATTGCCGACTTAGTGGGGAAGGGGGGCCAGACTCATTTATGACAAGGACTGCCTTGTCTAAAAGCTGGTAAATTTGTTTATTAATTAAACTGATGTTGTTGAAAGCAGGCCCAAGCACCATTACGTATATTATTATAGAAAGATTCATGGTTTTAGCCTTTTTAACGAGACCAAACTAGAATATAATATTAGGAGATAATTCCACTCAGCTATTGAATCCCTCTACAAAATGGAAATTTACTCCTGCTTATAACAACAGAGGTGATGGTTGTACGCAAATAATTGTTAAGTCCAACCACCATGCTGACCTCCACTTGAAGCTGGAGCTGCCTCCAAAAATGTAAATTCCAAACTGGCAGGCCTCAATAATTGAATGTCACAGACCTACATCCAGACTTAAACTCAAAAATGAAACCATTATCCCGATGGTACGCTGTGGCCCTGACCCCCAATAGTTGATGGTGTCTCAAGAGGTAATAAAACCTTCCAGGAAAGGAGACCCCATGACACCCTCGATTTGGCCTTGTAACCGAAAGGTTACAGGTTCGATTCCCAGGTAGGATACTGCCATTGTACCCTTGAGCAAGGTACTTAACCTGAATTGCTTAAGTATATATCCAGCTGTATATATGGATAATGTGCTAAAAAAAAAAAAGTTGTGTAAGTTGCTCTGGATAAGAGCGTCTGCTAAATGCCTGTAATGTAATGTAATGTTATGCATACTTTTCTCAGTATTGCAAATGGTTTTTTGCGTGCCAACCTGGCATATAAAAAAGCTGGTTAAGGCTTCAGAGTCACGGGGCTCACCAGAGCCTGGGGTCAAGCGCTACACTACAGGCTATGCAATGCAGAGCAGAACATCATTTGCAGGTTCCAGAAAGCTCCTTCCAGCAGTCTCACTCATTTCTTTTCATCTGATAAAACTCAGCTAATAAACTCAGAAAATTACAAAGCATGCACACAAAAGGTTTTGTTTTCTGTTATTCCATTGATAATGATTGAACATCATTGAAGTTGAAGTTTGTGATACTCATTATATTTCTCCAAACATGCTAGCTACGGAATACTAGAAATGTTTATGGATTTGCTCAGAGAGAAATGCATGAGCTCTTTTCATCCCATCAGCCTTTGTTTCTGTCTGACAAGAGCCAATCATAATAATCTATTAACAGCACAGGGACACACAATAGTCTTTGTTATCTCATAATTATATCTCATTACGGTATAAAATGGTTCCGCAGCATCTTCTCACAAAATGAGAAGATATACTAAAATATCTCACAAATAAGCTTCAAGGGCTTTGTTTATACACATGTAAGCGCTGGGAATCAGCAGCACATTGATTTAATTAAATCAAGACTGAGACTTCCTGAAATGGAAATTGATCTTTTTTTATTATTTTTTTTATTTTTTTTAGCTCACTTGCTAGCGAAGGCCCATTGCCTGCAATGTACTTGCTTTGCTGCTTCTATAATAGTGAAGGAACACCTGACATTTGTGATCTCTCCTTTTCAATCAAACAGAAGACAGAGCTTTCTGATTCTGAGCCACACATGCACTTACAGAAATCATTATTCAAGTCCAACTGGGGAAAGAAATGACCATAAAAGCGATATGGGTTGACTTGCTTACGACAGATCCAGGTCTGCAGACAGTTGGAATCAGGAGTTGCCAGGATCAGTACATACCATAGGCAAACCAGCTGTGATAGTGTAGTTGTGGTTCAGTGAATTTACCACCATTGACATTGTGCACTTTTGCTGGGGTGAAAGGAAATTACTCCTGTATTAATATCAATTTCTGCAACTGTCACAAAGGGAATGCCTAGCACGCTCCGTCTCATTTTATAAATGTCTTTCTTATTTCAGTCAGCCTTTAATGACCTATTTCCAGGGACAGTGGAAAAATTATCATATCAGTGTCCCTCCTCATGAGAGTTAATGTTCTACTTTGTGACTACAGCGCTTGCCTTCGTCTTTTCACAGAACAGCCGCGGTGCAAAAACATTCAGTATATCCTCGTAACACCCGGCAGCTCATTTATGTCCCCTGTAGGTGATGAGTCTCTGGTTTTAATCTCAACAACCTGGGGGGAATTTCACAAAATGGCATTAAGGGATTAGCCAGCTAACCTTTGTAAATATTTTGAATTTGATGACATCCGATTGGATGAGAGCCTGGGTTACTTCAAATTATTTACCAAAGTTAATATCCATTAATATCTTTTCAATTAATTTCCAGCACCCTTGACTGCGCCGAGACTCAAACAGGAATCGGGCTTATTCTTCTTGCTATCTGGGTTACGAATAGGATATAGGACTAATTAAATCAATAAAACATTCATTCAAATTGGGAGACATAGGCCTATGACAGGGCAAAGGACTTTCTCTTGAGGTGGACTGAAATAACAACCTGACATGATCAGTTCCATAAGCGGAACGTTCAGACGCTGGTGTTCCATAGTACCACTTTTATTTGCACCTGGCAAAACACATGGCCCTATATGTAAACATTAAAAAAAATATTATTATTTTTTTTAATTACTCTGTAATACCATATACCCCGGTAATACTTGGGGACTATTTGACAGTAAGAAAAAAATGGATACCGCCCAACCCAACACCGCAGGCCGACTGATTGTTTTATCTCCTATTCAAATGATTACAATTATTACATTACAGATTTTCCATTCCCTTATTCCCAAATTACATTATACTCTAACAATTATTAAAAAAAACATTATCTCCTATTCTACTTCTTTATTTACATTCTTTATATAGGCTGCATTTATGCAGGCTTCATAGCTTTCTTTAGCAAGCCATGGTAAAATGATCAGAAACCAGGACAACATAAATTAAGCAACAAGTCACATATAGACACACATATAGCTACATCTGTGGAGCTAGGCGAAAAGTTAAATCCGACTCCACCAACATAAACATTGAAAAAAGGCAGTCTTATAGAGGGTCAGTTGCAGCATGCTTAGCTGGAGTTTAAACCTCTAGACGATAGAACTGTAGTACAATGGGAAAGGCTATCTGAAATCTATGAAATAAGGATTAGCTGTTCCGGTTTAATGCAGTTCTGTGGTCCAGAGGTTTAAACTCCAGCTAAGCACACTGCAATTGACCCAGCATGATTATTAGCCACTCACTAGCGTTAGCCCAGGAATAACTGCATGATGAAGGCTGCACACAATAATTCCAATAACCACACAACTCTTTTCATCACACATGTCATCAGCACAGACACACCAGTATGAAAAATTGGAGTTTAGGAACTTTAGTGACTGATTGCCCACCTAAAAAGGATAATAAAATACTCTTTATCTGTGAGCTGGTTGTGGTTTTATATGGGTTCTACTGCCAACTGAAGGATTTAGCTCAGCCCAGATATTTAATATTAATGGTTGCTTAAAGAAAATATACAGAAAATTAATAGGGGGTACCTGTTATGGTTAACAGATTGCAATGTGAACTGCAATGAAAGACGCACACAAGAAAGAAAAAAAACGTAAGAGAAATTCAGAATTTTATTACAAATTTTAGTTTTCAAATGCAACTTTCCATTTGGTTTCACGTCAAAGTAACCGACAAAAGAATGGAAGGAGTACTTTTTCACTTTTCAGTTTTCGTTGGTAGGTAAATCTCACTGTATAATAACAGTTCTGTGGTTCAAACAGTTCTATAATAGGGCTTGATGACGTCAATGAGGGCTGAGGGCGTGGATTTAGACCACGCCCCTACAATCTTGAGTCCTTTCAAGAGTTTATTAGCTGACTTTGAGATGTATATTAATATACCTATTGACATTTTCTTGAAAAGATATTTGGTGGGTGTAGTGGATACATCCCTCTGTGATATGTTGTGGTTATTTGAAGTTTTTAGAATCCCTTGTCCATCACTTTAAAACCGAAAGACTCAGGAATTATCTTCATTGTCGTTAGCTAGATTCACAACTAGATTCACGCAAAAAGAGGATTGCTCAGTTGTCACAGGTAAATATGCAACAGTATATATTAGAACACAAATAATATGTTGCTTAAAACATTTTGTAGAATAGTTTCTACATAAAAGCATTTGCAAGATTTGGAGCAAATAAGTGGGCTATCGATTCAGGAGTTAACATAGGCCTTATGGGTTAGGCCAGTGAAAAGGCAAACTACATTGCACTTGCTAGCCACCTCACTACCAAAAGAGCTACATTATCAGGAAGAAATGGACTTCAAGTAAGCAGACTATGTCCGCTTTTAATGATGTCGAAACGCTAACACTGTTCAGCATGTGTAAACTTGTGTGAACGGCAAGGAGCCGTTACTTACTGGTGACCATAGTGTGGTGTGAATGGGTCCACTGCGGGTTGAATCCATGTTCAATATCCCATGTCAATCCCGGGTTTTTTGTGTGAAAGGGGTATATGTGAGAGCACCTGCTCAAGTATATTTTAACGCCATAATTCAGAGCAGGGACCAAAGGGAAAAGCTATTAAACACAAAAGGCTTTCCTAACCTCGCGAAAGAATTGCCTGAGTGAGGAGTTATGGCCTTTGTTTCAAAGAGTCAAGACTCGCCACTCTCTCAGCGTGGAGGGAACAGAACAAGATGGGAAAACAGGAAAACACTGATTTATGAGTGAGATTGTGCAGGAACTCACACTCATACTCGAGACACATTTCAAATTCATCACCCACATAGTCCACTGTATTGCCTAATATGTCACCCATTTAAATCATTAAAATTCAATGACTGAAAAAATGTCATCTTGAGTCATATTTCCACAGTGATCGCATGCCAGTATATCATTATTTCATTACCTATCTTGCCAACTGTGCGGCAACATTGATGTGTGAAGGCTCAAGTAACAGAGTTGATTTAAAACATTCATCATCAACATTTGTATTCCAAATAACAATTTCAGATATTGGTATATATTCTAAATATGATTGCATTGAAAGTCTTGCACTGTATTTATTGTATGTACTGTATGTAAGATATATTGGTAAGAATTTGTATATTTACACAAAAATAATTAAATACAGTATAATACAGTATATGATATTGTATATAATGTAATTGTTATGCCATTGATCAGAGGAAAAACAAACTTTTAGTGCAACATTAGTCTTCTTAGCAATGAGTGTTCTCCTGCAATGTTTGATGAGGTTGCAGAACACATAGCAAGGGATTTGAGACCATTCCTCCATACAGAATCTCTCCTGCAAAGTTCTTGGTCCTCGCTTGTGGACTCTCCTCTTCAGCTCTCCCCACAGGTTTTCAATGGGGTTCAGGTCAAGGGACTGGGATGGCAATTGCAAAACCTTGATTCTTTGGTCAGTGAACCATTTTTGTGTAGATGTTTAGGCATGGTCTGCTGGAAGATCCAACCATGACCCACTTTTAGCCTTCTGGCCCAGGCAGCCAGATTTTGGTAAGAAGTTTCCTGGTATTTGAGTCCATGATGCCATTTATTCTAACAAAGTTCCCAAGGCATTTGGAGGAAAAACAGCATCACAGATTGGCCACCATACTTCACAGCCATTCTGTTCTTGGGGCTTACCAGTGGTTTGCATCTTGCGGTTGAGGCTGGTGTAATCTTCTCTTTATGGTAGTCTTTGCCACATCTATGCCTACATCCTGGAGAGTGTTCTTGATCTGTTCAATGGTTGAACAGGTTTTTTCTTCACAATTGAAAGTATTCTTCGGCCGTCCGTGGTCTACCATTTTTTTCCTAAAATAAAACCTCAACATTAGTCTACCAGAAAGTAGGCTATATCTAACGTACAGCTCTGTGAATGTTGGCTAACCTTATGCGATCCGGTTAGGCCAATTTTTACAAAATCTGCAAGTGTTCATCTCCCCCCACGTGTGCCCTTCTGTGTTCAAAAGGTGTAACGTCAATTCCTTCAATGTCTACTCATTAGACATTGGTGTAAATTAATCAAATTTAAATACTTGTAGTTACTTGACCAACCACTTGACCAATTTGAAAGATATTCAAGGATTCAGGTCCTTGGCCGCCTTTCAACCTATGTGCGAAGTTTCATCCAAATCGGATCACAACTGTAGACGCTACAGACAGACGCGAGTGATTACAATGCCCCCGCTCGCAGTGCGTGGGTGTAACAAATACAATTTAAACTGAGGGCTGGGTGAAATGAATGAACAGCTGTGCATCTGAAAAATAAAATTGGTAAGATGAGCAACACTGAAAAACAGTCCTCCTTTTAGCAGATTACATGTTCACAGTCACATTGTCACAGACTCACAAGGTATTACTATTTAAAATTGAAGTCTATCCTTGTGTCCCTCCAAATCAGGGCTCACGACACAGTTCTTTCATGCTTCACGACAAGAGCTACAAGACTAATCGAGGAAAATTGCTTTTTCACTCCATTCTGTCTCCAGTCCCCTTTACAATAGATTCCTTTTGCTCTCTGTTCAGGAAATGCATTTTTTGTTATATTTCTGTGCATTGCCCCCGTCGAACACGGATAACAATAATGTAGCTTTTTCAACAAAGGGGTATAGCAATTACTTCATCTGAAATTGAAACAAATTTAAATGAACATTTACTTTCATTCATTCGGATCACCATAAATCATCTGCCTCTTTGTTGGATCAAATTGAATAATCAAAGGGAGTGTGACACATACACAGCCATGGTGCGAAAAACATCTCTGAAACACGGAAATCACACCCACAAAATAAAAGCCATAAACACCTGCTACTGACCTTATAAATGGGGGACACATTCACCAGCTGTAATACTTGTAATACCCTGCCATTTATCTCAGTGTAATGTTAAAAATAAGGAGCCAGATCAGTTCAGAAGCCGCTTTTACTGGACTGAAAGAGGAATTTGTAAAGTTTATGAATGATAACTCCACCAATGATGTTTGGTTTAAGAAAGTTTACTGACTCAATCAACAAAACATGTATTCATGCTTCCAGTCCTTAATACCCAGTCCCGTTCTTACTCTCTGTCTATCTCTTGTATATCCCCTCTGTGGCTACAAGCGCCCTCTGTAGGCTGGAGAGACCAATCTATATAACCTATATAATCTATAGACTATTCAAGGGCTATTAGAACATTACAGGATTCTAACCCTTTTTCAATATGTCGTTGCATACACATCGACCTTCCCCTGCAGATAAAATCAAATGAGAAACATTTATTCGGGTCCTGAAATTTCAGACCTGTCTGTGTGATGTGTGGAAATATATTTGTACATAATCTAGTGCACAGTTAACATCATATAATATAGAAAAGCAGTACCGGTCAGGTCACATAAGTCAGTACACTACCACAGTAAATACCATGAATCACGAATATCACAAATCCTTAACTTACTCTTATAAATTCTCATCTGGGATGCGTTTCCCAAAAGCATCGTAAGGCTAAGACGTCGTAAAACCCTTCGTACGAAGCTTCTTGAACTTTGGGCGCGTTTCCTAAAAGCATCTTAATTTAAGACACTCTTAGAAATTAACCACTGATAGTTTTTTTTTTTTATAGTGATGTGAGATACAACAATATTTACGTTTATTTATTTATTTTTAATTTACTTATTTTATATATATTTGGAAATTACCCATAAAAGCCATTCCTTAAATAGCCCGATAAATAAATAAGTTTGAGACAAGTAAAATCGGTGGGAAAAAGATTTTATTTCAAAGAAACTTTGACGTGCCTAACCGGCCATGTATTGGGAATCACAGTGGGGTTTGCGTCTCCCAATCTATCACCCCTCCTCCTCCCGTATCAGCAGCACCACAGACAGAAGTACAGAGATGTAAAATCCAGGGAGCAGAAAGTAAAGGTCCTGCCATGTGTTTCTTCCACCCATGAACTCAGCCAGCCGACTTCACTAATTAGTTTTACCTCCTGGCTGAAGAATTGTGCAAATTAGCAAATCCAGGTGATTGAACTAAATACTGGGGAGGACATTTTTTACACCTCTGGTTAAGTAGCACTTAAGATGTGACTGCACGTTCACACTTTAAGAACTGTTTTGGGAAACGCATGTTACAAATTAAAGAGCCATCATAGAATATCTGATTGAAATCGCACTTAACCCTAAGATTGATCGTTATCGGGATACGCACCCCTGGCACAATACTCTGATCACAGAGGAGATACCGAAAAAGAACTGTAATTATCAAGAGAGTTGGTTGTTTTTATTTTAATTTGTAACTTTGCTTGTGGTAGGTCTTAGATTTACCATCACACAGAACTGGGTGGCAGGGACTAACCAGAACATATACTGTACAATTTCGTATTGGTATATCGGTATATCTCCAGTTCAAATATACCGTAGGACCGACAGCATTCCACAAATCAATACAATGAATTATTTATACTGTCATTATTCTATACTTTTTAATCTACAGAAGAGTGAGTCTTCTTTTGACATTAAACATGGACTTGGCATTGCCTGGTGATATTTCAATGAAATCAATGTAGCTCTGTAGTATAAATGAAAGCCTTTAATGCTCTTCATGTATTATGTTGGGACAGTGGGCGCACTTTTCTCTCGCTCTGAAGTGAACAACAGTACAATAACTCTTTACTAAGCACTTTGGAAATCCCGAACATCTCATAACAATGATGGATCATAGACTTACAATTCCCCAATACTGGAGTCAGCTTCCCTCTACAATCGCCTAATGAACCATCGACAACCTCTAAATCTGTCAAGATCTACCTTGTCTGACCGTAAAAATCAGAATTATTTTCTGTATGCCGCCACCCAGATCCCTGAACAACCACTGTGGACTTATGTAAATATTTTGTTTAATGACTTGTCATGAGTGATAGTGAATCATTTATGTTTTCAGATTATTTATTTTTTTTACAATTCTTTTTACCCAGGCGGCTCGGCCTATATTGTAGAGCAGCGTCTTGTTTTCTTTTTTTAAAAGAGCTGTCAGTGTTCCAGAATGAAACGGGATGTTTCTGATATCACATCAGAGGAGCTTGATGATTCATCCAAAGGTGACTTCCAGATTGTATCCAGAGAATCATGTAGGATTTTGAATTTACTGACACAATCTCTATGCATGTGTGTGTGTGTGTGTGTGTGTGTGTGTGTGTGTGTGTGTGTGTGTGTGTGTGTGTGTGTGTGTGTGTGTGTGTGTGTGTGTGTGTGTGTGTGTGTGTGTTTATGCGTGCATTGGGGGTGCTGGCTTTGCTAATTTTATGAATTTATTTTATCAAATGAAAGGCGGACATCGGGCACTTGCGGCAGGTGCTCGGGGACCCAGGTACCCCAACCCCACAACCCCCACCCCCACATGTCTGAATAAGAGTGTAATCCACTTCTACATATACACACTAATGATGTAGAACTGACCTCTTTTTGGCACTAATGATGCTTTCAAGATGACTGTATAGTAAGTAGAACCAGGCACATCAAGGCAAAAGCAAGGGTACTGCACTCAGAAAACTTTGCCATGTGCGGCGCTAGACGGAAGGAGTTGCTTGGTAGACCGGCCAAAGGGCATTGCCGGCAATTCAAGTGAACCGAAAGAAATACAAGAAATGACAATACAATTCAGAAATAAACAGGCCAGAGCCATTTTCCTCAAGCAGATGGGAAAGCGGCTGTAACAGTAGCTCAGACATAATGGACATAAAGGAGGAATCATTAGCGTAGCTCACACCAGCACGGGCAGGGGCCTGACAGGTTTGCTTTAGTTTTTTTTTGTCTGTAATAAACCATTAACTTTCATAACATATTTAATCACTATTAATTGCTCATTAGTGACATTACAAATGGCATTGCCATTAGTTTTACCACATTAATGTGACGTTTTTTAAAAAGGCTACGCGTTCAAAAAAGATGATCGCACTGCTGACATTTATGCTGCATTCTCCATTGTCAAAGGAGCAGCATTTATAGGTGTTGTAACTGTATTACCCTTTCAAGCCAATCTGATTAATTATTTACACAGAAATCACCCTCACAGTGTTTATAATTTCAAGCATAAATCATTGTAAACATCTAAGCAGGTTATCAGATCACTTGAAAGTGCAGACCATAAGTGTCCTGTCTTTACACTTTGCTTATATATTAACTAGTGATTTGCTGAGTGACGAATAACAAAAATATTATGGAATTTCTGAAGATTTGAAATGATCAATAAATTGATTAAGTGTGTCGTGATTGGGTAAATCAATATATTATAATGAAGTTCTAGGTAGGCAAGCGCAGGCCGGAGGTTTATGCAAATGAGCTTCCTTGAAGTGGCTGCGCTGATGTAAGGCATTTCATAATGTATATGAAAAAGATAATGATAATCAGTGGCCGTTTGTGGAGCAATGCTGTTATCATGACAACAGCCACTTCACTCTAGAATGCTGTCACCAAGTTATGTGATTTAAGTTGATATTATCCCATGGTATGGGTGAATACTCGATTCTGATTGGTCAATGACTGGTCGTTATTCTGTATAACCGGTCAGTCATCCGGGTCACAAGTTTAATCACAGTTCTAAATTAATGCGCTGCCTGCCTGGCCAGCTAGTACTACACAACCTGGGAATGGCAAACATGACCGGTCAATTCAGAGTCCAAGACGTTCTAGAAAATAAGTGGAATAAATAAAGTGAATTAATAAAGTAAACGAATGTAGCCTACCTACTTTATTTTCCTCAGTGACTAACGTTAGGCTACTGTAGCCTACGGCAGACGGCTACTTCGCCTCGTAGGTATGCTGCAAATAGTGGGCTAACTTTGGCTACGATAAACTTTTGTCATTGTTTTTAAGATAATGCAAATGCAATACGTGGCGAGGTAACTATATAGCTAGCCATAGTTACATTATCACGGAGTTAGCAAAGCGCATGGTGTTTATGTGCAATGCGTAGCCTAATCTTTTTTACTGCGAGCCATAAATCCGTCTCTAAGGTAGAAGTTAACGTTGCCGTAGCAACAGCATAAATCTGGATTTATAAAAATCGGTAAACAACATTAATCTACAGATTAAAAAAAGTTTGTATTCGGCAGATATCTTAGTTACAACTACTTCAATCTAGCAAAACATTTTTGTGGTTACAAGTGCAGTATTTATTCAGTTGGAAATACGAATTTATCATAGTAGGAATTTGCATGTAAATTGACGTCGGCAACACGCTGACTGCTTGTGAATGCAAGCTAGGCTACTTCACAAAGCATGTTAATCTGTAGCCTATAGGCTATATGTAGAAAACTTTTTAACCAGCGAAAATTCTTCGATAAGTTACATCTAACAAACTCCATAGGACATCATGATGCGAATCTGCTACACACTGCGTGACCAAACCATTTTTAAAAAGCAAGACAGAGAGAGGGAGGTAATGTTGAATCTGAATGAGTTATGGTTTCATACAATTTTCTTAAATAATGTAATGACAAAAATAACCAAAATTGGTGCCAATTGTACGTTATAACCGAGAAGGAACTATTTTTTCCCCGATAGAATCAATTATTTTCAGAACTAACGACGAGAGGGTTTGCATAGCAACGCACTTAAATAGAACTAGTAACGAGAAATAGAATTAGCAACGAGATGTTTTCTGTTCAATTAGAACTACCAACCAGCTGTTTTGCATGACAACGCAAAAACAACAAGCCCAAAGAGCTGCGGAAGTATATTTAAATTTCAGCTGATTAAATCGATAAAAATCTATAAATATGAAAGTAACTATATATAATCATTGTTGGTAACCATGGTATAAGCGCAATAATCAACTCCGAGGTGTGCATTACACGGTTTTAACCGCACTCCGCTGAGGCAACCACCCTCCGCTTCGCGTCGGGTGGTTCTTCGCCTCAACGTCGTGCGGTTAAAACCGTGTAATGCACACCTCGTCGTTGATTATTGCTTACTTATCATGCAGTATTTCAGGATTCGTTTCATCTGGATGAAATTCCACATGTATCATCTTATTTGCAATTTATGAGGGTTTCCAAATTTGGCTGAAAAATCTCAATCATTTTAGTATCTTTGATCCCATTCAGAAAAAAAAGTTGGTGGTTCTGAGCTGGGAGTGAAGGACATTTGGATTGAGTTCACTAAAGGGGCATCTTAGGACTGTTTATGCAATTCACAGAATTCACTGAAGCTTTAAAAAGCTGGATTACACTTGCCATTTGCATAGCTAAAACTCCCAGAACAGTACTTTGTATTTTGACATTTTAAAGCTTCATTAAGTACAGTGAATAATTTAAAGAAACCCTGCCCTGAAGCAGTCCTGACCTAAAACTGCTTAACTAATGTTAACCTTTGTCTCTTGCTTATTTAAACATTATTTGTGGAACAACAAAGTAATGGCAAGTTAAATGCATTATAAGATATTTATTTGAAGCTCTAGGCAATACACATACCAAACGTGTATAATTGTTACAATAACCTTACAAAGTATTTTGTGTAAATTCTGCAAAGATGTAGCTAGTAAAAATGACAGCAGATTTTCTCTGAAACTACTGTAATAACAAAGCATTCTAGACTAGTTTCTAGGCTAGGCTATATTTCCAGTGACTGTACATATAAACATATTCATTTTAAAGTAATTATTAACAAAAATAAAAAAAATTTAATATTGTGCCGGTACTTGTACCCTTTTGTGTAGGGGTATTTCTATCTCAAGATACATGCACCGCATCTCAAGATACATGCACCGTAGAAATAGCTTGAACCAAAATTATTACCAAATAATTGGGTGTACAAACTCTGAAGTCATAAAGTCACTAAAAGCATGCTTGGAGTTACTTGACATGTGTTTTGTTGCTTTATACCCCAAACCCTTGAATGCCCTTTACCTTCTATTGTAAAGGCAGTAGGTCATCAGAGTCCTCTAGTCAAATTTGGTCCATTTATCTGCCGCTGCTCAGAAATCATATTGAAACCTACTCAGTTTTAAGTAGATATCTTCTATTTTAGATTCAGAGTCTCACTCAAGAAAGATAAGGTTTTAAAGGTCACAATTTGGCACGCATTAATCCTGAGGCTTTTACAGAGAAAATTGCATTTTTTTAAAAGGTATAAATTGACCCAGGGAAGCAGCGCTAATTGTATTTAGAATCAATTTTGATGTACTATTATTGTAATAGTCTGAACTATGCCTTTATTGAAGGTGAAATTATTTCAGATTGAGGCAAAGCGCATAGGGTTTAACAGTATAATACACTGTACTATAGTCCACTGTGGCCAGCTTTTCCGTTTTCATTAAAATGTCTACAGACAGCAGCCAGTTCTCTTCCATGTTACTGCAGATAACATTGTACCTACAGGATAAGTAAACCGGAGGTTTCCACTTAATGTAAAGTTCAAAATGTCAATAGTTTTCCAAAGTTTTCACATTCCATTCGGGTGAAGATTCTGGGTACTTATTATCTAAGTAACGTGTTATTCCTCAAAGGTTACTGCGGTTTTACATTTTGCATTAACTGTGCAGTTCCTGTGTAGTTACCCTGTAAAAAAAAAAACAGTTGCTATTCAAAGTTAACTATTTATTTCAAACACCTTTTTACACCTCTACACATTGAGTAGGCAGTTACTGAACACTGACCCTGTACTGACACAGCGCAGATACAGTGTAAATACACCGGTATTAGGGCACTGAATGTCACGTGGGGCCTAATTTGGGCTCAGATTTTTAAATGAGATTTGCACTGAATTTATAGGTCCTCATTTACCTGAAATGAAACTCTTGCATTGTCTGTGAGTTTGTTTTCATCCTTTCTGTAAACCCCAGCTTCCATCATAGATATTAGACTAATGGTAAAAAATTGCAAGAGTGCCATTGCAGGTTAGTTAAATTTTTTATAACCTGCGCAGATGTTCATATTATAGTTTTAAACTGACTACATGAAGTAATTATAATAATTATTTTTCATTTTTTTGGAGACAAAAAAATGCATATTGATTGAGTTGAACCTGACCATTGATATTCAGGGCCATTTAAATCGCATGATTTGACTGTATTTATGCAAACCATATACAGTATTTTTTACCTAAAATAAAGGCACTTTACAAGGGAATTATGTAAGCAGTGTTCTAATATCAAGTACCAGAGTAAGTATCATTTTCCTATTAGCAGTCAGATTTTCAGTGCTTATGGATGATTTGTGAAGCTCTTCATTGTTCTGAAGATATTATAAAGCAAGTCACTGAAGACGGGAAGATGAAGTGATTTGTTCTGCCATGAATGGTCATGCATTCACTTTCACTTCATAAAAAGGGGAATAAATGATTCCCTTCTGCTTGGCTCCATTCAAACTAAACTGAAGGCCTGTCAGTCTGATGCACAGCTTCTGTTTTAATGCCACGTTTGTATATAAGGAATAAGATGTACTGTTACTAGACAATATGCTATATGCAATGTGCTAAATAACATCCTTCAGGTTAATTATGCAATATGATCGATGGTGGGTAATCATCAGGTAACCATGCAGTGTCTGAGAAGAAGCAGCACGGCATTTCTGTAATGCTTTGAATCCGCTGTGATGCAACATCACACAATTGACAGCTCTGCATCCTATATCAATAACAAACTTGGATATAATGCATGGCACTGGAGGTGGACTGATTTCTGGTCTTGAGATAATGACATAACATAAACTATTAACTAAAACCTGAGTATTTGAATAAATAGTATAGCTGGTTTTCATGGTTCTAGTGTAGGCACATCTTAATTCTACAGCATTCAATGACATTCTAGACAATTCTGTGCTTCCAACTTAGTTGCACCAGTTTGGGGAATGCCTTTTCCTGTTTCAGAATGACAATGCCCCTGTACACTAAGCTTGGTCCATGCAGAAATGGTTTGCTGAGATTGGTGTGGAAGAACCTGACTGGCCTGCACAGAGCCCTGAACTCAACCCCACCAAACACCTTTGGGCTCAATTGGAAAGCCGACTGTGAGCCAGGCCTAATTGCCCAACATCAGTGCCCGACCTCACTAATGCTCTTCTGGCTGAATGGAAGCAAATCCATGCAGCAATGTTCTACCATCTACTGGAAAAACTTCCCAGTAGAGTGGAGGCTGTTATAGCAGCAAAGGTGGGACTGACTCCAAAATGAATGCCCATGATTTTGGAATGAGATGTTGGATGTGCTGATGTCCATATATACTTTTGACCATGCAGTGTAGTGTTCCCAATAGTCTCCCTTCTCATCTCTCCTTCCTCATCCACTGGCCACCGAGGTTGACTCGCGTCAAATTCAAAAACCTTGGTGCTAGCCAATTAAGAGACCATATATTCCAGCCAGAACTCTCCACTCTGCAACCTCGAGGACCTTGGGCAGATTGATTTGTGTATTGGGGTTACATGGCAACATGCTTCTCACAACCCCTTCTCACAACCCCAAGCTACACGTAGCTGGCAGGAAATCAGTAATAGTATAAATAGTTGCTACCCAATGTCGACTCCCATCTGGCCCAGATTGTGCTTTAATTTTCTATTTGACTAAGACTCTAGTCAGGTGTTTAAAATTTAAGCGGCTAATATTGACTGCCCTCAAAACCGCACAGAATGTTTTTGCACATGCAGTAGGTAAATCATAATCTCTGAAATCCCCTGCACCTGAGATTACCTCAGAAGGTAAAGGACAAGGATAAACCCATAAGTTATCATTCAGATCAATATTGCGCTAGCCTGTCTGTACTGCGATAAGGGCATTACTCTTAAAGGGTCTTCAGAAGGAAGAGGAAATAATTCACAGGTTAGACTCTAATCAGAGAAATATCTCTTAAATTTTCACAAAGACTGGGCTTCCACCGGTAACCTGAAACCTCAAAGCTGTCAATCATCCTGAAGAGGCCATCACTGTCTGACAGCTGCATTTAATCAGACATCACACAAAAGAGGTTTTCAAGGTGATGAAGCCTTGCGCATGAGCCAGCAAGGTTAAAGCTGCTTGGTGGGTCAGAGTGTTGAGATGCTCACTGGTCGAGCCTAGCAGTTGCAGGAGCTTGCCCTCAACCCATTGTATATCTCAAGGTATGACTATAAGAATCCACAGCGGTGTGACCGAAGGAACACGGGTGGGCTCAGCCAACCACAGTCCTGAAGGATAAGGCCAGTTCTTTGTTTTGGACTCTTAGTCCACACACACTTGCCGTTTAATGCGCCATGAATCATGTCCTGACAAATCCTATGTACAGTATGTCACGTTCGATGACTGTGGTCTATAAGAAATCGCATGTTGATTTGATTTGTCTAAAATCCCATATGAAAAACTCTAGAGGTATTCTGGGTTGTTGTGCCATTATTGGTGTTGATTGTAAACATTCCAGCAACATTCTTCCCCTGTCGCTAACATTCTCCAGACAAATAGCATCCAATAATACATGTCTGGGAGTCTCAAGACACACTGCAGTTTGTTTATCAGGTTGGACGGAATATGAGTAATCTGCATGCGACTACTAAGAAATGCTTTCTCAATCTGAATTCAAAGAATGGGATACGTAGCGTATTATAAATCATGTGTGAACAGATGGACGCATATGTTGGACATAGAGCTATATCAGGTTTCGTAACACCATAATCAGCTAATGACGAAGTCAGGACACAACATATACAATCGAGCATGCTGTGGTGAGTTATTTTACTAACTGAAACATTAAGCACGCTCCTTAGAGTTTTATAAGTACGTGTCAGTAAGAAAGGTCCAAATCAATTCTAAGTCTGCTGTGTAGTAGAATATGCTTTGTAGAGTTTGTGTAGGACTCTCTGTGCATGAAGAAGCGTTCATAAATATTCATTACCACATCCGTACATATTACATGGTATTAACCCTGAGAATATCTGAATCAAACCCTGCAGGTGGTAGATTTTGGGAAAACTGATTGCATAATAAAAAGCTGCATAAATCAACTGGTTTTTGTAGAAATGGTATTTTGGAAATCATAAACGTGAAATACGTACATTATTTATTCTGTCATACAGATAGATGGTGCTATGCAAAACCCCAGTGATGCATCCAATCCTATCTCCAGACAAAGGACAACTTCTACTAAAATATACATTTTAAAAATTAGCTCGCGACTCTAAATTCAGCAGAAAAACGGGTAACAATTGATACATTTTCACCATCAATAGTCCACCAAAGTGTCTTCCCGAACATAAAATAGCTTAATTATTTGGCAAGTATGGCAGCTTGTCTAAAATATTTACTATACTCTATGAATGATGAGGAATAATGTATTCATTTTGAAAACACTTGATTAATCATTTTTGACAAAGAGGATGCACAAGGAACGGCAGGCTCTGGAAACACGAAGTGTTGATTAAACACCATCGCCGCTCATGGTCTCCTGGGATCAGGACTGAAAGAGAACCAAGTACCAAGAAAAAAAGAAACAAAACTGTATACTGTTACCGAGTGAAACGATGAGACATAAACACGTGCTCTGCGTACGTAACGGCCTGTTGTGACACACAGGCGTCGATATTAAAAAGAAAATTCTGAAATGAATTAATTTCACTAAAATGAATGACGTAAGAATCTTAAATTATGTTGTGTTACTTGGTCTCTGGTGTTCTCATTTGGTCCCACCCTGTCACTCTATCTTTGACTTTACCTGTCACTCGGGAGTCGATCCGCTAAGAAGAAGAAAAACTGCCATGGAGACTCGTGTAGGAAAGTAAGCCAGGCCTGGCCTTAAGGCCCTTAAACGAGTTGGTGCTGAAGTGCTGAAAGAAAATGTAACTCTACTGCAATGTCTTGCGCTGGTTTTCATTGCAGCACTGAATACAGATAAGGGGGGGGGTCATTGGTTTTTGATTCTATGGGATGGGTATCAAAATTATGGCTGTACAGGGTTAGGGCTCGGATATAAATACCACAAAAGAACATTAGACAAAGAAACAAAAAGGAACATAGTTATTGCATTTCCGGCCATGATTTGCAGGGACATAAATATAATCACATCAGTTCATATTAAACGTATTCATTCTGATACTGATCTAGATCTAATATAAGTTTTGGGTCGTATCATAGGTCTGTAGCATAGGTCTGTACAGAAAAAAATAGTCGAAAAACAGTGATTGAGCGCAATGATATTTCATTTATTTGCGCATATCAATCCCTCTCCCCTCTCCCAAATAATCATCATTCCAGAATCTTACGCTTGGTAAAAAGGTGCCTCTGTCCAGGCATGGCCTCTCAGGCCCATTGGGATTATAGCAGTGCAGAGAGCATAATGGGGAGCTGTGGCCGTATAGTTCTTAAAATGATTATTCATGGGGCCTGTCACTGGGAGGAAGTGATGTGCACTGAATTCCAAACATGGCTCCGTGGAACAGCCGGTTACCTGCAAGAGACACGCTGCTCGGCAATGCCTTTCCCATTCTGGGGACGAAAATATGCGGCGAGGTAAAAAAATTAATAACTAAACGTCCGGCCCGCGTGTCTCTGCTGGTGACAGCGCTCCCCCTGGGGAGCAGTCAGTATTACACGCTCAGTTCAAACCCTTTCCAGGTGCTGAGATATTGAATTTCAATTGCCTCGTGGTCTTCAGGGAAAAGGGCTCAGAGGTAGAATATATTTGACACACGGATGCCTGGAATATAATGACATCTACAGTATATTAATCTCAGGAATATTATGTATATTTTACAAAGGTGGCAACATGGACATACTTCTGTCTGCACATTTCTGATTAACATGGCTTCAACAACAATGGGAAAGAGTTCATTTTAATATCATTGTGCATCTTCACAAATAGTTTCAAGTTTCCTGTCAGAGTGGGCTGCTGAAGACCTTTTTTTAATGAAACATTCCAGTGCAGAGGTTCCTACGAATGTGATTGGATGGATGGTTATATAACGCTGAACAGCCTGACTATACAATATGTGGTAAAAAGTCTTAAATTGCATAATAATCTAGTGAATTGGCGATATGAGCCAACTTAAAGGTTGAATTCATCTTTCAATTGAATACAAATATTTCAGCCAAACTCATCTTAACAACCTTGGACACGATTATATGACAATTAATCTTAAAGATCTTGCGGACTACGAATATCACAATCCAATCGAGTATGGAAAAAAAAACATGTTTAAATGTTTAAAAAAATGATTGCTAAAATTGTACGTGTCATATGGCAGAACATAACGTCTCAGGTTAGGAAACGTGACATTCGGTACTATTTATTTATTCTAAAAAAAATTCAGCCAAGGTGGTAGTGCTGCATTATGGTTAAATAAAAAGAGCTAAACTCCTAGTTCATAAGTTCACTTCCCAGGTGAAAAACTCCTGTTGTGCCCTGTGTAAGAGTGTGCTAAATGCAGCAAATGCAAATGCCTTTCAGAGCAGTGGCTGATCTGAGGGACCCTGGTGCACAGGTGAGAAAACGGCTTTTCGCAACTGCTGTTCTCTTCATTCTCATCTGACCAATACATTTCAATACGCACCCATGTGGTCATTTGTAATGGTTTTTAGTCTGTCTGAAGTTGGCGCATGTTGGATGACTCGTAATTTGCAATGCCAATGAGTCAGTTTAATATGCATGCATTATCAGTGTAATCCTCGCTTGAAGTTGTCCCTCTGGTGGCCGCTAGCGACTGCTATGTTGGGGATTAATGCATATCGCTCTCACTATCAGCTACTGTAGCATTTGAGTCTATGCAAAGATATCTGGTAGGATTCTGGATTAGTTTACCAATGCACTCGAATAGTATCTTTTTTGTCCCAACTGTGACGTTTTGTGCTTGCATTGTAAGTGGTTGAAATATGCAGTGACTCACACCACAGTCCTCGTGATGATTCGTGTGAGAGTGTGTGACATTTGAATAAATACAACTACGCACATACAGTGAGTAGCAACACGATGGCTTTCATAGTAGTTCATCTCCTCACCTCCAGACACACTTGGTTTTCCCCAAGACTAACTTGTTCATATGCAACAAGACGCTGATGTGGGAGAAGGGCTTCTGCAGTGTCACGTCTTCACTGCCTGAGCTGAGAGAGGGGTCACGGGGTCATTAAGTCTATAAAAAACATACAACTTTGCAATCAACTCTCGTCACTGAATGTGAAAACGTCTCATACCTCATAGCTACCAAATCAAATATGAATCTGTTTTACACATATTTAATATGAATTTTCCTGCTCTGGATGATTAGTTTAACTGCATGCTCCCGGATGACAAAGTGTTGACTCATTATATCGCCGCGTATGCAGTTAAATACCAAGCCATAGTATGGAATGGATAACAAATAATTGAATCTGAAATTTGGGTGTTTAATTTGTGCATTTTCCTGGTCTGAATGATTAGTTCACCTGCCCCCAGATGCCGTATTTGACTAATTATATCCCCACATATGCAGGTAAACACCAAACATTTTAATGGAATTAAGACAATGAAATCAGCTGAAAGTTTTTTGTGATACATTTTATTGGAGTTCAGAAAGACATGCTGTACAGTATCCATGATTATGTGGGAAAAAGCGACAACGTAACTATGGTTCACAGTGAAAGAAGGTACTGGCATTGACTAAAGTCTTTTTTTAGAGTTCGTATAATTACAAACGTTGAAATGTTGATGCTTTGCTGACATGTACAAGAGAGTTAATCCTACAGAACGGCCGCATTTTAAAGTCTAGTTTCTGACATTTTGGGAAATGTAAAGCATTGCAGAATATGATATAACAGTTAGTTCCGAGCAGGTTTGATGGCGTGAAGAGGATTACGATGAACAATTAGTTTTTATTTTCTGCCATAGAACGACTGCCATTTAACTTCTTATTCAAGCTGTGTTATTATTTCCAATTCTGGAGGCTGGTGCCGCAGGACTTCATCTGCTGCTGGTGATAAAGGTGCTAATTCTACTCATTCCAAGAGTGTCTCCTCTTTATAGGCTCAAAGGGGAAGAACATGCAGTAATCAGAAGTCACTGATACTGAGGTGAATGTAACCCCCCACTATTCCAGCAGGGAAAACCATCAGCATAAACAACTTTAGAGACATGATTCAATCATCATCATCATCATCATCATCATCATCACCATCAGCTCCATGCCAGCAGATAATGTGGTGCACTTTGAGCATACGTTTTTCCTCAGTACTTTCTGCATGTTCTAGAGGCTGGTGCTTGAGGTTGCCTGGTGGCCACCCCAGATTTCCCTCAGTCTGCTCCAACGCTAACCAGGGGCACCACTGAATCAGACCCTCTGTAGCCACAGAGAGATGAGCCAATTTTTATTTCACTGGAAAAGGGACACGATTGGAAAATGCACCTTCACATGGCTTACGGAAGCCATGTTGAAACCTAAGAAAACAAGCTTGCCTAAATAGCCTTGGAAGTGTATTTTCCAAGCTAATTATATACTTTTTTCCAAGGAAACATTCTTTGGATGAGTGAAAGGTTCATTCTGGTGTGTGTGTGGGCTGGACAAATGCACAAATCAAATGGAAAAATGACACACTGCTTACCTTGGGACCCAGAGAAAACCAGCTGGGAGATAAGGGTGCTGAATTATATGTTTTTACACAAGGATATAATTCATCTACTTATCTGCCATTTGTTTATAACTAATCAGCTCAGCTCTGCACACTTGTGTATTTTGCAGAATGCCAATTATCCATTCCGCAAGCTTTATGTGATGCCATCTCACTGCGTGAAATCTATGTTTCTGAAACCGAAAGATTTTGCTTTAAAGGCCCATTTTAAATGAGAAAATGAAATGTGCAAATACTTCAAATGTTTGGTTTTGCTCATGTCTTGACGAACCTATCAGACCAACCTGTCAGTTTTTCATCCTGGGTGTAACTACCAGCATTGCTGTAGTCTATAAGCTGTAACTACCAGTTTTGCTGTAGTCTTTTGCATCATCTGCAAAATACTATAGGCATGCCAATGTTATTGTCAACCACAATTTTCATAAAACATAAGGTATCTTTCATAAAATTTGAAAGGTCCCCAAAACTGCTGATATTATGTATTGCAGGCTTGAATAAATGCTGCAGAAGGTGTCAAAATTGTGCACTTTTGTTGACATGGCCAAACCCACACTATAAGGCACCAATGATTCAGGCTCTCCTCTGACTGGAGTTCACTGTGATCTACTGATTTCATTTCTGGGGGTACCTTTCTTCCTTTCCAGTCAGAAAGGCTTTGGTTTGGGATTTCTAGTGTCTTTCCCTGGTATCATCGCACGGCCTGCAGATGCAGTGCCTCTCTGTGGGTGTTTCCAGGGAAACGCAGGTGTTCTGACAGTGTGGGAGGGGCACAGATACTCAGGTTAAGCTGAAGCCCCTCTCCTTCCTGTGAGAGACCTGCTCGGGTGAAGCGCGCTCAGTCTGTTCGTTATTCATCATTACGGCCAGCTCCATTTCTCAAAGGAGCCACGCTGCGCGGGGGGAGACCTTGCGGTTGCTCCGGCCCTTCTTATTTCCAGAAACACTCCTCTACTGGTGGGAAGGAAACCATCACAGGCCCTGCAGGGGGAGCTCGGGGGTCACAGTCGTCGTCTGCCCGTGTCATTGAGGCTAAGCTCTGCATGCTAAACAGCAGTGGGGGGGTCCAGCCGCATTCACTTATCAGGGCAGGTGCAGGCCTCCTGCGCCAGGCCTTTCCCTGGGAGTCCTTTGACTCTTCTCTCTGCAGTCAGTCTCTCTGTCTCACGGCACATTTTTCACTCAAGTCATTAGTCTCAGTCAAGAAAAACTTAATTATTCATTTTCTCACCTCAGCCAGCACCTTGAGCTCAACTTAGCTCCAAAAGTCATTACACGCGCGCCACATGGGTGCATCCACAATTCAATTAATGTTGTAGGTTTATATTAGAAACCCTGAACTTGCTTCAGCAACTCACAAACACTTGCAGAATGTGACTGATACAAAGGAATGGGAGCTTAGAATCAAATTACTGTTTCAAAGATGCAAACATAATGTTTGAATCCCAAAAGTTTGTATTTGACACGGAGAGATGCATGTGCTGAGTGGGGAGATGGGGTTGACTCTTGTGATCTTCTGAGTGGCTCCAGCGTTCGGTTACAGGGTTTGTGTCTCTCAAACCAGCTCTGCAGCCCATAGAAAATTATCGGGATATTTATCCATTCAGCGCGACAGGAGCTTCAGCAAAGCTTGCCTTATATTCATAAAGCATCTCGGAGTACAAATGCTGATGCAGGATCAGAATTTGCCCATTCATTTGCAAACCTTATCCATTACAAGCTACGAGGAAAAACTGATCCTAGATCAGCAGGTCTACTTTGAAGTGCTTTAATATAGGCACAGGAGTTCTGCAGAACCCAGAACAGCACGGCCCCCAATCACAACTATGCTGCAGAGTGCAGACTATTAGCAGCACAGATCCCACTCACAGGAGTGCTGCTGCAGTGCCAAGGACAGTCCGGGGCTGCGTTCGGATCCGAAATGTATCTTTTCTTTGTGTTGTTCCCTTCCCTTGCTTCAAGGGGGGAATCCCCAAAATGGCAGGATGAAATATGGCAGCCACACCAAGTGTGATTTGGATCCAATTTAAGAAAGGGGAGGGAGTAATTATATTCCCTCGCTCCCTCATTTATTCTCCCTTCCACCAAGGGTATAAAATGCAAGCTTCCAGCAAGAAGGGAATCCCACAATGCAATGCTCCACATGGAAAAAGTGGGCAGTCACCACAGAACTATGTGGCGGTCACATTTCAACTCTATGGTGTTGCACTTCCGAAATGTTGCGAGGGCGGTTCGGTTCCGTTTTTGTTTGTTTCTCGTCAATCCTCCCGCACTTTTTAATCACGTAGCAAATTGCGTCACAAGATAGCTCCCTCGAGGGAAGACAGGAAGGGATTCGAATGCAGCCCTGGTCCCCTCACAGACATGGTAGCAGGCTGTAGCTGATTGAAAATCAGCAGCTGCTGCCTATCGCCTCACTCGTGGCCTTCAATAGGTGACGTTTCATTTTTGGTTTTCGGGCAGTACAAGCACGGTGTGTTTGGGATGGCCAGGTTCTGTTGTAACCTATCTTAATTTCAAAGGATTTACATTTGGTTTAATTGGGTGCGCCCCAATACTCGAAAAATGCATCCTCCTTTCCTCCACTACCACCTCCTCTCCTCCGTGCCCTGGAAACCGTGTCAAACCGTGTGATGTATTTGTGTCATAATCTAATGTTGCTTGGCTACATATTAATTACAATCGGTTACAAATTGATTAATGCCTCGACGCAAACCGCAATGTCAGGTACATTGTATACTGTACATGCAACCACTCAAAATGTTCAGGCAGTTTTGCATACATCCGGGTAGGAAACGAGTGGTAGTGGGGGAGTGGAGGAAAGGAGGAGAGAATATTGGGATGCAGCCCTTGTTTTAAGCTCCTACTGATGCTTGCCCCTCTGACAGTTCACCTGTCCAACAAGTGGTTGCATCTTACACTCTATCACATGATGATATGGAATTCAGTCAAAACGGTAGATGGGCTTCAGCACAACTGCTTGTGCGTGCAGATATACTTATTGACCATAACTTCCATTACAGGGGACTTGAAGCACTTGGTAATATGACTCTGGTTCATTTGCTTTTTACCTGAGATAAGATATGTCCCTGCATTCAAATCTGAAATCGACCCATATTTGCTATAAAAATTTACTAAAGTTCACTTTTTCGAAGCTACCAGCACTAGCCATTTTGGAATAAGCTAGGTTGTGACGACACTAGGTTGGATTGTCTTGGCTGCTCAAGCTGTTCCTATTACTAGACTGCTGACTTTTAATGAGCTCAACAATGAATCGTGAGGGGGAAAAAAACAAAACAGAGAACCCAATGCGACTGCGTATTACTGAACAAACTGCCCTAGTGCTAGCAGCTGCCAAAAAAGCGAAACTTCAGTTTATTTTTCTGGCAAATACAGGTGATTTTCAGATTAGAATGCAGGGTTACCTTTTTGAGTTATATTACCGAGTGCTTCACATCCCATTTAATCTGTGTTTATGACTATTATTTTTATCTATGTACAGTACAGCATTTGCACATTATACCATATTGTATCTGGAATAAATACATTTGGAGAAAGTTTAGGCTGCTCTACATGCAGAAATGGAATACAGTCATATGTCATAAACGCAGATTCATACAACTTACCAACAATGTTTCCATGGCAACTGGGCTGGCACAATCCTGTTAGAGCTTTCAGGATTCATAAATATTGGATACCAGGGATGTTTTGTGTTACCATGGCCACCTATATTAACAGCAGAACCCCCTCCCTCTTATATTTCCATTTCATTAAGTTTATAAATGAAGGCGTGATTATTAAAACAACACTTGCTCTTTTGTTGTCTGTGGAAGGATATCATAAATCAAGATATGTGTGCTGTTGATAGGCTGAATTATGGCAATGAAATACACTGCTCTGAGATTCTACCATATACGTATATATACTATATACTTATATGCCATGATGAAGTAGGCAACAGTAAGCTGACACAGCTTCAGTAGTCTGTTTGGATGCTACATTTATTAATTTCTGAAAACTAGTGCAGACTAGTGCAGTGCTAGATTTTTTCAATTCTATAACCGTAACTTTTAAGACCCAATGTGTGTGGGGACCATTGTGAATCTTGTGTTCCTGTGTGTGTGTTTAAGGATGTACTTTTAGAAAAACTGAAAATTTCAAGCGAGAAACAAGACCTGAATCTTAAATTGAACTTGAGGCAAAACTAGTTACTCCCAGAATACTGAGGGAGAAAAATCTTGGAAATAAAGTTTCACTTTATGCCCTACAGGGTGTGACCCATAACACACAGAATCAACAAAAAGCACAAAACAACATATAGCCGCTTACAGCACACACATCCATCAGTCTATGATTCACTGTTGAATTCTTACCTTAGGCTAATATAAATTATGAGAAATATGATTAAATATGTTTTTTTCTAGTTGGCACACTGTGCCCACACTGAAGCATGTCATTATGGGACAATGCATTGTTTGGCAACAGAAATAACTCACCAAATAACATCAGCAGAATAGCAAGACAGGTGCTATTTAATATGGCCTGGAGATGTGTACGTAAGAGAGATGCAGCACTGGTGTTACAAAAAAGTTAGTGATTATGAGATCTTTAACACAAAGATTACACTGTGGTTATACTGTACAATGCTCAATTACTACACATGCCCTATACTCAGTATACTGTACATATGCATGCTTTTTTGTTTCTTTCCAAAATGGCACACCATTTATTTTCAAAGATACTGACCATACTGTTGAGCATCGCCATGTATGTAACAACCACAATCAAAGCCACTGACTGACTGCACTATTGGACAGAGAATGAAAATGAGTATGGGGGGTGATTACCTTGTGCAAGCAAGTCTTCCTTCCGAATGAGCATCTTTAAAAAAAACATTAATCACCCCCCATAATGAGTGAAATGCACCATCCACTATGCTGGTTGGGAACGTGTACGTAAGAGCCACACTACTGCAAATAGTGTTGTGTGTGAGAAGCAAGCATTGCTTTTCAAACTCCTACTGTCCACAGTTATGCACAGGTACATTTGGAGTCTTTACGGCAAAATCACTGGAACAGAGAAGCCTAGAGGCTGTTCTACACATAATTACAGCTAATTAAAGCGTGCCAACCGAGATGTGTCTGGAATTCATCACTGCTCATTAAACCGGTAAAGACATTGATAATTGTATATTAACCTCTGTAATTCACAACCCCGGTAAATGTCACAGTGAATTGGAGAAGTAAGTTGGGAATGGTGCTTTGTATTAACACACAGGCTACAGGTAATAGTGGGCTGCCATTTTAATATATATGATTATAACACTTCTACAGGTTTCAAATGTTTAGCTCTTGGCAGAGGTATGTAAGTTTAAATCTGACTAGAGAGCCCTTACAAAACTGGATAGTTTGCCACAAACATGCAGCTAATATGTAGCGCATTTGCCGCAAACTAAATTGTTTTCCACAAAATGTTGCCAGAGGTTTGTCAGAGTTTGCCAGTAGCGGTGAACTAAAAACTTTTGCCAGAAGTGAATGACAGTTCCCACAAAGCTAAGTTGCATGTGAAAATATGAGCTTGCCACAAACCTGTAGCAATAATGTCAAAGGTTTGCTGCAAATTTTCTGGAAGGCCAATATTTTTGTAAGGGAGTGCATCTGCCATTATAAAAGGTTAGAAAAATTCTGGACCCCTGTGGTTTTCAATCAGTCTAGACCCCTCTGCTGGGAGCACACCAGGCTCCCATCTGACAAAGAGCCATTTACCACAGATCAGCCAGCCACAGAGTATCTGTCGCTAAACTTGCTTCCTGGATTATTGTTTACGTATCTGATATTACAGCCAGAGCTCTGCCTGGAATAAGCGCAGGGATAATGTAATCCGCTACTACACGTTTCTGTATCTTGACAACAGCAATTAAAGCTCTCCTCAGCTGTCATCTCCTGCAATGGAGGGCATTCAATTTTCAACAGTTTGTCACCACAGCTTTCCCTCTCACAGAATCAATGGGAGGGGATGGCCTCCTGTCAGTCATTCCCCTGTTCCTCATTTATGTCCCTTTCCAATGCCACGGTGCTACATCGCACTGTAGGGATTTACTGACTAAGCTAACCAGAGCATTTCTCTTGCCAACAGCTTTAGGTTTCCAGTCTGAATATCTTAGACATTTGTCTTGGTTTTCTTCATGTTTGACTTTCAAAATTATCCAACCTGTACATCTAGTCCATATACAAATCCTTCCCCACACCCACCTCCACTTCTCCCCAATCAGATAACTCCTCAGTGTAATCATTACAAGCACTGAGGGCCTAATTTAGCAATATTGTTGTATAAATGAGCGTATAGTAGAGCGTATAAAATCTCGTATGAAAATCTCACGTGTGATTAATCAAATTTGTGCAAACCACTGATCTGAGTGTAAATGTGTTCGCAGGTTGATAAATCAGACAAGAAAACCCGTTATGTGGCAGAGGATAACCAGGGCTGTAAATAGTGCCTCCTCTGAATAAAAAACTACAGCTGAGATTTTAAATGAAACACGCAGCAAAAAAGAGAATAACCCCTTCACAAAAAACGATGCGGTGCAGGGTTTGCTCTGTATTCTAATAAAGCTAGATCGGCCAATCTTATACAACATGACTGGTGATGCGTAATTATTTTCATATTGCTGTCTCCAATAAATCCTTTTACAGAGGCTATTTCCTGATTTAATTATTTTAACCAACTAATTTTTCATTCCATTTAGGCTACATGTGATGAGCAACTAATAGCTGTGTCTAATTAAAAAAACAATTTATTCAGATATAATTTTTTGCCAATTAGGCTACACAACGTAGGCCCATGCAGAGAGTTACAACACATAGATCAAGTGCCTCTTAAAATATTGCCCAGTTGCATTAAATGCTTTTAATATTTTCACAAATAGAATTCCTTGTGCGTTATTTTTCCCTTTTTGCGATCAGCTTCTCATTTTAGCCAAAATCTGATTCTCCGAAGTTTTCCAAAGAGCACCTTTTCGGTTTTCACCTGTTGACTCCCAACAAAAGTTTTTTTTTTTTTCTCCATTGAAATTTTATTTTCCCCCCATTAATCAGGCAACACAACTATTGTGCCCTCACTGTTCATTACATGCAATGTTGCTGCACCGCCAATGGAAAACAAGCATACACAAAGTAGAGAGCTGTTGTGAGATTTCGAGGCCCTGAGTGTGGAAATGACTTCATAAAGCTCGGTTTGCATCTTCATTAAAAGCGGAAATGTGGAACAGGCGTACAGCTTGAGGGCTCTCTAATTAGAGCTTTTATCCTGAGATCATCCTGACCTATGGAGTCAGACTGGAAGAACTGCTCAGAGAATCCCACTGCTATTTCCTCCTCTTCCCAATATATTTAACTGCCGCTTATCCACTAATTACTCACAATTATTGTTTGACAACCCTGATTAGATAATGGATGATGAAAACTGATTAAATTGAATTTAAAAATAAACTTATGACATCTACCAGCAGATGTCTGGCCTCTCAAAGTCCAATTAAGTCAAGAGCTGACCCATGAGACTTCAGGTCCCAGCAGGATTCTGGGTAATGGGGTCCCATTTGTACCCTCCAGGGACCCTACTGATATATTGACTGGTGCTGCCTAAACCCAGGCCAATATAACCAGTACTCTTGATGAAAATTAATTTCCTTGTTAGCAACTCTTCTCGTCTTCTTGAAAGTTTGACTAATTGCTCCCTGTGTAAGTGCAACACCCGCTAATTTGTAGCCTTGATTTATAGGGCAAGGTCCTGCTGTAACTGCCTCATTACACTCAAACTCGGTCGCAGCTTCTGTAGTCGTGGAGGAAATATTAAGAAGAAACTAGGCCAACATATTAGAGAACATACGGCACGGAGGCACTGGCAAGAGCAACAGCTCTGAATAATGCATTACGTAATGTTAATTTTGGCCTCAAAGCTAACCACTCTGAGAAGCTAACCAATCTAAAAAAGCACCATCCCTGTCTGGTTTCTACCTCTGATATCTCTACTGCATTTGATACAGTTGACCATTAGGCAATCCATTTGGCACTCCTCACTGAAACAGGTATCTCAGTGAATGCTCACAAATGGTTATCCGTATGCCTTTCTGACAGTTCCTATCAGCATCTCAAACTTAATCTTAACTCCTTGATTAACCCCTTGATGGGCCAATTCAGGACCCTGATCAAGAACCTGATTACCTCTTAAAGAAAATGTTTTGACTGAATTGAATTGTTCTGTTATTTTACTTATTATTTAAATTCATTTTTATATTCCCTTTGTAACCTTAGCTTTTGACTGTTAGAACAGCTTTTGACTGCTCATCTAACGTTAGCCCACATACACACACACACATCATGCTTCTCCTCATCACCGTTCATTGGCTACCAGCAATCCAATTAAAATTGTTCAGAATCCACCTTGACTGACCGACCAAACTAGTAGCATTTTCACATAGCAACTGTTTTTCGCTTGTTTCCTGTTCCAAAAACCAAACAGGAATTAAGGAACAGGAAACAAGCGAAATGGCTTTATAATGGCTTGCTGACTTAGCCATAGCTTACCGTGTGTACTACACTCAATGTTCATGACTATGGATAGCTGCTTCGTTATGACAGAAATGTGCTTTGTCTGACCTGTTGTAGTTGCTCCAATGACCTTCGGTATGCACTTATTGTATGTCGCTTTGGATAAAAGCGTCTGCCAAATTAATGCAATGTAATACAATACAACTCTAGTCCTGGCCTATGGTGCAGCAAAAGGAGCAGCACTCTTTTACCTGCAATATATTATCACTACACTGGTGCTAGGCCTCTCCACACCAAATCCACTCCCTAAATGGGTCTTTTTCTCAATCACAGCCCTTCTCTTCCGAGAGGAGTTGGATGCCCTGCTCAGCCTCTTTCCTGAGGACGCCACCCCTGCTGTGCTCATAGTCCTCTGCCACCATTCCCCTCCACCAGTCTTTCAGCTTCAGCCACAAGGGTTCACCAACAAGGCTGGCAACCAACTAAGTCTCGTCTTCACCAGGAGCTGCCCTACTCCTAACAGCACTGTATCGCCGTCCCACATTTCTAATCACCACTTCATTTCCTTCTCTGTTCACCTCGCCTGCCCCTACTCTCCTCTCATCAAACTGGGGGCCTGATTTGCTAAGACCTTTAGCGTGTGCAAAACCTTTTAGCAAAAAAACCAATAACATGACAAATGATTTCTCATGTTATTTGTTTTGCACCAATCATTGGTTGTGTTATTACTTTAGGTCTTATTAAATCAGGCCCTTCGTCTCTTTCCGCCCCAATCTCCTCTCCCTCTCGCTTGTCCTCCTGTGCTCTTTCCCCCACTGAATCATTTTCCCTTCTGCACTGTTGAGGATAATTCTTCCACTCTCCTCATCTCTCTCTCTCCCCTTCCTTTATCTCACTCTGTCCTGACTCCACCCAGCCTGCTCGTCGTCCCATCCTAGTCTCCGGCTAAGTGTCTGTATGGCGTAGAGAGAGCCAAACTACAAGTGACAGAAAGGAAATGGATGAAAAACCGATCCCTGGACGATCTGTCAATCTTCCACCCCCACCTGGTCTCATTCTCTTCTACGCTCGCTAAGTACGCCTTCTTTCACTCTAGAATCCAGTCCTCTACTTCTAACCCGCACACACTCTCCTCTATCCTCACCCCCAACCGCAAGTGATTGTATTATTTTAAAAGGACAGTGTCATCAGTAACTCCTTCTCACACATACATACCATCTCCTCACCCTGTCCCCTACCTCTCTCCCCACCTGTTAACCCTCACACATCCCTATCGTCCTTCGCCCTCCCCTCTAACTCTGAAACTCTTCACCACCCTAGTACTTGTTCTCTTGATCCTACCCCACCCCCCTAATTCAACCCATTCCCAAGGAAACCATTCCTTTCATCTTCTCTCTTTTCAGCTGCTCTCTTTCAAGCCAGCACGGTCCCCGCTGCCCTTGGAAGGGCCTATGTCACTGGTCTCCTGTCACTCACACTGTAAACCTGCACTGTGGAACCTCCCCTTCCCATCTCCAGACAGTGATCACACCATACTGAATACTCCAACCATTGTCTCTGTTCAGCATCCTGGCTGTCCTATCCCTTTGAGGTCCCGGGAGCCGCTCCTTGTGGCCCCAGTCCCCTTCATCCCTTAATCATGCAGGGTCCCCAAATCAGTCAGGAAAGGCAAATGTCTCAACACACCTTACACTCATATGACACTCATATATGTATTTATCAGATACTCATTTGTCCAACGTGAGGGCCCAGCATTCTCACATTTCATACGTTTTGTATGTGTGTAGGTGTGTGCATACGTTTGTAGGTTCAGCTGCAATTAAATTATCCAGACATGACTCATTATGAAATGTATGTTTAAATTTTTTTTTTAATCTTTGCCATCATAGTTTGAGTTCAGCTGTCACCAGAAGAACTACCTTGCAAAACGTCTTGTGAAGAAAAGAAAAGTGACTCCTGCATTTGTTTGTTAAGGAAAGTGATGGACAAATGTTGATTGAATCCAAGCCAAAGTCTCATGTTCAAAACCTTGAAACCATTTAATTATTATTACTAAATTATTATCAATACCAATCAGCATGGTGGAATTAGGTTTGGGGAAAAAAAATATTTGAAAAAAAAAATTATCCTTTAAGTGTAGGACAGCAGGTTCTCGTCTGGGATTTGATACGACAAATACCAGGTTTTCCTCCGAAGGATAATTTTGTACATTAACTTATGTTACATTTACATTTAGGGGATGCTCTTGTCCAGACTGACTTACAAACATTATATTTTTTTACAGGCAATCCATTTTTATACAGCTGGATTTTTACTGAAGCAATTCAGATTGTGTACGTTGCCCAACTGTGTGATGACAGCACGCAAGCTGAAAATCAAACCCGTAAGCTTTGCGTAGCAAGACTTTGTGTTGCAATTTCCTAACCATTATATTACTCTGCCAACCCTGAATAATGGGTCAGCCTTTCTGAGCTATGCTGCTCAAGGATTTTGGAGATTGCTGGGACATCTGCCATGGTCAATTTTTGGGGATTTTAGCCATTTTTTGTTCCTTTGGAAGAAAATGTATATGTTTGTTGAAGGTTGGGCAAAGTTCTCCAGAAAAAAATTTGGATGTCTCTACATCAAATAATAATATGGTAGTATCACAGATGCAACATGTCATAGTAGCAATATGATTTTGAAAAACAAATAATCTTTCTGCTTTCATTACATTACATTACATTCATTTAGCAGACGCTTTTATCCAAAGCGACGTACAGTAAGTGCGTACAGAGACATCATCAAGATTACAGAACAGACAAGGCAAAGCACATCCTTCGCATAATGTAGCAGCTATCCCTAGCAATGAACGTCGACTGTAGTTCACAGTAAGCTGTGGGCAAATCAGCAACACCACACTACCATTCCAAATACTATTATAAACTATAATAAACAGACAGGAAAACACAGGGAACAGGGAACTGATATTCCTAGGTGAGGATATCAGTCAAGGTGGAGTCTGAAGAGGTGTGTCTTCAGGCCTCAACGGAATGCAGGCAGGGTTGGAGTAGAACGTAGGGGAATGGGAAGTTCATTCCACCACTGAGGAGCTAATGTGGAAAAACTCCGCAGTCGGGACAAGCGAGAGCCTTTGACACGGAGGGGGGGAAGTGCCAGTCGCCCTGCTGTAGAAGAGCGAAGTGGTCGAGCAGGAACATAGTTCTGGACTAAGTCCTGCAGGTAGGCGGGGCCTGTCCTATTGGCTGCAGTGTAGGCCAGGGTCAGAACTTTGAACCTGATCCTGGCTGCAACTGGCAGCCAGTGGAGAGACCTCAGCAGGGGGGTTACATGGGAAAATTTCGGGAGGTTGAACACAAGCCGGGCAGCTGCATTCTGAATCAGTTGAAGAGGCAGAATGGTGCAGGCCGGTAGGCTTGCGAGCAGGGAGTTGCAGTAGTCCAGGCGTGAGGTGACCATGGTCTGGACAAGAAGCTGGGTGGAGTAGGTGGTCAGGTACGGTCGAATCCTCCTGATGTTGTACAGGAGGAACCTGCAGGACCGTGCCGTCGCCCTGATGTGCTCTTTGAAGTCCAGCCGGTCGTCCAGGACCGTCGTAACATCCCTTGAGATGTTAATTTATTGTGTCAGCTGATCAGTGTGGATGTCCAGTCTTCAGAGAATCAGCATTTATGTTGTCTATGTCCATACATATTAGTCCATCTTTGTGTTTGGCAATGCATAAATGTAGGAGAAGCCTTGGATTTTGTACTGACTGGTATCAGCATAATTGCAGCTCTGGGTCTGGTGATGTGTTTGCTTCCAATGTGCATGAGGAGCACAACTGTGTTTTTTCTCTCTTTACTCCCGATGAATCATACTATTGCAGTTCTCATGTTTTATTCAAGCCGTGCGCCGGCTGAAAACATCTCCTAGTCCTGATAGGAGCAAATGAAAGACTACTTACAACAGAGACTTAAAGGTTGTATCAGCGATTTTGGGTGACGTCACTTCTGAAGCGAAATCCCAAACAAACATACTTATGAATAATTATGTTATGTTTTAAAAAATAGTGTTCAAGCATCCAGGATTATAACCACGTTAATAACGTTTGTAAGAAACCAAACCGTTTGTAAATCCGTCAAGATTTCAGCGAGATAAGAGTATTAGCGTTTGTGCAGATCATTGTGATTGGTTGGAATACTGTTTATTTTGGTTTTGAGTGGTTGGTAGTACCATTTGTTTTTGTGTACGATCTCGGAGCATAGGCTGCCTACAGAGACGCGGTTTTTTGACGGCCTGCTTATGGGGCGGGCAGCTAGCGGATCGTGAGGAAAAATCAAGATGAATGTGATCATTTATGTTTCCACCCAAAATCGCTGATACAACCTTTAAAGTTTCAAAACATTAATACAAATGCCCCCTACGTACACCTAAGGAATGGACACCAGAGCACAGGTATTGTTGAGAACGGAGCACAACCTCCCCTGTAGCCTGTTGCAATACCAGAGCCATACTTTTTTTTTACACCCAATTCCGGCATGTACCTTTGTGACCTCATTCAACCTATTACATTTTCACTGCACATTTTCAATGGTAGTCTCTATAAAGTATTTTTTTTTAAAGTCTTAAAAATTAGACTTTTACCTGCATATACTATTCTTTTTTCTCCTATATGGCTAACCTGTCTGTCTATTTTTCCCCTTACAAATGTTTTGAACAGTGATAGAATTACCTGCCCTTTCTCTGCCACGCCTACAAGCCAGAGTTGCTTTCCGCAATTGGATGATAGGTTGGGTTCTATAACTATAACAAGGCAGTTTTTTCTAGTGCCTGAAATATGGTGTAATATCCAAACCTAATGAAAAGAAAGACTGCTTTTTCAACTGAAATATAAAATTCAGTAGAAAGGAGTCTGTTCACTCTAATGTAAAGATGGAGGTCCTTCATTCTCTTCAGTAGACTATTGATTTGAGGTTAACAATCTACACATTGAATTGTGGTATAAGACATAGGAAAAATGCATGAATTAAATTAAATAAAAACTCCCAGGGGTGCTAATGTTTGAACTAACACGTAATATGTCCCTTCACAGATGATAGTAATTTCCCTCTTACCCCGTGCTGTTAAGTGAAGATCAGGACAGCTTATTGTGCTTGAATCACATTAATGACTAAGCATCCCCCATTTATCTTAATTAAAGTTCATTTCAATCACCCTCTTGTCTTTGGAAGTAAAGACTACCCTTAAAGGAAGTAAGGTTTTTCACATTGCAGCATGGCTCCCTGTGGACACATCCATTAGTGGAGAATTACAATGCTGACCTGAACTTAGCCACCGCTGGAAGTAAGCAGTTTTCTCCTTTCCAATAAATCAAGCTGAAGGAGAAAAAAACAAAAAAAACAGGTGGAATCTACAAAGTTGTTTGAAAAACTAAGAATAATAAATTTCCTTTAACCTTGCTCAAGTCTTAGAAGTCAAGATTTCCTTGATTCCCTGGAATCAGAATTAGTCTATTTGTCATTGTTTTTCCTGGACACAACAGTGTAAGTGTAGTGTAAGTGTTTTTCCTGGACACAACAGTGTAATCTCCTGCTGATGGGGGAAGAGTGTGTGTGTGTGTTGTGAGGTAATGAGGTGTATGGGTCTGAATGCCCTGGTTTACCAGCAGTTAGTGGGTAGGATATACCCATGCTGATGCCCCCTCTAAACAGCGCAAATGCCCTGTCTGCACCCCATCCCCAAAACTGCTGCTCCCAAAACTGGCACCTTTGCTCAAATGAAGATTCATTCACTCATACATTACAGTTCAACAATGACACGTTAAGTCAAGCTATAGCCCGTGTGCCTTTCAGACTGGAAAACGTCTCTGTAAACCTCTCAGTGCTTTTTCATTTTCCGCCTTAACTAACAAAGTGTTTATATAGTCATTTCCCGTTATCTCGAACCTGATAATAGTACTGTGTGCATCATATCATCCTGAATGCACTTAGACAGATGCCCAAAGCAATACATGTTTTTTTCTTATTGAAATGTGTGTTGCAATGCATATATTATACCTGAAAATTAAAACTGCTCCCTGACAGTCAGATTTTGTTTTCAGAACTCATCAGCATCGAGATAATCGATGCATCTTCTGCCGTTTACCATTTTATGATGTCAATTTTCTGTTTTGAAACATTAATCGTGGCTTTTAACAGTTTCAGTATTGCAGTGTTGCAGTTTGCAGTAGTGTTCTGCCAAGTGGTCTGACCCTCAAAAGGAAGAATAACCTTCATTTTCAGCAACTGCATTTACTTATTTAGCACCAAAATGGAACCAAGGAAAAACAACTAGGTTAACTCTAAGCATCAGAATGGAGTAACAGACACTATATAAAATCAGAACAAAAGCTCAGATTCAGCAGTAAGTGAATGATGTGACATATGGCATCAAGTGTGCACTTATATAAGTGTAAGCCTACCTGACACCATGTTACAGTCCTATATTTCACTAATACTGAGGGAACTTAAATAAATTAAACAAAATAAAATGAGCATAGAAATTAAGATCCATGACTGTTGGGAAAGGAAGTCGTTAACCCTTCTATTGTGTTTTCAAGTTAAGATATGTCAAATAAAATATAGATTGGTATATTGGAACCAGACTTCACGATATCCTAATTGTAAAAGCAATATAAAATCAGTTTTCACCATCTCTCCCTCCCTCTCGCACACATGAGCCCCAAGAGAACTACGTAAACCTTTCTCGCAGCACTGCACAGATTTCTCGCGACATCAGCATCTACTGCATAAATTGTTTGAGGTATTGTCCACATTTCGTTCTGCGGCAGCGTCTGTGTATTTCAACATGCGGAAAAGATTCACGGCCTACCAGGCTCTTTGATTACGTCATCGATCATGACAATGAAATGGAGCAGAGAGAGAAGGAAGTAGGAAGTGTCTGAGATTGAGGATGTCCAGTATGATCCTGACCATGATGGAGAGAGCTCTGATGAGCTCCAATGAGACGGAAGCACAAAGCCATGACATCTTCATGCCAAAGAAAATGGCCATATACTGTGTCATGGTCCACAACCCCTGATGAGATGCAAGGCAGAGTGAAAACTGAGAACATAATCAAAATGACCCCAGCGCCCACCAGATATGCAGTGTCACGTGTCCACGGCATAGAATCTGTGTTACGGGATGAGCTACTTCACTGCTGTCTAACCTAATATCAAACAGCTCTTCCCTAAGAAAGAGTGTTTGTGTGTCTAATGTAGGTATGTAGGTGGAAAGAAAACATAAGATGAGAGAAGCTGGCTGGAGATAGAGTGGTCGGTGCAGTTCTCATCACTATGGTTGAGGGCCAGCTCAAGCATGTGCTTCCTTCGTGAGCGACCAGTTCCAGCTTCCCTCTTCAGTGGAGTCTTCAGAGGTTCACAAGTTGTTTTTCTTTCGGTTGGAATCATCAAAACTAAACAGCACAAAAGAAACTAAACTTAGCCAGCCAACATTAGGCCAACAGAAACTCTTCAAGGGCAGTCAGCAATGTTAGCCATAACAAGCAGCATTTGAGTCCTGTAGCAACCAGAGCACCCAAACTATAAACTGAGTCTCTGCCATAAACTGGATGAGGCACTAAAAATTGGCCTTCCTATACCTTCTCCCCAGTCACCTGACTGCCCACAAAATAGCCTCTTCTCATGACTTCAAAATGGGAGACTGCACCATCTCACCAGCCGGCAACAGGGAAAGATAGAATAGAAAGGATAGAAATGTGTGCCCATTAATATGCCCGTCCCTCCTAACATCTGCTTTTGAGCTTTTAACTTAATGTTCAATTTAAATTTGTTATTTTGAGCAAAATAAAATTTGGTTTCATGAACTAAAAAGTGACTTAATGCCTTTTTAACATAATGTGTAGACAAGTGAATTTTGACTAATAACACCACAGCTATTGTGTCCTAAAAATCCCAAGCTATTAATTCTGTAAAAGTTTGTCTAACACTAGTCTGTTACAATTAGATAATATATATTCACCTCTTGCTTTTATCATGTCAAATATAATATTGGAATTTTGACTGTTTAATGCAAAAGTAAGAGTAGATGTTATGATTTTGAATTAATATAAGTTAGTTATGAGGTAGGCAAATTTGACTCACCAACACAAAATGTGTGCCAATTTCTAACACAATAGGAATGTTAACTCTGTGATGGCTGTAAGGTGTGGTTAGCACTACAATAGGTAGTAGGAGTGGGAATCGTTTGCACTCAGAGATACACTCAGCTGCTTCACGTGGAGGCGAGTCTCAGATTTGGCTCATCGAGGATCGTACTCTCTCGCTCTGGATGTGCAGGGATCACGTGACTACAATTCCCATCCCTCTGCTTGTCTGTAATATCATTCCCATGAATCACTGTTTGTTTGTGCTTTACAGAGGGAGTTTGACTTTTGTTTATTCCGTTTATGTGCTTTTGATCTGTGATCCTTTCTTCCCGCTTTCTCCAATGAGCACTTTATCTGTCAACAAAGGCATCTGGAGGGAGATTTCATAAACTCGGGAGGCATAAAACTCTATCCGTCAGGCTTCTGGCCTCTGTGGCATAGTGACATCATAGCCTCCACAGCTTGGTTTCGTCCTCCCAGGAGATGAAACTTGAGCACTGCCATGCATCGGTTTGCTGAGCCTACTTGTCATGCGCTCCCAGGTACCGGATGGGTTTCCGTGACCTGGAGTCTGACCCATGAGCCGATAGTTTGCAGTGGCGTTCACTCGCCATGTTGACAAAATTGTGTGGCATTGTGGAGTTTTAATTGGGGCTAGTGATGCCCCTTGACTAGTCCCTCCACATTCGTTTGTCCACGACAACTTACTTCATAGCTGTGCGCCGTATCTCGAGAATTGACCACTACCCGCCCCCTGTGGACGCGGATGGTAGCAGCCGTCTCTGCCCCCGCAAGCTGGCTGTACCACCGCACTGCCACCCACGAGCAGCGTCTGATCTCAGAACCACCCAGCATATTCCCTTTATCCCCACAACACTGAGACCCCTTTCATACCTAGTCTCATAAAGTTATTATCACCATGATTAAGTTTCTGTATGCATGAGCAAAGAGTGGCACCACAGTGATGATTTCAAACATTTCTGTTACTGCCACTAGCGTTAGTGACGATTACCGCGATTGCAGTCATCAGTCGGTGTGAACTATTATCACCACATTTTCACAGACGAGAGTCACGTTCTTCAGTGGTACTGGCGCTTTGGGTGCTACAGATACTGCCGTTTCCAAAATGACACCTTCCGTGGCCTCTTTCTGCTTCATATTGGTCCTCTGCTCCTGTGTAAATTGGAAACTAGCTGATTCTGACAGCCAGTATCTTTCAGAAAACATAGCGCTGCATCTTGAACGCAGCGCCGCAAGAGAGCGGTGAAATGAACAAAACCTCAGTTTTGGCTGCCATGGTTACTGTAGCAAAAAAAACAAAAACTGATTTTTATCAATGATTAAATGTAGGACTTACTGATTTGTTAGAATCAAGTCCCGGTATTACAGCCACCATGACTGGAATGACAGGGAATGTATTGCTCTTTTGTGCATGTGCAGTAGACCTTTCACTCACACCAATGACTCAAACTCAAAGGGCACAGCAGGCAGAGTCTCTTGACTAGGTGCTCTGAAGGTCAGATTCAATAAAGGTCCCTCTGATAAGATGCTAATCCTCACCGTGCATGTCTTCTTGCGTCTCCATTCAGATAATCCCCCGTATGAAAAACAAAATCCTAGCAGAGTTCAGGACCCACATCTAAAATTGGGATCTTCGGTCACCTATTGTTTTGTCACCTTCGTTAAACAAAAGAGGACAGGGCATTCGGCTCAGGCCACTGTACGATTCATTGAAACTTGTACGATTCATTGAAACTGCAGTCAGTGATAACTCAATTACTTTTACAAAATTATCTCATTATTATAATCCCATATTTGCCACTTGTTTGTGATAACTTTGATGAAATTTTTAATTATGAAACCTTCCCTGTATTTAAAGTATGACTGCGGCAATGATAAAGAGAATGCTTAGGTAGAAAGGGCAGATAGATTATAGCAAACATCTCCCTGGCTTTAATTCATTATACTGAACAAATTGTGAAAAGCACTCAATTTCAGAAGGGTATTAACTGTACTTTTTGCACCTTCAGAAATTAGAATTGCAATCCTTTGTGTGGGCATACACACACACACACACACACACACACGCGCCAATCTCATATGGAGTCCATTTGGATTTTATTTAATTATTTATTTATTTATTTATTTATTTTAGGGGGACGGTGTAGTAACGTTAGCTCTGTAGTAAACAGTAGTAAATGTTGTAAAAGTTCCTTCTCAGCTGAGACTGTGATTGAGAGGGACAATAGCTGATATTTGATACAATAAATGGCAGATTGTTTTCTCCTTCATGGAAAATAAACATTTCCCAGTGTATACGTTCTTTCTTACTTCCATATTTTTACAAAATATATGGCATGAATATGTTACAGCAAAATATGATATTTACATTTCATGGTCTATACATACAATGTGTATGACAATATGGAACATATTACAAAATGAATTGATTCCTTGAAAATCCGGGCAACCAGTCGGTCACAGATTCTCCGTTTTGGCTACCATGATTTTCTAGTTGGTAGCCTGACTGGGAATATAATATATAATATATTTTTTAACATGTTGATCCATCTGAACAGCGCTAATGAAATGAACATGCAAGTTATCACAACTGTTAATACTTGTTCTCTTCAGCAAATTACCATATTACAGTTGCAGTGCAATCACATGCAAATTCAGTGTTTATTCTGAAACTCAGAATCTAGTTGTATACTTGCATTCTTGCCAGGTAGTCTGAGCATAACCTGTTCTACGATGTGTATCTGTGCAATGTAGGGATATTCAGTGCTGACATTATTTCTGGGTAACCTGGTCATTATTCTAAATGCCAGTTTCTCCTCGGGATAGTAAACACAGCATTGAGAGTTTGAGGGGTTTAGTATCCTGCTTCACACATGCCCTGTACCACATCTGTCAGAATACTGTGATTAATTAATATTCCAGCATAGCGCTGGGAATTCACACCACAAAATCAATGTAACCTTTTCAGTTGTGAATAATGAAGAGGAGAGAAAGTCACCGGCGTGGCCCCGTACAGCAAGGCCACATGGGTCAGTACTAAGTGATTAATGCTTGGAAGAACAGAAGCCAAGAGACATGTCTGTCAAAAAAAAGAAGAAGAAGTTTTTTCACTTGGAGTTGTTTCTGGTGCTGTTAGCCCTCCTACTGTGCTATTATGTCGGCATTTTATGACACCTTTAATGTTTAGGGTCAAATTGACCCCAACAGTTTAAACTGCCACAAATTATTTTAATATAAATGATGACACTTTGTTGCCTTCTTAATCCTCCCAGTTGAGCCCTTTATCCCTAAATGTTAAAAATCTGTGATAAACTTCTCATTTTGGAGCCAGAGGTAAGTGAACGTTTGTGAAATTTTAAACCTGTACGGGAAAGTACCCAGAATCACCCACAAAAAAATATGAGATAAAATTTTTTCTTTTTTTTTCTTATCTTTTATACCACTACAGAGCCTGGGGCCAGAATGACCCCACACAACACCTCTGTATACACAGTTGGTACTTTTGAAAACAGCATTATGTTTATTGCATGTATTTATTTTACTATTTAATCCCACCAATTAGGAGAAGTTGTACAAGATGGAAATAGATATATGTTTAACTGGTTTTTAAGAGATGTCAAACACTGCATGGGGACAAATTGAGCATAATAGGAGGGTTAACTATTCAGGTGTTAAAAGTATTCATTACTCACCTGTGATGCCTATCGAGTATGCTGAATCATGTTTTATGCATAAATAAACTTATTGGGCCCCATTCTATTGTGTGGGATATGAGGATACGATTCCACTGAATAAGACATGATTCCATTACATTTACATTACATTACATTTATTTAGCAGACGCTTTTATCCAAAGCGACGTACAGTAAGTGCGTACAGAGACATCATCAAGATCTACAGAACAGACAAGGCAAAGCACATCCTTCGCATAATGTAGCAGCTATCCCTAGCAGCTATCCCTCCAGTGACCAGGTTGTTTTAGCCAATATAACACGATTCCTTTGACCATTGTGACAACACTGCTGAACACATAACAGACCTTAAAAGAATGACCTGTGGAATGTAACTATGGCAGCTGTGGAATTGTCTATTTGTTCTTTACACTCCCTGTACACACGAGGTACATTGTTGCAGTGTAGCTTGGTCAAAGAAGAAAGATTGGTCACTTTTACTTTTGTCCTATCCTTGGTTGTTGTTTTTTTTTGTTGAATTTGGACAGAAGGTATGCTGTATGCCAATAGGGAATTTACTGTATATACAGAAGATTTTCTCCTAAATGGCTCAAAATGTGAAGTGCATTTTTGTTGCTCCGAACAGAAATCCGTGTCACAAAAATAGGGTTACTAGACCACATCTTGCTAATGCTTTAATGCAACGACATGAGGGTGTATTCGAGATGCACTCTACGCCCGATGCACTCTACGCCTGAAAATTCTTGCCACGAATCATCAAATTGCGATGATTCTCCATCGGGGAAGAATAATTTTGTGTCAGTAGCTACAACTGAATGTGAATCACAGGGACGCTTTGATCTTCCTCTTATGGAGTCTCTTAATGGCGCTGCTTTTTAAATTGCAGAATCTACTCGTCTGTTTATTCCAAGAGGATCCACTTTCAAGTGGATGAAAGTGTACACAAAGTGCCCCCTGAAACATGCTCTTATGGAAAATTAGAGGACATAATAGCCCCAATGTGTTACTGCATTACCCAAGCAAGATAAATGATGGGGAATGAGAGGGAAATGGATGGAATGATGGAGTGAGAGAGAGAGAGAGAGAGAGAGAATAAAAATGATACTATGAAAATCATTCTCTTAAGTCTAATTCTTATGTCACAGTTTAACTCGGTATCTGTAATGGGGTGCGTGACGTGTGAGGTGGGAGGAGCCAAACGCAGCAAGGGGAATCATAAAGCCCTTAGGCCACTAAGGCGGGATAGGGAAGGAGACAAGACAAGGAACACACACACCACAGCTACAGACCGGCTCAGTTACACCAGAGCCAGGAATATAACGCCCTGTCTCGATAACGAGACGCATACGAACAGGCGAGTAGCACAATGGCACAAATAAATACTGTACACAAATGAAGAATGAAATAATTTAATGAGGCGAAAAAACAGATGTTAAGGGGCTAATTACATAAGCTAGAACTAAGTCATATGCGGAAACTAAAGGAGGGTAAACGCCCGATCTCCCAGGGGGAAGAAACATTTTACAGGCGAGCCGACGGAGAACCGCAGTCCCATAACCTTACCAGCAAAAAATGACCAAGCTTAAAAACAGAGCCAGCCCTAACCTCTGACAGCAGATGAAACGAGGCAAACAGGAACAGAGATTAAACGTTCCCTGGCGATATTAATAAGTTCGCAGTCTAAAGTAGAAAAGAGGTAAAACACCCGATCTCCCAGGAGGGAGAAAACACTTTACAGGTGAGCCGACGAGCACCGTCGTCCCATAACTTTCCCATCCAAATAGACTAAACGCAAACCTAATAAAAACACACGCCCTAGCCTCTCAGTAAGGTGAAATACGAGGCGAAACGGAACAGGGATTTAACGTTCCGAGGCTATTATACGAAACACGCAGTCAAACACAAGCATGTCCACAACATCGCCCAAGCTCCACATAAGGAGACAACACACCCGGAGAACGAAACAGAACAGCAGTTCACAACAATCGTCTCGCAGGCAAAAAGGCGAACAGGACTGCTGTGACAAAGACCTACGCAAACATAATAGCACGACAACCTCTAAATATAAATAAAAACCCTGACTCACAACAAAGGGGAGCGTAGTCCACGAGAAGGAGACAACAGGGAATAAACGTACCGAAGCTACTTACTGGTTTACCGTAATCCGGAAATGAGTAGAAGCTAAAACGCCAGGTCTCTCAGTAAGAAGACCAATCCAAAGGCGAAAAAGGAACAAAGAACTGCTACTCTATACCTCTACGAGCTAAGCAGCCCAGCAGAAGCGCAAACGCCCAATCTCACATGAGACGATGCACCTAGGGGCGAACTGGACTAAAGTTCCCAAACAGAAACGCCCAAATCTCCATACACGGAGAAAAAGCACACTATGGCGAAATAGAGCAGAGATTTACGGTTCCAAGCTTCTACGAGATAATAAACCGCCAAGCCAGCCAGAAATAAGCCCTGTCTCAACAAAGAGACGTTAAAAATAAGCGAATAGCCAAAACGGTACGAGAATTCACAGCCAACAATAACACCACAGTACAAACAATTAACAATCAATGTAGAAGCCCCAAACGAAGAAAACGGTAGGCTTATATACCTCTCTCCAGGTGACTAAGCACAGGTGTGGGGGCTTAACAGCAGCTCCGCAATCTAAGCAGGGCGGAGCAAGCATCCACCCAATGAACAGCGCCCTCGCGTGGCCACCAAGGAGAACGACCGCATAGGGAAAAAGGGTTAAAACCATGACAGGTATCACTACTGATAGCAACATTGTATAAAATTCTATAATAACGGTCAGTGCAATTTTGACCTCGACATTCATTGACGTGTGAAAAATTGCAATTCATTCTTGCATTATGGCCTGCAATTATGGGTAGAAAAAATGCATCGATATGAGTAAAGCAAAAATGGTTAGTACATACTGTATGCATACATATACACACCTATGTGCACCTTATTTGCTCCATAGTTGCTATTGAACCCAGTGGGGATTAACCAAGGGTGTTTTATCCGCAGTAAATATATAAGTTACGAATACACCAACAGCATTGCATAATTCTGACATCCTATGGTGGAAAATAGGCTTGGGTCAATTCCGTCGATTCAGGCAGTGAATTGAATCTCATTGAATGGCCATAATGTTTTATGAGAATGTCTGTTAATGAATTGGACTTCAATTAATTTCCTGAATGTACTGTAATTGAAACTTGTTTTATTTATTTTTTTATTCATGTCTATTTTACTCAGCTGTATATATAAATATCCTGCTTTATGAACCAATGGGTGTAAGTCACTCTGGAAAAACAGTGTCTGACTAAATATTATTAATACCAATAACAGTTATAAAGTATCGCAATGATTAATACCCATTGTATCCAGTTGCGAGGACAAATCGATGGACGATTTCTAAAAACCTTAATTTCAGAGCAATTTTGCATTAAAATGACAAGGTCACAGCACATTTAAATGGAGTCAGTCGTTCACCATGGTAGGAAAGTATCCGAGGTGAAGAAGAGCTGATCTTCAGCGCTTAATTTCCACGGGGATGGAGAGGGTCACGGTCCTGACAACAGACAAAGGGCCTTGACACCCTGCCTTTGGTAGGGCCTGCCAGAGCATCGATTTCACATTAAGCTGACAACCATTCCACTGCGTCCTGCCACGATAATATTTCAAGCATTTTACTGTCCAACAATTCATCAAGTTAATGACTCTCTCAGCTAAATGAGGGTTTACAGTGTGATGTCGAAACAGAAAGGTTTAGGAAAATAGCCAGTCCTTTTGCGGTTTTGCTCTTCTAGCTGTTGTCATCGTTACATTTTTGTGGTTGTAACAATACTGCTTTCTGCTTCATTCTAAATCCATTTTTATTCCTTTCATCAAAATCCTGTTCATTAACATGTAATAGATTTATTCAATTCATCTATTAGTCTTTATTATTATTATTATTACTGTTATTTTATTTATTTATTTATTTTTTAATTAATTGTTAATGTTTTCCAGTCCACTTCACACCTATCTTTGTTGTTTTAGTGCAACTATCATCATATAAATACATGAGCCATTCTCAGCCATTAGGGTGCATTTACCTTCATTTAGAATGTGTGTGAATGAGGTTTTTGTAACTCTTAGCCATGCATTAGGGATGAATTCTAGCCCACGGAACACCTTAACCTGACTCAGAGACAGGAGGTGTTAAAATATGAACAAGACTGGCATTCCTTCACTCTGTGGGCTCGTTGCTGGGCAACTCTGCAGGTCCCAGCTCTATTCAGCTGTGAACTTGATGACCTAATTGTTGGAAAGATCCTGAGGCCCCACCCCTATACAGCTGATTATCTAATTAAGTGAACATGCATGAGATTCTGGGGGCATTTTCTTCAGGCATATATACAGTATATATGTATATACAGTTAGGTCCATAAGTATTTGGACAGTGATACAATTTTTGGAACTATGAGGTTAAAGTGCAGACTTTTAGCATTAATTTGAGGGTTTTTACATCCATATCGGGTGAATGGTGTAGCAATTGAAGCCATTTTTATGCATAGTCCCCCCATTTTATGGGACCAAAAGTAATTGGACAAATTAACATAAACTTTAATAAAGCAGAGTAATGGTTTGAGGCTCGTTTGATACCTCAGGCCCTTGGTGACTCACAGCCATTTAACCAACCATGTGTTCCATACTATTCCCATGTAATTAACAGCTTAATCTAGTCCCACCCGCCAATTCCCATAGAGATCCATTCAAATGCAGAGAGATTATAGTATTGCGTGTAAGAGTACCTGCAAATAAGATATCAAGAGTCTTTTGATGTTGTTGGGTCACAGACATCAGGAAGTCATGACATACAAAGGATATTCAACCAAATATTAAATATGATAACTTTATTAAAGTTTATGTTAATTTGTCCAATTACTTTTGGTCCCCTAAAATTGGGGGGCTATGTATAAAAATGGTTAAACCCCTGAAATTAAAGCTGAAATCCACACTTTAACCTCATAGTCACTGTTCCATTTCAAATCCAATGTGCTGGAGTACAGAGCCAAAACAACAAAAAGTGTGTTACTATCCAAATACCTATGGACCTAACTGTATATATATTAGGGGTGTGCCCGAAGCCGAAATCCGGAAGTGCACATATAGTGGGTTGGAAACGGATCCGAAGTTGCCAGTTCATAATTTGGATGCGGGAAATAATTAAATTGCAGCAGGGAAATTTTATGACCACAGGGATGATTGCCCCCTACTAGTCCACTAACACCAGTTCCAGCAGCAACTTAGTTTTCCCAGGTTTTAGTCTCCCATCCAAGTATTAACCAAGCCCACACCTGCTTAGCTTCAGCAATTCAGCAGGAGCAGAGCACATGGTGGTATGGAATTAGTTTGACCTCACCCTGAATAAATGAGAAAAATCCAACCTTCCAAAATCCAACCTCTCTTCTTACATCAACATGGGAAAGATAAGAGAACACACAAATCAAATGAGGGAAAAGTGTGTAGAGCTTCATAAGTCAGGGAATGGCTATAAAAAAATAGCTACTCACCTGAAAATGCCAATATCTACCGTTAGGGCAATACTTAAAAAGTTCAAACTGTTACAAACTTGCCTTGAAGAGGACCCAAGTTTATTTTGCCCCCACACAAAGTGAGGAGGATGGTAAGAGAGGCAAAAAATTCCCCAAGGATCACTGTTGGAGAATTACAGAGGAAAGTAGCATCTTGGGGTCATCAGGTCTCCAAAACTACCATTAGATGTCACCTCCATGCCAACAAATTATTTGGAATGCATGCCAGAAAAAGGCTTTCCTGTCGTTTCACCACAAACGTAAGTGCCTGGAGTTTGTTAAACGCTACTGGAACTTTGACTGGAACCGAGTTCTATGGTCAGATGAAACGAAAATTGAGCTTTTCGGCAACCAACACTCCAGGTGGGTTTGGTGTAAAAAGAAGGATGGCTATACCGAAAATAACCTGATCCCCACTGTTAAGTATGGTGGAGGTTCCGTGATGTTGTGGGCCTGTTTTTCCTCCAAAGGCCCTGGGAACCTTGTTTGGGTACATAGAATCATGAACTCCATGAAATACCAGGACATTTTAAATCTGAATCTGGCTGCCTCTGCCTGGAAACTAAAACTGGGTCATCGTTGGATCTTCCAGCAGGACAATGATCCAAAACATACGTCCAAATCAACACAAAAATGGTTAACTGAACACAAAATCAAGCTTCTGCCATGGCCATCCCATTGAAAACCTGTGGGTTGAGCTGAAGAGGAGAGTGGACAAGAGAGGACCTTAGGACAAGGAGGATTCTGTAAAGAGGAATGGTCTCAGATTCCTTGCTTTGTATTCTCCAAACTTATTAGATGTTACAGGGGAAGACTCAGTGCTGTTTTATTGGCAAAGGGAGGTTTTAAAAAGTATTAAATGCAGGGGTGGCAATAATTGTAGCGCACATGGTTTTGTTAAAAAATTATTATTTCTTGATGAGGGATTTATTTTTCTCAGAATAAATTTACTTCAATTAAAGGTTGGATTTTTCTCATTCTTTCAGTGTGAGATTAAGCTAATTCACCAAACGGTGAATTTTTTATAACCCTTTTTACTCATCTTTACCAGGGGTGCCAATAATTGTGGAGGGCACTGTATATACAGTATACACATATAGAAAGCCTTGTGCACCAACATGTCTCACTATTGATGAGGTGCTGGTTACAGCAAGATGAGGGAAAAAAATGATAACTAGGAGGGAAATTATTTCTATGTCAAGCTCAAATGTTCAAACCGCATACCAAAAAAAGATTGACCTTCAGATGCAAAAATAGTTCCATGTATTCCATTCAGTAAAAAAAAATATTCCATTTAGTCAAAATAGAATGTTCTTTTTATTACTAAATGGAATAAACCTATTTTTGCATCTGAAGGTCAGCCACGAGAAACTGTAAATAACAAACAAATAAATAAATAAATAAATAAAGTGGATTAGTAAGGTGTTGGGCCACCACGAGCCAACAGAACAGCTTCAATGCACCTTAGCATAGATTCTACCTCTAGTCTAGCACAGATTCTAGTCTCTGGAAGTCTACTGGAGGGATGGAACACCATTCTTCCAAAAGATATTCCTTCATTTGGTGCATGTATTGTATTTACTGTATATACTCTATATATTTTTTGTATATTATATTGCTTTTCTGCAAGCTTCAAATTTTGATCATTGCCTTTCACTACTGCTTTTACATTATATTTAAGAGAAAGATGCTGTACCATAATAGGATAATTCTATAACCAATTTATTGGGGGAAATTCAAAATGAATCTAATTTTCAGAGTTTGTTTTAAATCATATTCACAGCAGTTGAAATCTGTACCACCAGATTTGGCCATAGACATTTTAGCACTGACTCAAAGGATAAACTCTTGAGGATAAATAATACATTCACATCATGCTGTAAACTTCCACCCTGGTCGTTGCTTAAAGGCACATTAAATACTAGAGCGGCATGGCTTTAAACCACAGCATTAAATACTAGAGCAGCATGGCTTTAAACCACAGCATTAAATACTAGAGCGGCATGGCTTTAAACCACAGCATTAAATACTAGAGCGGCATGGCTTTAAACCACAGCATTAAATACTAGAGCGGCATGGCTTTAAACCACAGCATTAAATACTAGAGCGGCATGGCTTTAAACCACAGCATTAAATACTAGAGTGGCATGGCTTTAAGCCACAGCATTCAATACTAGAGTGGCATGGCTTTAAACCACAGCATTAAATACTAGAGTGGCATGGCTTTAAACAACAGCATTAAATACTAGAGTGGCATGGCTTTAAGCCACAGCATTCAATACTAGAGTGGCATGGCTTTAAACCACAGCATTAAATACTAGAGCGGCATGGCTTTAAACCACAGCATTAAATACTAGAGCGGCATGGCTTTAAACCACAGCATTAAATACTAGAGTGGCATGGCTTTAAGCCACAACATTCAATACTAGAGTGGCATGGCTTTAAACCACAGCATTAAATACTAGAGAGGCATGGCTTTAAACCATAGCATTAAATACTGGAGTGGCATGGCTTTAAACCACAGCATTAAATACTAGAGAGGCATGGCTTTACACCACAGCATTAAATACTAGAGAGGCATGGCTTTAAACCACAGCATTAAATACTAGAGCGGCATGGCTTTAAACCACAGCATTAAATACTAGAGCGGCATGGCTTTAAACCACAGCATTAAATACTAGAGCGGCATGGCTTTAAACCACAGCATTAAATACTAGAGCGGCATGGCTTTAAACCACAGCATTAAATACTAGAGCAGCATGGCTTTAAACCACAGCTTTAAATACTAGAGAGGCATGGCTTTAAACCACAGCATTAAATACTAGAGCAGCATAGCTTTAAACCACAGCATTAAATACTAGTGCGGCATGGCTTTAAACCACAGCATTAAATACTAGAGCAGCATGGCTTTAAACCACAGCATTAAATACTAGAGCAGCATGGCTTTAAACCACAGCATTAAATACTAGAGAGGCATGGCTTTAAACCACAGCATTAAATACTAGAGCGGCATGGCTTTAAACCACAGCATTAAATACTAGAGCAGCATGGCTTTAAACCACAGCATTAAATACTAGAGAGGCATGGCTTTAAACCACAGCATTAAATACTAGAGCAGCATGGCTTTAAACCACAGCATTAAATACTAGAGCGGCATGGCTTTAAACCACAGCATTAAATACTAGAGCGGCATGGCTTTAAACCACAGCATTAAATACTAGAGAGGCATGGCTTTAAACCACAGCATTAAATACTAGAGCGGCATGGCTTTAAACCACAGCATTAAATACTAGAGCGGCATGGCTTTAAACCACAGCATTAAATACTAGAGAGGCATGGCTTTAAACCACAGCATTAAATACTAGAGCAGCATGGCTTTAAACCACAGCATTAAATACTAGAGCGGCATGGCTTTAAACCACAGCATTAAATACAAGAGCAGCATGGCTTTAAACCACAGCATTAAATACTAGAGAGGCATGGCTTTAAACCACAGCTCTATCCTCTTTAGATTCCACTAACCTTCAAACCGTGTAGCTCTGGTGAGCTCCGAGACTCCCAAAGTGTGTAATCACACTTAACTGCCAACTTTGATATCAAAGCCAGAAACTTCGCTTTAATCAGATGAATGGCCTGCCATGCATGGCACAACGAGAGGCTTCATCTTACTCATATAGTACTTGTGTGTGTGTGTGTGTGTGTGTGTGTGTGTGTGTGTGTCTGTGCATGAGAGAGAGAGTATGTCTGTTTGTGTGTGTGTGTGTGTGTGTGTGTGTGTGTGTGTGTGTGTGTGTTGGTGGGGCGGGGCGGGGGTGGTTGTGTTGGCAAGCAATATGAGAGAGAAATACAAATGAATGAGCTGTAAACATATTTAAAATTGTGACGGATCTTTACAAGATCAAAATAAATAATAAATAGCACAGATCACTATTCTAATCTTTTAAAACATGCAGGATGTCCATTGTGTTGCGAGTTTAAGTCTAGATGTGTGTTGACTGTTAATTGTGCTCTTTTTAATGAAATGTCTTATTTCCTGTAATGCCCTCTGATTCATTACACAGGCCATCTCCCATGTATTTAATTTCACCGTGTGTTTGTGTGTGTGTGTGTGTGTGTGTGTGTGTGTGTGTGTGTGTGTGTGTGTGTGTGTGTGTGTGTGTGTGTGTGTGTGTGTGTGTGTGTGTGTGTGTGTGTGTGTGTGTGTGTGTGTGTGTGCTTGTGCGTGTCTATAATAGCTAAAAAAGTGATTCAAAATATGAATTTTGAATTTAAATAGCAAGACAGATTTGTTTTTAATAGAGCAAGTCATTTATGTTCCCTCACTGATCCTTCTTTACAAATAATTTATTGTTGCTATTCTTTTATCTTGACTGTGTAACTGAATGGCTTTGGTTTATTTGGCAACAAAAAAAAAAGATTATGCATTGGTCCGTGTACATAATTTGTGTTTATGAATAATTATGTCTGTTATTTGCTCTCCATTGGGATTCATTGATAAAAACAGACTAAAATTGATATTTGTTTTGAAATATTTTCTTCTTAAATTATCATAAATTATGAACGTGAATGCAAATATCAATTTTAGTCTGTTGATGGTGAGATGATGTTTCTTCTCATTAAAAGTAACATCATCTCACCTGTGGTGGCACATTCTATCGTGACAGTATCACAAAATGAACATGAACCAGATGAAGTGTGTGTTGCACCGACTGCTGCTGCGCCCATTGCACTGCAATAGCATTTCATTTCTGCAGACAATAATACAAAGACCCATATCAAAAAACCCAACTTGACAAGAATGGTGCTCTTATCCTTGTGACAAGTCTCACATGGTGGTGTATGGGCAACGATGCGATAATTAGGCATCGAGCTTACACAACCAAACAAAAAAATAACATTTACAGTCTGGTAATCAATTTTTAATTCTGTCTGCAAGAACATCGAAAACAATAAAACAAAATGATTTTGTCAACAAGTGTTGACTGCGGAGAGTGTACACTGGACGACAGGTATTTTGTTCTCCTGGCTCAGTCATCCGTGCCATCGCTCAGTCACTGGAATGATGTCATTCTGGAACCGTAATGAATCAAAGCTCTCTTTCAGGCCCATGTGTGCGCAGTAGAGCTCTGTTATTCACTGTCGCCTCTCCGTTAGGCACTTAACCAGCATGTACCTGTGTAACCTCCCCCACAGCCTTACTTGCTGAGTGAGTACATCTTAAGTTATAAGTACAGTATGAGTATAGTAGTTAATTACTAAAGATTGAGGTGAATCTTAAAAGCAGCTTATACTAAAAGTCAATTGAAGACCTGGGTGCTAAAAGTACTGAAGTCACATTTTTAGACAATTCAAGTTGAGCATAGAAACATGTTGTATTTGTTTAGCTAAGTCCACCCTATACATATTGTTAACAGAAAAGGTGTGTAAGTCTCTTTTCTCCACTCTGGTACACAAGAAGTATTCGGATTTGATTTTCTCAAAATAGACATTTTGTGACTTCAGTACTTTTAGGACCAGGGTCTTCAATTTCTCCTTAATCTAAATAAGATCAAAAAACTGCATTCATCTACTACCAAAATCCAAATATTGTATAGTTTTGAAGCCTTCTCTGTGTCAAATGTTTTTTTTTTACCAGAAAAACACAATTATATTTGTGTAGTTATAGCTACATGCTCATTAGTCATGTAAAGGGTAGCCTTTACTTTGAGGGGTGAAAGGACATCGGCAGTTGTCCATCTCTAATTGCTCACCAAAGAATATGAATCAATGTCCGCAAAGAGCCTGTTGGATCTGTCTTGATATGCGAGGTCAGTGTCTGCTTTGCATTAGGGCTAGGATCGAAGTCAAATACATGAACATGACTTCATTCACATGGCTCCCCATTGAAATTGAGAGTGCTGGTGGGTATCTTGCTCCCTAAATCAGTTTTGGGAATACACATTGTGATGTTTATTGAATGTATCATAGGAGAGCCTATGCAGAAAGCAACACTGTGAATGGAAATTTGCCCACTTTTCCAGAATGTGATGAGATTTTCAGTGATGTTTCTGTGTCTGAGAGACGGGGTTGTATTACTGTATGAGTGACTCTTCGGAGAGGCAGGATGAAGACTGATGAACAAAAAGTGATAACATGACATATTATTTCAATTGCTGACCCTGCCTTAAATGAGGCCATACAATAAGAACTTGAAGGTTTTCTTCTCCTGACTTATTTTTCCATAGAGTTCAATAGGAAAATTTGTCAGGAGAAACAACCCTTAAAGTGATCCATCCATATCTACTGCATATCTGGCAGCAGAGTGATGGTTTGAGGCTCGTTTAATACGTCAGACCCTAGATGACTTACAGCCATTTTACCAACCACGTATTCCATATTGTTCCAGCATACTTTACAGCTAAATCTAGTCCCACCCCCCAATTCCCATAGAGATCCATTCAAATGCAGATACGTTATAGTATCGCTTGTAAGAGTACCAGAAAATAAGATATCAAGAGTCTTTTGATGTTGTTGGGTAACAGACATCAGGAAGTCATGGCATGCAAAGGATATGCGACCAAATATAAAAAATTATTACTTTATTCTATATATAAATGCAGGGGTGCCAATAATTGTGGCACATGTGGTTTTGTTAAAAATAATTATTTCTTGATGAGGGATTTTTTTTTTCTCATAATAAATTTACTTCAAATAAAGGCTGGATTTTTCTCATTTTTTCAGTGAGACATTAAGCTAATTGACCAAACGATGAATTTTTTCTAACCCTTTTTACTCATCTTTACCAGGGGTGCCAATAATAGTGGAGGGCACTATATATATATATATATTATTGTTTTATATATTAATGCATTTAAAATGTGCTCTTATATTTTTTTATAATGTGTTTGCAAGGCATCCATGGACTGAATATCAATATGTGATAAATGTATAACCCATAGATAACAATGTTAAATTGCATCATTACATCTCAGTACCTCTGCTCAGAGGCCCACCACATGAATCATGTTCATGTAGAATTGTGTTTCCTTTCCCAGGGAGGGAAACTTATGTAGGCACAGCAATCATTCCACAAAGGCTTCTCCTTAAAATCCTCAAGGCATCAGTGTGCTTCAGAAATACAGCTCTCGTTGTTGTACTTCACATTGCAGGCCAAACTGCTGGTTTGCACTTCTGGAAATCTCAACATTGTTCTGTTGACTTCACCAAAAAATACTTACTTAGATGTAGTTAGATGTAATTCAATTTGAAGTCAAACACCACACAGTAATGTCTGCTCATTAACTTTTATTTGCAATATTCATGAGCTCCTGTGCTTCAGTTTGCATGGGTTTATCCTCTAAATGCCATTGAATGAGTAGTTTTTTTTCCTCATTAAACTTTTCCCCACATTTCTTCACAATGATTTCTTCAGGCACAAAGAGAATGGAAAAGTGCACACTGTCTAACACAACTAACTGTAATGTCAGAGTATATATTGTAAATTATGAATAAAGACATTGCAGCCGGATAAGCCTATTAGATGAATTACGTTTTTTTGTTGGAAGACAATATCTCATTATATTTGTGATAGATTTGGTACTGAAAAGTACTATAACCTTGAAAGTATGGCATGAAAGTTTGTCTGCAGCCTTTTGAGTGCCTGAGGAGAGTGGATAACCTGTTCCAACTGAATTAAGGCAGTTTCTCCTGTAAAAAAAAAAACTACCTGATCAATATCTCACTCAGGGCTCAAGAGCAAATCCGGCTGCACAGAAAAAAAGGGCAAATTCAGCTCCTTCTTCGGGCATTTAGCTGCCCTTATAGTATTATACATCTTTAAACTAAAGCAAATAGCCACAGTTAACTGACCTGGATACAGCAGAGCTGAGCAAACCATCTGACGTGGAATTTAATTGAGTCTCCCAGGAATACAGTTCTCTTGTAGCATTTGTCGGCAGTAGCGCGCCCAATATAAACATGGAATGAAGTGTTCTGTGGTTGTGGCCTCTAGTGGTTGGCAATCATTACTGCAGGAGCCACACAGTCAGACAGGGAGTTGATTTAATGTAGCCATTCCAGTGAATGAATGAATTCATTAATGTTTGACTGGTCTGACATCAAATTTCCCATAGGCATTCCAGTTTCACTTGGTTTCAGTGCTTCATGAATATCAGCAACCTTATGTCATTTTTTTGAGACTCATATGGCCCAGTTTAACTTCAAACACTCTCTTAAGATGCCATAGTGTCTAGTAAGGCCGTATATGTCTGATTAGTATGTGCAATTATTAAAATGACCTCTTACCAATCTGAATAAAATGTGATCATTTCCCTTTTTGCTAATTTTTCTAAACGGAAAGGGAGAATAACAACCAGAGGAGGATTGCCCTTGATTACCTGTCAATGTGTCAGAGGTGTACAGTGAGACTGTGGACCTTATTGAAATTAACATTATGGTCATATTTTGATGTACATTTGAAAATGAATGTTAGTTGAGTTGATGGAGCACTGCAGATCACTTCAGTACAAACATAATTTTTTTATGTGTGAAATTAATCAAATGTTCAGTTGTGCATTTCTATGTGATAGGCGTGTGCAAGAGTTTTGAATTCTGTAAGAATCCCTCTTTTATTATGTAAATGTAGGCCGTTTAACTGTCATTTATTGATGTGATATTTTCAGCATGAAACAAACAAGGAATTACTCTCAATTGGAGATGAGAGTCTGGATGCAAAATATCCATATTGTTCAGGAGAGAATAGTGAATTGTTCCATCAGTCATCATAGCAACGTGTAACCTTGATACACAGCGCTCTAGAATGGACCAGTTTCTGTCCAACAGAGTCTAGTCGTAATATTCTGCAATTGTAACCTATTTGAGCTCATTGGATAGCATTGGTTATCATTGATACGCATGTACAAACCTCAATTCCAAAAACGTTGGGACAGTATGTAAAATGTAAATAAAAAGAGAAAGCAGTGATTTTTAAATGATCTTTTACATATATGTAATTGAAAACAGTACAAAGAAAAGATATATAATGTTTTACAACTTTATAGATTTTTGCAAATTCCGAATTTGATGCCTGCAACACTTTCCAAAAAAGTTAGGACAGGGGAAACATAAGACTGGGAAGGTTGTGTATATATACAGATCCTTTCCAAAAAATTTGAATATCATGGAAAAGTTGTTTTTTTTTCCATAATTCCATTCAAAAAGTGAAACTTTCATAGATTGTAGATTCATTACACACAAAGTGAAATATTTCTAGCCTTTATTTGTTTCATTTTTCATAATTTTGGCTTACAGCTCCAGAAAACCCCCAAAACAGTATTTCAAGAAATTAGAATAGTGTGTCGAAAATTAGCATTTACTTCAGTTATTTCAGAGAATGAATGTTTTAGACTGAGTGTCACACTATCATCTAATTTACTCAAAACACCTGCAAAGTTTATCTCAGTTTGGTTCAGTATGGGGAATACTGCAGACCTGACAATTGGCCAGAAGACCATCATTGACACCCTCCAGAAGATATATCAAGCATATCAATAGAAAGTTTAGTGAAAGGGAAAAATGTGGCAGGAGAAGGTGCACAAGCAAAAGAGATGACCGTAGGCTTCAGCGGATTGTCAAGCAAAGACGATTCCAAAATTTGGCGGAGATGCAGAGGGAGTGGACTGAGGCTGGAGTCAGTGCTTCAAAAACCACCACGTACAGACGTATCCGGGACATGGGCTACAACTGTCGGATTCCTCGAGTCAAGCCACTCCACTCATTCTCTGAAATAACTGAAGTAAATGCTGATTTTCGACACACTATTCTAATTTCTTGAAATACTGTTTGGGGGGTTTTCTGGAGCTGTAAACCAAAATTATGAAAAATGAAACAAATAAAGGCTAGAAATATTTCACTTTGTGTGTAATGAATCTATAATCTATGAAAGTTTCACTTTTTGAATGGAATTATGGAAAAAAAAAACTTTTCCATGATATTGTAATTTTTTGGAAAGGATCTGTATATATATATATATATATATATATATATATTTGTATATACATTATCCTCCAATCAGTCAGAGGTTACATTGTGAGCACATAGTCACATCTTGCCTGATCCAGATACAGTAGAACTGAATAGTTTTTTTAAGGTGCAGTTGGGGTGCAAAGGGCCCAGAATCGTATATGATTCCAAAAGAGACTGTCAAGGAACTAAATTCCCTTTCAATCATTATCTTATTCAAATGACAAAAAAGGCAAAATCGGCTGGTTTGGACTGTGGGTCATTTTTTTATAAACAAATTAGCAATCTTGCATATGTTTTTGATAGATTTCCTCACGTGATTTTCAAGGAAAGTGATGTCTTAAAAGCTTTACTAACAAGTTTGTTTGCACTGTAAGTTTTGTTCCACCACAATAAACCTGAGGAAAGACTTCTTCTCAAGGGCATTCATGTTTTCCCTCAAAATGAAAAGAAAGCTCTAAGTCTAAGAGAATAGGAATATACTGCATTTAATCCTTAGGGGCTCATGGAAAAAATATATACACTATATATATCAGGCTATTTATTATTGCTATTTATAAGAGTAAAAGTACGGGGAGTATTCATCATCCGCGGAGCACAAACCCTGGTTTTATAAGTAATGCTTTCCTCTGGTTCAACTGGCAAGACATATTAATAAAAAATAAGGCCAAGAAAAAGCATTTAAAAGTGTGTTCAGGTCCCTGAGTAAATGGGAAATGGATGGAGTAATATATTTTAAGTCGCTCATCTGTCACAATATCTTGCTAAAACTGGATGCTGATGCTAAATCTAAGTGGTGTAGCATTTTGGCACAATTACAGGGCTGGGTGAGGAACATCTATAGCACTTTGTAAGAGAAAACAGCTTCACAGCGGGCCTTTTTAATGACACCGTTAGCATGCTAGTTTATACAAGTGTTTTATGTCCTTGGGCGTCAATGCTGTGTGGAAGTTATTATTGTAAATGTGTTGGAGAGATTAATTGCACTTTTCATTGGATGTAGTTTGATTCCTGTTCCTCTACTCAAATGATCGCAGTTGCCACTTTGTGAACCAGGTTTCATAAGGACACGAAGGGCGATATATTATGCACATAATTTGTTTGTTTACAGTAATAACTGGATTCCCCCTTATGAATGTACATTTTACACCACACTTGAAAGTAAAATACCAAATCAGAGTAACTTCCCATAATGCTTTTTCTTTTTTTAATCTACTGTATAGCTTTCTACTCATTTCATTTAATCGATACTAAGAATCACAAATGTGCCTCAGTAATATCAAAAAACGTAGCAGTAAGCGATTATCTTTTAAAGCACTTTCTCCTGCTCATTATTCAGTGGTTAAAGGTTAACCGTAAAACAGGATAGAATAAAATAAAACAGAATAAAATGTAATCCACAACTTAGTATAGCCTATCTGTCTTGTGTGAGGTGGTTTTAATTAAGAAACTGAGGAGGCACAGGCATGAGTTCAACACGGCTTTCCATATCTGAAGCCCCTTGTCCACTGGAGAAACCTTTTCCGGAACTTTTTGACTACTGGGGCATGGTCAGGGCCGGACTGGGACCAAAATTCAGCTCTGGCATTTGTGGTCTTCACCGGCCCATTTGATTATTATCAAATAAGTTTGGATAAAACTAAGGCTAGGTTATTCCATTACATTACATTACATTTATTTAGCAGACGCTTTTATCCAAAGCGACGTACAGTAAGTGCGTACAGAGACATCATCATCATTACAGAACAGACAAGGCAAAGCACATCCTTTGCATAATGTAGCAGCTATCCCTAGCAATGAACGTTGACTGTAGTTCACAGTAAGCTGTGGGCAAATCAGCAACACCACACTTCCATTCCAAATACTATTATAAACTATGCTATTATAAACCATTCCAAATACTATTATAAACTATGCTATTATAAACCATTCCGAATCTATTATAAACTATACTATTATAAACCATTCCAAATACTATTATAAACTATAATAAACAGACAGGAAAACACAGGGAACAGGGAACTGATATTCCTAGGTGAGGATATCAGTCAAGGTGGAGTCTGAAGAGGTGTGTCTTCAGGCCTCGACGGAATGCAGGCAGGGTTGGAGTAGAACGTAGGGGAATGGGAAGTTCATTCCACCACTGAGGTGCTAATGTGGAAAAACTCCGCAGTCGGGACAAGCGAGAGCCTTTGACACGGAGGGGGGGAAGTGCCAGTCGCCCTGCTGTAGAAGAGCGAAGTGGTCGAGCAGGAACATAGTTCTGGATTAAGTCCTGCAGGTAGGCGGGGCCTGTCCTATTGGCTGCAGTGTAGGCCAGGGTCAGAACTTTGAACCTGATCCTGGCTGCAACTGGCAGCCAGTGGAGAGACCTCAGCAGGGGAGTTACATGGGAAAATTTCGGGAGGTTGAACACAAGCCGGGCAGCTGCATTCTGGATGAGTTGAAGAGGCAGAATGGCGCAGGCCAGTAGGCTTGCGAGCAGGGAGTTGCAGTAGTCCAGGCGTGAGGTGACCATGGTCTGGACAAGAAGCTGGGTGGAGTAGGTGGTTAGGTACGGTCGAATCCTCCTGATGTTGTACAGGAGGAACCTGCAGGACCGTGCCGTCGCCTTGATGTGCTCTTTGAAGTCCAGCCGGTCGTCCAGGACCACCCCCAGGTTCCTTGCAGAGCGGGAGGCAGCCACCACGGTCCCATCAACGGTGATGGAGAGGTCATGTAGTGGGGAGGTTTTGTACGGCATGAAGAGGAGCTCTGTCTTGTCAAGGTTGAGCTTCAGGTGATGGGTAGCCATCCACTCAGAGATGTCAGTCAGACAAGCAGATATCCTCTCCTTAACCTGTGGGGTAGAGGGAGGGAAAGAGAGGAAGAGTTGAGTATCGTCAGCATAGCTATGGTATGAGAAGCCATGTGAATGGATTACTGAGCCAAGAGATTTAGTATACATAGAGAACAGCAGAGGACCCAGTACAGATCCCTGCGGGACTCCTGTAGACAGGGGACGGGGAGCAGAGACGGAACCCTTCCAGGAGACTTGGTAGGATCTATCAGTGAGATACGATACAAACCAAGAGAGGGCAGTTCCAGAAATGCCCATCTCAGCGAGTGTGGAGATCAGGAGTTTGTGGTTGACCGTGTCGAATGCCGCAGACATTCGACATTATTCCATGCGATCGGTAAGTTTGCACTTGCGCTGGTGCGTGTGTTCACTGCCTCTGCTGCTAGTTATTAGACCTGTAATTGTAATATTTTTAGATTAAAAAGCCTTACTCGTGTCGAAGAAGGAAAGCTTCATGACAGATGTATACAGATGCCATCGTTTGGTCTGCAGTGTGACTGGGCATGCTGCGAAACCCCGTGCCTGTGCGCCATTTTGTGCCGTGTGGGCGTGGTTTCCACTCCATTTAAAAACGGCACACAAACCGGCACATGCCGCTTGTGCCTTACAACTCTCAACAGAGACGGCTTGAAAAGACAATCACATGCAACAAAGCACGACAGACAATCTGGCACAAATCACGTGCAGATTCCACTCTATTTAAGCGGTGTCCTCCGCCCTTGCCGCTCCATAATCAACGGTGACCCGGCACAGGGTCTTGGAGCGCGCCCACTATTTACAAGAGTATGATCACACTGTTTTTGTTTATGGAAGTAGTTGGGGTTAATCAGTGTGGGGTTAACCAATAGGGAGTAAGATCTTAGGCGCCGCGTCACTGGATGTTTCACACTTTCGGTCTCTGAGCCAATCATGGCACAGTTGACTTTTTAGACATATTTTTAAAAATGTTTACAGATTTCATGTGTGAGTTTAACATTTCAGTGAATTGAAGTTTATTTCTCAAACCTTTTGCTATTATGGACACAGAAACTGATTTTGATATAAAGGCTTTTCAGTGTATTTTGGCTCTACTGAATACGCTTTTTTCCTGTCACTTCACACAGTTCTTGAAGCGCGGTGGGAAAGCAAACACGAGCGTGCTCCATGAACTGCGTAGTCCCTGTTGTGGAGAGTTCCTGCCCTCTTTTTAGTTCCTACAACCCGGTGGAAAAGGCCAAGAGCCATAATATATTATAACGTTCAAAGGCATGTACTGTATGTCAGGCAGAACTCACTCCTGAGATTCTGATTCCAATGCGTGTTACTCTAGCTAGTGTATCGCTTATTTTTAAATGCGAATGCTCAAACTATTGTACGTTAACACCCGATGCAGAAAAACACATCTCTGATAAAACACAATCAGCATATGGATACAATCAAGTGAGTGAAGAGACAGTTAATAAGTCCCTTCAGTTGTGCTCTGTGAGAGAGAAGGGCAGTCTCACTGAATAAGGATGCATTTCTCTTCTGTGAGTTCCCTTGTGTATATCAACAATTAAACAGTTGCCCTGTTTAATTGAATTGCTCTGTAACATCAAACACGGACAGATACCAATGAAACAAAGCCAGTGAGAGAGATACAGGCTAAACAAAGTCAAAGAACAGGGACTCTGAACTCCGAGGTATTGGTGGCTAATAAACCATGTTTCACATTCCAGCCAAACATTTATTTAAGGCAGAAGGAGACCAGCTATGACACTATAGTTATGGATTAGTACAGCGCGGCTTTTGCAGGAGCGGGAATACGCAATAACTATAAAATATGCGACAGAGATTGCTTTTTTAGTCTGTATCTGAGTAACGAGATGATCTCTCATTCCTGTGAAGTGTCCTATGGGGCATCACTTTCAATAATTTCAAAGCCCCGTTCGCCAAAAAAAACCCGCCGCCTTTTCTGAGAAGGAGGAGGAATCCCCGTCTGCTTGAAACCACAGGGGGGCTCGCCGGATTCTCCAGATTAATAAACTCACTCAGGCGTGGCGGCATTAGACCGCTCGGCACAATGCTTGTCACGGACCGAGTCCATCGGCCACCTTTACACGCCTGTAAATGAGAGTGTCGAGAAAGCCGGGATAGAACACGGGCGCGGTAAATCTCCTCTCCTCGTTTTTATCAAGGCTGATAAGTCCGGCGAGCTCCTGGGGCCTGGAGCACCAGGTGAGGCTGGATGGAGTTGAGGGGGGGGGGGGGGGGGGGGGGGGGGGTGTTGAGATATTGGCTCATTTGCTGCTCAGGTTTGCCGAGGGAGAGACAAAGGGAACAGATACTGGGGCTGGTGGGACTGTTGGGGCGCGCAGCTGTGAAATTGGATTTTGTCCACGAGTGTCTGTTCCTGTTTGACATTTTCTCTGGGACCTAAGTAAATTACAATGGATCCCTTGCACTGATGTGATTCTTGTCTCTCTCCAGCGTAGACGGATTGCCATTCTTCAACAGAGATGCCTGTGCCGCCAGAAATTCTGCAGGGTCTGCCCTTTTAAAACGAAAGCGCTTGTGAGCTTCATAGAAAAATAAAGGAAACGCTTTAATAAACGCTTTGTAATTTCAAGCTCACGCATTGGGCATTGAGATAAACAGTCGATGGAATAATAAGTGTGTATTAATGTACATGCATTATTATATTCTATAGCCAAACATAATTATCTTCTTGTATTTAATTTGTTTGCTCTCATGTATATGGAGACTTATGGAACTTGTAGAACAGCAGGCAATCAAAAACGCAATGTATCCCATACTATGCAAGTGCCTAAAAGGCAACACAGAACAATTTGGGTAGGGTTAGGTAGCACATCCCAACACAGGTGGCTGCATTTTGTACCAGTACTTGCCAAACCAAATAGCATAAATCTATTCCCAGCCTTGTAGATATGAGAGCTATTACAATACAAGCATCACGGTCAAATGGCTGAATTGTGAAGCAATAACAGTTTGACCCTCATTTCCGCAAGAGATTTTTTTTTAACAGGCTCTCTGCGAAGGTACTGCTCTTAAAGGTACATCTGCAGTACCACTAAGCCTCTGCCTTTGCCATACGTTAATATTAGCATGCATATTTTGGTGCTATTTCTGATAGATTTTCCACAAGCCTTTGTAAATATGTAAAGTGTGATGTGAAGGCATTTATTTAGTTATTGTTTTCTCTTTGTTATGTTTGTGCTTCCTTCCACCATGCCCAAATATAAGAGCACAATTACATGATCTGACCTTGCCTCTGTTACAATGTGATCTGTCAGATAATACTTACGTATGAAGGCCATTGTTGAGGTCAATTCCACCCTCGTCTCTGCATCAGTCACTTATAATATAAGCACTACCAGTCCACTGTGGTAAGGTAGGTTTTACCCATCCGTGCCTCGGCTTGCATAAGACGTCATCCGCAAGCTGCAGAGCAGCGTGCAATAATAGCCTGTTGAACTTCAACTGCACCAAATGCAATTACCCTCATTTTGAAGTAGCTGGCTGCATGTTTGCTTATTAAAACATGATTCATTTAATGCGGCATCTCCCTGGACGCATACCGTACAGCGACGGGACTGTAAATTGGATTATCTGATGCTTCCATGAGAATTATCGCACACCAGGGAGCTATTGTCTGGAAGCCGCAGTAAAGCTGAGCGTGGTTTCCTGTCTCCCCTGGGACCTTATTGGATCAACTGATCTAATGGGATAAAGGATAATGCCATGAGTCACTATGCCCCATGCGTGGAGTTACTGACAGCAGTGTACATTATAGTTCTTTTTTTAAATTTTTTTTAGGGGTTCGGTCACACGTTTCCCAAGCTGTGCGTGCCTTGAACACAATGCAAAGCTGTTTTAATGTTGAAAAGGGGACCACCAGAAATGCACATGTAACACCACTGTATGTGTGTCTCTGAACAGAACTAAACATTCAGCCTAGAATTTAACAAAAAATTCAATAGATGAAAAGAGAGAGAGAGAGAGAGGTTGTGCTACTGAATTTGCTCATAACTAATCAGTTGTTAAGCAAACTGTCTGCAATATGTTGTTTATGTTGAAAGGGAGGTTTTTTATATTGAATTAGCATCCTTGTACATAGCATATCTGATTCCGATGAATGTTAGACTCCACTACTGTGTTTGTGAATAAAATATTATAATTAGGACAATTGTTTGTATAATCCACGAAAACAATCTTGCATCGTATCTCATTTATAACAAATATCAATGGCTATAAAAGGTATCCAGAGGTATACTTTTTTTTTTTTTTTTTTTTTTTTTACAAATGCCCTAGCTTGAAAACTCTTTTCTAAAAGAGACATTTACATTCACAAATGAGCAAGAATTCTGTATTACCACAGTGACCTTTTTCTATGTGGAGGAGTGGGAATGAAGCTGTAATTCCATCCCAGGAATATTCTGCTTTCATATTCTTTCAAATATTCATGAGATGGTGGGAGTGTGGTAATCCTTCTCATTATGTGAGTGTAACCCTGTATTTGTGCATGTTCCAGAATTTTGTAGGTGGGGGATTTTCATGTAGTACTTACTATTACTTATGTTAAAAGACTGCATCATTAACTGTTTGGGAACCACTGAATATAGTGTTTTCATTATATTTTTACATTTCAAACTGTAATTTTACATGATATTTCTTTTTTGTTAAATCTGGGAACCTAAACTGAACATTTGTTGGACAATTATTATTATCATTATTATTATTATTCATAGTACACTGCCTGGCCAAAAAAAAAGTTGCACACTCTAATATTTCATTGGACTGCCTTTAGCTTTTATTACAGCATTCGTCGTGGCATTGTTTCGGCAACCTTATGCAACGTCACAACATTTATTTCCGTCCAGAGTTGCAATATTTTTTGGCCGAGATCTTGTATTGAAGACGGGAGAGTCAAACCACTCTGTAAAGTCTTCTCCAGCACATCCCAAAGACTTTCAATGCGGTTAAGGTCAGGACTCTGGTGGCCAATTCATGTGTGAAAATGATTCCTCATGCTCCCTGAACCACTCTTTCACAATTTGAGCCCGATGAATCTTGGCGTCGTCCTGGAATATGCCCATTGACGGGATAACCTGGTCATTCAGTACATTCAGGTACTCCGCTGACTTCATTTTATTGCTGCATAATGTTGCTGAGCCTAGACCTGACCAATTGAAGCAACACCAGATCATAACACTGCCTCCAGATGCTTGTACAGTGGGGGCTATGCATGACGGGTGCAACGGCAACTTTTTTTTTTGGCCAGGCAGTGTAGTAGTAGTATAGGAAGGGCACTGTAGGTACACATATTTACTTGAAAACTTAATCAAATAAAATTAGCAAATGCCAGCTCGTCCAAATAGTTAGTTTTCAAATATGTAACTATCTGCCCTGGTCCTCAACTCTGAAAGTAGGGTTACTCTACGTATGTGTCACAGGGATCTATAAAAACAAACTGCCACACAATGAATGCGATGGTCAAATTATGTTCAATAAAGAACAGAGGTCTAATTAACCATCTGGATTATTTAAGGTTTGTGTTAAGAGCTTGGCTATAGAAAAGGCAATTTCACTAAAATGTGCCAGTTTTGGGAGCAGCAGTTTTGGGGATGGGGTGCAGACAGGGCATTTGCGCTGTTTAGAGGGGGCATCAGCATGGGTATATCCTACCCACTAACTGCTGGTAAACCAGGGCATTCAGACCCATACACCTCATTACCTCACAACACACACACTCTTCCCCCATCAGCAGGATCCTGCTTCCCAGCACAGACATTAGACTGTCGTGTCCAGGAAAAACAATGACAAATAGACCAATTCTGATTCCAGGGGATCTAGGGAATTCTGAATTGTAAGAGTCAAGCCAGGTTAAATGGCAATTGTAATCCTTAGTATGTGTTCAAGCATCGCATTGCATTGCAGATTCAACATGTTTTTTCCCCTTCATCTTGATTTATTGGAAAGGAGAAAACTGCTTACCTCCAGCGGTGGCTAAGTTCGGGTCGGCATTGTAATTCCCCATTAATGGATGTGTCCACAGGGAGCCATGCTGCTATGTGAGGAACAATACTTCCTTTAAGGGTAGTCTTTACTTCAAAAGACAAGACGGTGATTGAAATTAACTTTAATTAAGATAAATGGGGGACACTTAGTCATCTAATGGGATTCAAGCAATGGTCACATGATCTGTGCATGGTCTCACTCTACAGGTAAGAGGGAAATTATTGTTGTGTTTCTGAAGGTTGCATTCAAATGAACATTTAACCTTTTGAAGCCAAATGATGCAATGTCCATCCAAAATCACTCACCCGTTAATCCCAGTTGAATAACTCATATTTCTGAATGTAGGATAATTTTCTTTCTTTTTTGTTCGGCAGTGGAGATGTGACTCATAATTATGTTGAATTGGACGACTAGTTGTTTTTTTTGTGATTGTTGCGGCCTAAAATGTTTGATTTCGCTGCAGCTTTTCTTAAAAGTTGCGATGCAAAGTGCGATGTTAGGTTTGTGTTTGTTGCGATGAAGTTGCGGTAATTAGTGAAAGTTGCAAATAAAAATTGCGATTTCAAAAATATATATGTAATTCAATATAAAATCATATGTATGCCTAATATAGTTCAGTGAAAATGAAACAGTACTGTATAACACAACTGGAAATATTATGGAGCTTGCGTTCTGAGTAACCATAAAAATGGCTCAATATATCAAAAATTGTTTTATTTGTAAATTGAAATGTGAAACTTGAAAAATCACAGTTAATGTGGAGTAATTCTTGGAGTAATTCTGTTTGTTCTCGTGTGATACGCGGAAGTAGCCTATGTGTAAACACAGAGACTCATGACAGCAGAACCCAAACGCGCTTTTATTATGAAACCATTTTTACGCTCAGCAATGACGGGAAAACTGACCCTGCTTCATGAGACTCGCTACAACGGAGGAGATATTTTAATAAAAACATTTTGTAAGTCGCCTATTTGTGTTTGAAATAATTTGTGTTATTCGAGCCGGGGTCTTAACACAATGATTTGACCATTTTTCACAGGAAAGTTGCGGTGATTGTGGAAAAAAATGCAAGCTCTCGCAACTTTCGCGGAGTTTCGTTGATTTTGCGTTAATAGTTGCGATCGCGACATCGCAAAATCCTGGAGGGACTGTTTACTTTTGTTTTTATCATATAGTTAATCATAGGTAAGTGCTCACCTAATGGCACAAGCATTTTTAACATGACATCCTGTGTATTTGAATCTGATTAATCTGGACTCATCCAGTGACTGCGGAAAACAAGGGGAAGACCATATGACAGCACGGAGAGACTGTCGACAGGAGGAAACAGACCCCACTGGGGCTGTCGTGGCTTAGCTACCCATGGAAGCAGGATCCAATACGAAATCAGTATGTTGGAGCCACCCGCCAACAGCTACGGAAACACAACCAAGGAAAACACCCCTAAGGTCTGCGAGAACGGGGGCGAAAGATGACTCCCCAACTGATAACGTGGCTACGGACCCAGGAACGGAACTTATTCCGAGTAAGCAGAGCACTGCGCGTGGGAATACCACGACAACGGAAGGTCATAAAGGCAGCTGTGGGTGGAAATAAAGGAACATCTGCTCTGGGTTTGAAAATACAACAAGGGAGGAAAAGGTGAGAGCGAGCAGAGACAGGGGCCTTGCGTTCACCGGAAAGCGGTCAACTCAGGTGGAATACCGTTAGCTCAGTCGGGTGAAGCACAGCGATTTGATGCAAACCAAAGTTTGCAGAGCGTCAGCACCCCTGCCACTGAAGAGGTTCATGTAAGCATAGAGCTGCTAGCAGCAGAGGGACCCATCCAGCCACAAAGAGCCCTAGCGGAAAGAAAGATCAGTGGGCACAGCCCTCCCGGTAAAATGGCCCAAAGCTGCTGAAAGGAAAGAGTGGGAGGCGATCAATAATGACCTGAGTGAAACTTTGGAGTAGCTAAAGGGAACAGTGGAGAGAAAGCTGGACAGAATCATCTACCACTATGGGGCAGAACTGTTTGGAGTTTGTGAGAAGAGAGGTGGAAAGGCAACAGCAACACATGTAAAGTCCTCGGCCTATCCACGAGAGGAGACAACCGAGAAAGCAGTGGAAGAAAGCCCATCAAGGGGAGAATGAAGGCCTCGACCTGCCACGAGCAGACATCAAGAGTCAACTGGCAACACTGACGGGAGCTGAGAACTTGAGGAAGCACCACAGAAAGAAGGAGCACTTTTTTATAAAGACCCCTTCAAGTATTGTTAAGGTCTCTTAAGGGAAATCTGCATGTGGTGTTTTAGACCTCAGTTCCCCACAGTTCCCCACCGACTCCTCTGGACAGCTTTCAGCTTCAGCTTCCATGTACCAGAACCCATCACAGCACTGGTTAAGTCAGATTTCCAGGTCAGGCCCGAACTGAAACTTGTGGTTTTGGCGATGTATTCAAGTGAACACATTTTTTACAGTTAGCACAGTAACATTTTTCTCATATAATAAGGCCTACCAACTAATCCACATTTTATCCAGGCCTAAGCTTTACATTTCCTGATGGAGACAAGCCTTGTGAACAAAATTAGGGGTTGGATGTGGGTTGTCTATTACATAAACCTGCTTAATCTGTATAAAACTGAGGATAATGAAAAAAGCATCAGGATCACCTTAGGTCTCTAAGGGTTAATGTATGTTATCCCATAATTAAATATGGAGAGTATTTTACTGTCTGACCTTCAATCTACCCTCCAATCAACAATGGCCCTGATCTCCAACATAATGTGACAGACAAGGCTAGTTTATTTGAACACAAGGAAAGGAGTTCAAATGTAACTAGGGTGAAAAGGTATGTAGGTGATGGAGATACTTCGTAAAAGGAGAATAATATGCACTAAGCTAAAGTCAGGTTGTCTTATTTTAAACAGATTTGGCTGTAACTGTTAGAGAAAGGGTCTTTCATCTTTACCTGGCATCCACCAGGAGAACCTTTACAGGTGATGCATGACTTTAAATATGAGAACTACATTAGTCTGATTTATAGGGAGAGCACAAAGGGGCATAAATATGGAGAGTGTGTGGAGATCAGTGTTCCCCATAGATTTTCTCCCAGGCCACAGAGATACGTTAGATGAGCCCCATACCCACCAACCCACCCCGATCTGGACAAAACTGCAGCAAAGTGCTCCTTTTTGAAATGCATTCTATTTTTAAAGAAAAACATTAAAGTTAAGGGCAATTTTTTATTAGAACTTGAGTTAAATAAAGTAAATACCCCCTCTACTTGTTTCTTTCTTTCTGTAAACATGCACAATACATATTTTGAACGTTAATTGTACTCGTACAAGAAGGGGGGGGGGGGGGGGGGGCGGTGTAGAAATGCGATAAGATTAACCTTGTTGACTCCCTCCAGCCTGTGCATTGTGGGAGTTGTATTTATCTGCTTTCTCGAGCCGCATGAATTAGCAGGTGCTTTACCTCAGGGGAGGAGGTGAGTCAAAGGGAAAATCTGCTCTCTGCCAGCTGCACGCTCCCCTTGTTAACAACTAGCTGAATGAATGCATGTGTCTGCGGTCTGTGCCCGCTGTGACAGCCCCTCTCATGTTGCTGAACGGGGGGGATTATGGCCGATTACCTGATGCAAGGTCGGGCTGTGAGCAGTGTGCGCTCGCTGAATGTTCATGAGCAGGGAAACGTCCGGGTGTCTGGCTGTCTCACCTTGCCAATGGCTATTCTCTTCTGCGGTTTTCTTTTTGTCTGTCAAGAGAGAGAGAGGGGGAGAGGGAGAGAGAGAGGGAGAGAGAGAGTTGAAAGACACGAGGAAGGGTTGAGTTCAGGAATTGTGGGATGTGGGCCATTGTGCTCAATCACACATTAAATGATCTATACATTTCATAAAACAGAGAGAGGATGCGGATGTGAGTTTGTATGCAGTTAACTTCTCTTAAGATTTTTTGGTTCTTATAGGACTGACCAGCACAACAATGGCTTTTTTTATTTTTATTGTGTAACCAACTGTCGTTCTGTTATGAACAAGCTCATTTTTATTTGTTATTGAATTTCCATACCTGAGCATTTGATTTAGCAGAAGACAGGACAAGGGAGGGCTCCCTTGTCCTGTCTTCTGCTAAATCAAATGCTCAGCTTGATATTGTTAGACTGCTGCACAGGCAGTGTAATAGTCGAAAGGGCTCGGTCTTCTCTAGTCTGCGCCGAACAGCTCCCGCAATGCCACTGAATGAACATCTGCTTACATGAGTTATTCAGAGCTAAGGATGACCCGCCTTAGGACAGAACGGGGTCCTAGGAGAGTCAGTTTAGAGGCAGGCCGCAGCTAGCGGCTGTCGAAGACCAGATGGCTCCTCCGCACAGTGACAAACACACTCTTCCTCGCCCCGCGCACTCCTCTGCGTGCGAGGAACGCGCTGGAGTTCGGGAGGCACGAAGCTGTTCTACAGCACGAACAGGAAGCACGAACAGTAAGCTGCATTGCCAAGTATAGCACGAACCCCAGTACAATGTGAAGGAGATGTTGTGGGTGAGTCCGCAGTTTACAGCTAGTGAGCCGTATGTGCACTGCAAACGTGCTACAACTACATAATAAGAAAATAAATGCTCTGTACAATAACTGAATAGAATATGGAATGCCTATTTATGTAAACACATCTACTCTTGATGTTTCTGTTCATTTACTGAGACACTGTAATACCCTGACAGGATTCTGATTCAAATTTTTAAAAAGACTGGACTCTGTGAGGGGGATTGTACAGAAAGTAGCAGTAATTGGTCCGTTATTTATATATATATATTTTTTTTTTTTTAAATGTCAGCCATGTCTTCAATTCATTTGTTTGTTAATTGCAGGTGTCTGTCTGATTGTTCCTTAACGCGAGCTTGAATGCCGGCTCAGGACTAGCATTATTAAAGAGATACATTGATGGACACTAAAGTCCAACGCATGTTCCTAGATTTACATTGTGCAATGCATTATTCAGTGTCTGTATTTTTGTCAACACTTCCGTGCCGTACGTTCTCTAATAAATTGGTCGAGTTTCTTCTTAATATTTCCTCCACGACTACAGAAGCTGTGACTGGGTTTGAGTGTAATGAGGCAGTTACAGGAGGACCTTGCCCTATAAATCAAGGCTACAAATTAGCGGGTGTTGCACTTACACAGGGAGCAATTAGTCAAACTTTCAAGAGGAAGAGACGAGTTTGTAACAAGGAAATACATTTTCATCAAGAGTAAACTGACCTGCGTTTAGACAGCACCACTGCACACAATTTGAGTGCTGATAGTTCCTTAAATATATGCCTCTTAACCCATAAAATTATATTTACATATGCGCGTGCACACACACACACAAACACACACACAAACTAGGAACAATTTATCATACACTGAGTGCAGTAGAAAAGAAGCTTATCTAGACTGTGGTCTCCAGAGCTGATAAACTGAAGCAAAAAGACTGATGTGTTTTATACCATACTGTGATTCTCAGCTCCTTCCTCCTCTCACCACCTGCAGAGAGCCGTTTGTCAGGAGTGTAATAAAAGGCTATTGTAGCAATGCTGAGGATTGTCTGAGTCCTCTGTGTCTTTTTTTGGGGGGGGCTGGGGGGGTTCAATAGAGTCTTTGGGGTTCCCATCACCAACACTCAGAAATCCAGCTGTGAACAGTGTCATGTGTCAGGTCTTATCTTAATTGGACTTTTGTAAGGCCAAACATTTGCTGGTGGATATCAGAAGTTTGGAATTTTAAAATGATAAAAGTTCATCATCCATTATCTAATCAGGGTTGTCAAACAATAATTGTGAGTAATTAGTGGCTAAGTGGCAGTTAAAGATATTGGGAAGAGGAGGAAATAGCAGTGGGATTCTCCGAGCAGTTCTTCCAGTCGGACTCCATAGGTCAGGATGATCTCAGGATAATTAGAGAGCCCTCAAGCTGTACGCCTGTTCCACACTTCCGCTTTTAATGAAGATGCAAACCGAGCTTCACACTTTATTAAATCTTTCCACACTCAGTGTTCATAATGATTACACTGAGGAGTTATCTGATTGGGGAGAAGTGGAGGTGGGTGTGGGGAAGGATTTGTATATGGACTAGATGTACAGGTTGGGTAATTTGAAAGTCGAACATGAAGAAAACCAAGACAAGTGTCTAAGATATTCAGACTGGAAACTTAAAGCTGTTGGCAAGATAAATGCTCTGGTTAGCTTTGTCAGTAAATCCCTACGGTGCGATGTAGCAATGTGTCATTGGAAAGGGACATCAATGAGGGACAGGGGAATGATTGACAGGAGGCCATCCCCTCCCATTGATTCTCTAACTGTTGAAAAGTGAATGCCCTCCATTGCAGGAGATGACAGCTGAGGAGAGCTTTAATTACTGTTGTCAAGATACAGAAACGCGTAGCGGATTACATTATCCCTGCGCTTATTCCGGGCAGAGCTCTGGCTGTAATATCAGACACGTAAACAATAATCCAGGAGGCAAGTTTAGAGACTGATACTCTGTGGCTGTTTTTGAAAGTGACTGGCTGATCTGTGGTAAACAGCTCTTTGTCAGATGGGAGCCTGTTGTGCCCCAAGCAGAGGGCTCTGGAGTTTTTCTACAGACTAAGTAACATGACATACCCACCTTAAAGATTTGCATGCTTTTACGATGACAACTGCACACCCTAGACTCCAATACCTCTGCTAAACAATTAAAACCTGTAGGAGTGTTCATATATTTATACAGTGAAGATTGCAGCCCACCATTCATTATATCCTGTGTGTTAATACAAGGTACCTTTCCCAACTTACGTACATCCACAATTCACTGTGACAGTTAACAGGGTTGTGAATTACAGAGGTTAATATACAATTATCAATGTCTTTACGGGTTTAGTGATAGATTATATACTCTGCTCTTTGTTATGTTTTAATTATGTAATTATGTGTAGAACAGCCTCTGGACTTCTATATCCTAGTAATCTAGCAGTAAAGACTCCAGATGTACCTGCACATAACTGTGGACAGTAGGAGTTGAATAGTGAAGATATGTTGTTAAATATGGAAGATAATAACACATTAGATGTTGTTATTCCAAATAATGTGCAAGACATAGTAGCCATACAAACGTATATAGCAAAATTATAATAAAAGTTCAGTGCACCCACTGCCAAAATAGGTATATCGTCAATGAAAGACATTACCTGGCGGACCTTTGTATCTCACTGATGGATAATTTCAGGAATATTTTAATTTCAATATTTTCAGGTTAATTCAATAAAAGTCCATAATTAAGTAGAAATTAGGCAATGCTCTCACATATCAATGTTAAAATTTCACCCTTCACATTAAAAAATGTTGTATTTTCCATCCTAAAGAACAAAATCAAAGGAAATTGTTGCACCACCTCTGACACATCAACAACTGTTTATTTTAGGCCCGATTAACTTTATGATTTTTTTTAGTATCTTTAATATGCATCTCTACTGTCCAGTCTGCCGTGGAAAATATATGGTACGATACAAGGAATAATTTCAACATTGAGAGTTATTTTTCCGTCGTTCAATACGATACAAAATTTTACACACAGTTAAAAAGATCAAGTAGACTATTTGAAAAACTGTGCATGCAATTTGAATTTATAATCAAATTTGCTCTGTAAAACCCACGAGGGATTCAACAATGCCAGAGGCTGTTATCACACAATCGCATGGCAATCATTTGCTCTTTCTGGAAGCAGTTGTCAGTCCAGCATCAGATTTTAAAATGGCTTGCTTCAGAAGGTTCTTATAGACAGAGTAAGTAAAATTAATGTAAACATTTTTTTGTTTTGTTTTCCATTTTAGTCATTGAATCTACCAACAAATCTGTATTACTCGTCTTTTCTATGGCTTCGGTTGTTTCTTCAGAGACATTTGTCTGCTCTTTTATTTTTGGCAGATTGCTTTTCGATTGCTCATTTTTCGAGATAGTGTACCATATGAAAACCACACACTCACTCACTTCACCACACGCTCAGAGGGTGGTGCTATTTTCTGTGTGTGCGTGTGTGTGTGTGTGTGTGTGTGTGTGTGTGTGTGTGTGTGTCCTGTCTGTGGCATAGTGTATAGAGAACAGGGTTATAGTGTAAATTTCCATGTGGGGCACTGCTGTGTACCCATAAGCAGGTACTTAACCTGAATCACTTTACAGTAAATATACAACTGTATAAATGGATTGCATGCATAAATCATGTAAGCTGCGTCAATTGCTGTTGATAAGGGTATCTGACGAATGCTTAAAATGTAGTGTGTGCGTGTCTGTGTATGCGCGTGTGTGCGGGGCCGGTTCTAGGCATAGGTGAATTAGGCAGTCGCCTAGGGTCCGGGGGGGGGGGTCTGCAATCTCATCTAGGGTGGCAGAAAGGCTAGAGCTGTGTGTGTGTGTGTGTGTGTGTGTGTGTGTGTGTGTGTGTGTGTGTGTGTGTGTGTGTGTGTGTGTGTGTGTGTGTGTGTGTGCGTGCCTGCGTGTGTGTGCCACACCTTCAGTATCACAGACACACTCAATCTCAGTGATTGATGGGACTTTGGTATATCTCTGAGCTGTTTGTGCTAAGATGTCTGGTCATTGTGGGTCATGGGCAAGCACATAAGTGAACTGGATCACCACTAGGCTGTGGATGTCAGGGTATACCAATTTGATGGCATTTAGAATTTACTGTTGTAATACCTTTAATATTTTTTCCCAACCAAGTTGACAGTAGATATATTTTTCCATATATAGAACTCCTGTATGTTCGTATTGTTGAAATTTAATTGAAATTAACAGCACATACCATGTGAAACACAGACTTATTTCTGAAAAAATGTACAATATATGATATGTATTGAAATGTACAATATATCATAATTTATTGAGAAATGTGTAGTGTAAAATATATATATTTAAAAATATATGGTCTCATGGGAATATATCTGGATATTACCTACAGAATGTTTTACGAAGCAAAATTATGATGCTATCATGACTGAGTGTAAAAGGATATCAAAGGACTCTTGATATCTTATGTTCAGGTACTCTTACAAGCGATACTATAATCTCTCTGTGGACGAATCACTTGAAGGGTTGTTTCTCCTGACATTTTTCTATAGAGTTCAATAGGAAAATTAGTCATGAGAAACTACCCTTACAGTGATCCATCTATATCTACTGCATATCTGGCAGCAGAGTGATGGTTTGAGGCTTGTTTGATACCTCAGACCCTTGATGACTTACAGCCATTTTACCAATCATGTATTCCATACTGTTCCAGCATAATTTACAGCTAAATCTAGTCCCACCCCCCATTTCCGATAGAGATCCACTCAAATGCAGAGACGTTATAGTATCGCTTGTAAGAGTACCAGAAAATAAAATATCAAGAGTCTTTTGATGTTGTTGGGTCACAGACATCAGGAAGTCATGGCATGCAAAGGATATGCGACCAAATATTAAAAATTTAAAGGCACAGTCAACTTAGTGTATGTAAACTTCTGACCCACTGGAATTATGATATAGTGAATTAAAAGTGATAAATAATCTGCCTGTAAACAATTGTTGGAAAAATTACTTTTGTCATGCACAAAGTAGATGTCCTAACTGACTTTCCAACACTATAGTTTGCTAACATGAAATCTGTGGAATGGTTAAAAATGAGTTTTAATGACTTCAACCTAAGTGTATGTAAACTTCCAACTTCAACTGTACATGTGTTTATTGTTGCATTGCATATTTACAGTGGTGTTTTGGTGTGTGGCAGTAGAACAGGAATATCTCATGGGGAGTCATTTCTCATGGGGCATAATAAAGGTTTCATTGTATATGCATGTTGACGGCTTTGAGTGTGCTCTTTCTGTACAGTGTGATACATTTTCCCAATAAGGAGACTGACTGTCCTGCCATGAAGCAATCTCCCATTCTCCACCTATTTTTTCTTCTTTTTTTAAATGCACTGCCTCTCACACCACCCAACTCCCTGCCATGTATATTCACTCCCTCAACACCCACTATTATTATAGATAACTGTCATAAGATATCTGTAATATTGGCCAGCATTGATGCCAGTCTGGTCTGGTTTTTAGGTCAGTTTGGTCTAGTGTGAACAACCTGACAACATAATATCTGATCTTCGCAATTTGTGGGTTTGGGCATGACATACACACACGCCCAGACTCTGCTCTGAAATTTGATTTGAGAATGAGCGTATGGACACATCCATGGATGTTACTGTGTGTGTGCGTGCGTGCGTCCGTGCGTGTGTGTGTGTGTGTAAAAATGTAACGTGCAACGTTTAACTGTAAAACAATATCGAAATAAGATTAAATGTGAGAATAGCTTTGTATTATGTTATACAGGACTCTGAATTAGTTTAGGGGTTTTATTAGTCAGTTGCTGAGGCAAGTTCAGGGTTTCTAATATAAACCTGTGCAATTACAACATTAATTGAATTGTGGATGCACCCGCATGGCGTATTTATAATGTCATATGGAGCTAAATTGAGCTCAAGGTGCTGGCTGAGCTGAAAGAAATGAATGATTAAGTTTTTCCTGACTGAGACAAATGACTTGAGTGCAAAGTGTGCCGTGAGACAGAGAGACTGACTGCAGATAGAAGAGTCAAAGGACTCCCAGGGAAAGGCCTGGCGCAGGAGGTCTGCACCTGCCCTGATAAGTGAATGCGGCTGGACCCCCCCACTACTGTTTAGCATGCAGAGCTTAGCCTCAATGACACGGGCAGACGACGACTGTGACCCCCGAGCTCCCCCTGCAGGGCCTGTGATGGTTTCCTTCCCACCAGTAGAGGAGTGTTTCTGGAAATAAGAAGGGCCGGAGCAACCACAAGGTCTCCCCCCGTGCAGCGTGGCTCCTTTGAGAGATGGAGCTGGCCGTAATGATGAATAATGAACAGACTGACCGCGCTTCACCCGAGCAGGTCTCTCACAGGAAGGATCGGGGCTTAAGCTTCACCTGAGTATCTGTGCCCCTCCCACACTGTCAGAACACCTGCGTTTCCCTGGAAACACCCACAGAGAGGCACTGCATCTGCAGGCCGTGCGATGATACCAGGGAAATGATACCAACCCCGAGCGATGCAGCAATTGAAAATGAAGAGTACCCTCAGAATCTAAATGAAAAGATAATTTTGAAACTATAGATACACCTCTGGTGTGTGTGTGTGTGTGTGTGTGTGGGGGGGTGGGGGTTATGGTGCAGATAGCAATTCTTAGAGGAAAAATTATGATGCAAAGAACTCAAGATTTCAGGAAAATGTCTGCAATTAAATTACGCTGAAAAGTACGATTGTCTCAGTGATAATGTGCAAATTAAATGTAACCATGTGCACTCCTGAAGATCCCCAGGGAAAAATTAAGTTATTCTTTTCTATTCTATCCTATTCTCCTCATGACATCATCAATGACCAACTGATGTTGTGTATGATTGTTTATGGTGGTGGTTCTCCCTGCTGGAATAGTGGGAGTTATGTTCATCTCCATATCACTGGTTTCTGATTACTGCATGTTCTTCTAAAATGGTTTAGGCCTCTCTGTATAAAGAAGAGACCCTCCTGGCATGAGTGCAATTAACACCTTAATCGCCAGCAATAGATGTCGCCAAGCAGCCCTGAATTTATGCAGCAATCATTCTAAAGCAGGAAATAATGGTTCATTGTCTAAACGTCGGCCTCTTCACGGAATTATTAATGCAATTAGGTCTGAAAGTCATTTTTTGTGTGCTTCAGTGCCACTCAGGATTATTAAAGGATCTGTAGAAAATGGCCCTAATTTTTAAGGACCTGAATAATTCACAGTCATTTGAAGTATGATTCAATGAAGTATAAAATCACTTTGGTGTGAATTAAAAACAAAAATGCAATACATGTTAAAATTGTCATGCCCTTTGCTCATGTAGTTTGGTCAGTGAAATGGCATTACTCTGGCTTTACCCGTGTATGTTAATATGCAATGCTATAAACATTTGCTCTTGATGTAGCAGAGCTCATTTCTCAAATTAATCTCGTTGGTACCAAATGAGCACATGTGCCTCCGCTAACGGCATATGGGTTTTCCTGGCGGTTTTGCCAGTGCGATAACAGCTGGATCTCCGACGACAGCGAGACCGTCTTCATGCGGTTTTTTTTATTCCTGAGACCTAATGCCCCCTTACCCAGGTCAGGCAGCAAGGACATGGTGCGGCGGAGGAAATCAAGTCCCGCCCTCCTCCCGCATCACAGCATCGAATATAGATATCATTATATTCCAGGCATCCGCGTGTCAGATATATTCTACCTCTGAGCCCTTTTCCCCGAAGACCAACGAGGCAATTGAAATTCAATAGCTCAGCACCTGGAAAGGGTTTGAACTGAGCGTGTAATACTGACTGCTCCCCAGGGGGAGCGCTGTCACCAACGGAGACGCGCGGGCCGGACGTTTAGTTATTCGTTTTTGTTTTACCTCGCCGCGTATTTTCGCCCTCAGAATGGGAAAGACATCGCAGGGCCGCCCTCCCCGTGTGTCTACTGCAGGTAACCAGGTAACGGAGCCATCTTTGGAAGTCAGTGATCATCACTTCCTCCCAGTGACAGTGCCATGAATAATAATATTAAGAACTGTACAGATACAGCTGTCTATGCTTTCTGCATTTCTATAAGCCTATTCAGTGGCCACAGAGGCTACGTCTAGACAGAGGCACCTTTCCGGAAAGGCAGAGAAAATGCTGCAGTATCACTCCTGTACGATTAGCCTGATAAAATTAATACAGGTTTGCATAAATCAATCAAACTAGACCTCTTCTCAATGTAGATTGAAGGCGCTGATGTTAATGAATCCCAGTTAACCATAGGCCTACTGTAGATATAGGCTGCCCGTTGTGTGTTCATACCAACAACCTCAATGGCTGCATTCCACAATCTGGCCGGCCTGGTCAAGCCAAAAGCTCTACTAAGTTTGTTCCCCCTATACCGAAAACCAAAAGACACCACCTGGACATGCTGTAAATCCCACCGATACAACACCTCCTTAAAAATTTATTTTGATAAAAACAAATAATACACATAACCACACCTTTGACCATGACAGCTCCAGTTTACCAGTAACGCTTATTTTTACAGTCCCCTAAGTATCAGATATTTACCAGGTAAATACGTACATGTGACAGCACAATTGGGTAATTACCACTGATAAAAATAGGTAAATACTAAAAAACTGAAATACTTAGAAACACCTCCTCTATTACTTATTACTTATAATTATCCATTAAAATGACTACCTTGTAGTTATCAAAATTATCAGAATTTAATTAATTAAAGTTAATTTTGTACTTCCGAAGAAATTATACAATTGTTTCTTGGAAAGACCTCCTCTATTACAAATCAGTTCAAGTAACTGTCATTATCAAAGATTTAGGTTGTTAATTATGTACTTTCTAGGAATTCAGGCAGTACTTTCCTACAAATAAACTTTTCTTCCATAGTAATTGTTCATGGCTTTGCTCATTTATAAGGGTTTATTTGACCTGCATAGAGACTCTGAAATTGTTTCTTTATATGTGGTCAACATAGCAATACTTACCTGGTGACAAGTTCCAAAGAACCAACACTCCTTGGGTCAAATGTAGTGTGCTTAGCTGGAGTTTAAAGCTATTACCAACCTAAATATTTGATAACAACAGAATGAAGTGATTGGTAATAGAGGTGTTTTCAAGAAATTATTGTCTAAATTCCTGGAAAGTACACAATTAAACTCAGGCTACCAACCAAAACTTGATAAATTCAAAGTAGTCCCTTAAATCCATGGTTAATAGAGGAAGTGCATTTCTTTTTTACCAATGGTAATTACCTGTTAATTTGCTATTGTACCATGTATTGACCTCGTAAATATCTAGTACTTAGGAGACTGTAAAAGGAAGCATTACCCATTTACCTCGACTAGTCTGACAAGGACTAAGATAATTAGAAGATCCAAATACACAAGCTTAAATTGCCAAGAAGGCTTAACACTCTATTATGTTGACATTAATACACCTTTTCTGTTTGGGGTCAAATTGATGCCAAAAGTTTAAACTGACACAAAAGTATTGTAACACTTTCTGTGTCACCTGTTGTGTATCTCCCAATTCACTACCCTTTTATCCCAGAATATTAAAAACCTTTGATGAAACATCTGTTTTAGAGCCTGAGGTAAGTGAAAGTTTGTGACGCTTAAAGCCTGCGTGGTAAAGTGCCAACAGAATCATTCACAAAAAAACGGAGACAAAAAATGAAAAAAGGTTGTGTATTTTCTTACATTTTATACAGACAAATGACCCCGCACAACACCTTTCTATACAGAGTTGGTACAGGACTTTTGAAAACATAGCATTATATTTGTTGTGTGTTTACCATTTAATCCCAACAGATGAGGGAAAGTCATGTAGTCTGAAGCTGAAAAAATGAAGTTAACTGGTTTTTAAGAGACGTCAAACATTGCAGCAGGTCAAATTGCCCCCGAACATAATACACGGGTTAACTAGAGCATCAGTAAAAGAGCATGTGGAAAAGCAAGAAGACCTGGTGCACACTAGCTCTCCCGCTGGCTGCAGAAATGTGGCCCGCATCGCTCTCATCATAAGCAAGGGCTCGTGAAACTGAATGAACTCATCTGCTCTCTCTCTGCTTTCTGGCACGAAGCGGTGAATTAGGTGAGATACGAAGATACAGAGCTTCTCAATATGGCTCGCAGTAAGTGCCGCAGACATTGAGAAAAGCTTCGCTTTACGATCAGTGCAGGCATGCGTTCCATTGCTTTCTCGCCATCTTCAACGCCTTTGGCTTCAGATGGCTATATGTACTGTGCTAACTTTGCAGTAATCACATCCCATATCCCCAGACTCTGACATGACTGATGACTGACTCGCTGCCAATATACCCCATACATAACAGAGCGCTGCTCCACGTTGTGCATAACAGCAGTGAATCTACTCTGCGCACTACAATAGATTCATGGAGAGGTTTTAGAGCAGTCAATAATATTAGTTTTATATTATCATAAAACCACTCGCAAATCTAGTTCAATTGAGCAATGTATTTTGTGGCTTTATGGTGTCATATGTCAACATTTAATGTGGCCAATCAAAAAAAAATGTCATTATGAATTACCTCCGTCGTCATAGCGCAAGGTGCAATAATGCCTCAGACGGAATGGCTTCACGCATTTCTTCCGCGGCTTTATAATCCGAGCATATTTTGCTTTGTCACAACTTCATGAATTTTTAATACCGAAGTGTTATAGTGTCGAGTCGGTTTAGACAGAATAGCTTTGGGATTCTAGAGTACTTCGCATGAACCGAAAGTGAAAATAGAAGTTAACCCACAATTCTGTCAATTTACGGCACCGTGCGAGAGCCGTAAGGAGGGTTGAAAGGCACTGAGTGAGATAATGTGACAGAGGACAGACGGGGGAAAGGGGGGACTCATTGCACACCATAATGGGCATTTTTGTGTTTCTGTACCTTAGAGAAAACTCGAGTAACCAGGACACAAAATCAAACCTTTGTAAGATTAATAGGCGATTTTGCACACAGTGCATTTCTTTATCTCGTTTATTCTTTCTGTTCTTAGTTCTTTCAGTTTTTTTTTTCTTTTTTGGCTTCTTTCCTTCTCTCTCAGACTTGTGAGAGACTCTGAGGATTTTATACCAAGCTGTGACGATATTCAATCAAAACGGCACTTTCTTGTTTATATATTTTGTCTTGTTTATATATTTTGTCTTGTTTATATATTTTTGTATGATGGGTGTAGCATCAAAATAGTAATCAGTTGTCTGTCCTATAGCCCTGCTATTGATCTGATGATATGTTGTATCTACAAGCTCTGGACAAAGTTTGTTTGCAGAGAGAACCTTAAGGCAAGACGTTTATTAAATTGAAGAAGACTGCACTTGTAGATATACTTTAGGTGCAGGCGTGTGGAGCTGGTATTGGATACAAGTTAAGAGAAAATAATGCTATCTGCACACTGCTCAAACGTTTCAGCACAAGCTATCATCAGTGCTTGTCACCCACACAGCTTTACACCTTTCCTCAATGAGGCCTAGTCTACTGGCAGTGACCAGTCATGCAAGGGACGTCAATTGGTTTCAATTAGAACATTGGTGGCTCTTAACCAATAGAGGCCGCAGACAGTATCTGCTCGACTGCTTTTAAATGCACAGAGCATTACAACGTTTTTACACTTTTCACATCAGGGTAATGAGATGCACGCCATCAGTCTCATCGTCTTGATAGGTGGCAGCGTGATACTAACAATTGTATCAGCAAATGTAGTGATGTTTGTGCCTCATTCGTTGTTTACATTACATTACATTACAGGCATTTAGCAGATGCTCTTATCCAGAGCGACTTACACAACTTTTTTTTTTTTTTACATATTATCCATTTATACAGCTGGATATATACTGAAGCGATTCAGGTTAAGTACCTTGCTCAAGGGTACAACAGCAGTGTCCTACCTGGGAATCGAACCTGCAACCTTTCGGTTACAAAGCCAGTTCCTTAACCATTATAATACACTACACCATTATACTACACATTTCGATAGATATGAAATGTCAATGAACCTAAAATGATCCTGGGGCTAAAAGAACGAACATTATAAGGTCTTCACTTGACAGAACCAATAATGGGAAACAATTTCAACCTAAAAATATCAGTTGACAATGATCTTGCATACTGACTATTATGATTAACGAATGACATTCCTCCCATATAGTCATTATAATCTTACGGCCAATTGTGAATAACGTTGCTCTCCGATTTTGATACTTCCAGCTGTGCTAATTGAGTCGTTGCTCTGGAATCCACACCTGCACGGAAGTATCACGGCAGCCGAAGCACAGGCACTCCTTTCAAAGGAGCTCGTCTGTGAGCCAGTGACTATTTTGGAGCTAATAAGCTACACAGTACTACACGGGAGTGCTAGTGCCAATTGGAAGAGATGCGTGTATCTCTTATCGACAGCAACTGTGGATACCTGGCATGTTGTCCAGTAAATGTATTTGTATGTTGTTTGTCCTCATTCTATTCTTTTTTTTCCCCAAATGTGAAATTCCCAAACATAGGTTTAGGCCCTTCCCAACGGGAATGACCACTGCAAATATGGGAGAGCGCACACAAACCCAAACTTCTTGTTTTTTTCCGCTCCATAATTCACCAGCTGAGCTAAACATGCAGCTGGGACAGGCTGGCAGCAGGCACCCAATCAACTGGATTACTCAGCGTTGCCATGACGAGCCAGGGAATACGCAGCCAGGGGAAATATTCCTGCCCAGTGGTCAAGTTCACATATTCCTGTGGGACTTCCGGCTGCAGTCACCACAGGCACACGTTCAATTCCAGGCACTAATCCTCAACATTTGAATGAGGACCTGGGATAGCTTGCATAAAACTACTTATTTACTTAGTCCCACACAAGTTAGGATCAGAGATGGAAAGTCCAGGGGGGTCAGAAAGTAAAAGTCCTGCCATGTGTCTCTCTTCCACCCATGAGCTCAGCCAGCTTTTCACTAATTACTCACACCTCCTGGCTGAAGACTTGTGCTAATTAGCAGATCCAGTTCATTGTAACAAAATACCGAGGAGGACTTTTACTTTCTGCACCTGGACTTTCCATCTCTGGTTAGGATACGGCGTAAGACTCACTGGTAAACTTTGAGTCTATGATAATAGGGCAGTTGGCAAAATATCAAGCTGACATTTCAAAATGGATCTTAATTATAAGTTTTCTATCAAATTTAAGTTAAAATTTTGTTCCTAATTAAAAATTATCTGTACTGCTCTATGGATCACACACGTAATGTACTTTGTTTTTCAACAGACACCTTACAAAATGGTTACCTGATGAATGCTCATCTATCATGTTGCATAATTAACCTGAAGGGTGGCATTTAGCGCATTGGAATCTCGGTTAAAAATAGCATATTGTGCAGCTTGGCACATCTTCATTAGATGCAAACATGGCATTAAAATGGAAGCTGTGCATCAGACTGACAGGCCTTCAGTTTTAGTTTGAATGGAGCCAGCAGAAGGGAATCGATTGCTCCCCTTTTTATGAAGTGAAAGTCATGCATGACTGGTTCACGGCAGAACAAATCACTTCATCTTCCCGTCCTCGGCCGACGTGCTTTATGGTATCCTCAGAACAATGAAGAGCTTCACAAATCATCCATAAGCACTGAAAATCCGACTGCCACTTCAGTGCGACAATTACACTCCGTTTCGGAAGCTCCGGGGCTGTTAGGGCATTTACACAGAGCATTTCCAAACACCTTTCTCGGGAGACGTGCCCTTGTTTGTAATGCAGGTTGCATTTGAATGCAATAACATGTTCCCACTTGTGATATTTCGTCAAATGATTATTAATTATTCCTTCACTGCAGAATACACCAAAAGGGAGATCATCATAGTGTATAAATTAAATTTTAAATAAATTAAACGTGATAGCAAGCATTCTGTAAGCGCCAGATTGACAAGCGTTTCTGGGTGACACTATGGCCAATTATGCCCTACCAGAGTGTCAGTCAAAGTCACCACAGCTAGGGTTTGTATTTGACACCAGTCTTTGGGAACAACCACAAAGTGAACCATTGTCTTATTAGAATAAGCCATCCTGCAGTCCAGGGACATTCATTTTAATTGCCAATGCAGCCACTCGTATGCACAAGAAATCATACCAAGCCATCATAAATGGCAGGAAGAATAGTAGACTAGTTGCTGTTGATTCTTCTACTCTGTTTTTTGCAACATGGCTGCTGTCTCTAGTTTGTTTAATCAAAACAGAAAAGCCGAAAGCAGTGGTCTACAGTGGACTACCAGAGGCCATTATATTGTTAAACCTTGCATGATTTGGCTTCAAAAGGAAGACAAAATAATTTCACCTTTAAAAAAGACTAATGTCAGTCTGCTGGAATTATAGCATATTGAAGTTGATCCTAGACATAATTAGCCCTTGGGTCCTTTTATGAATTTTAAAAGAACAAAATGATTGTTCATTTTAAAAATACGGAATGAATTAATGCATGAAAGTCCCTGATCTTTAATACATTAGCTTCCCTGAGTGATTAACTGGCTTTTAAAAAGAAAGAGGTGTCCTCTGAATTCAATGTTTTAAAAAAAATAATAATAATTAATATTAGATTGAGAATGAAAGAAGATTGAACATGTATCACCTTCTATTTATCACTTTCCTTTGAGATATAGCTGGAGATTTAACCCACAATTTCAACATGGACAATTTCAGGTTTCACAAACAGAGGACAGTGTAATGCAGTTAATGGTCAGAAATTTATCACAGGGTTCTTTGATCAAATTTGATTAAGGTCGCTCTTATCCAGAGCGACTTACATTTATACAAAATATCAATTTAAACTGCGGGATATTTATCTGAAGCAACCGGGGTTAAAGCGCAACTAAACTTTGGTAGAACTTTGGGTTGGGTAGTTACCCGGCCATGATATGAGTCCAAATAGTGGCGAAATATGTTCGTTAGATGCTCTGTGCTCCCCTGGGTGATAATCCATAATATGGTATTTGTCGCTCTCCAATCACTTCTATGAAGTAGCTAGAACGGCCTCAAAATGACGTCTCTGCATTTGAATGGATCTCTATGGGAATTGGGGGTTGGGACTAGATTTAGCTGTAAATTATGCTGGAACAAGCTGGAAGGGTTGTTTCTCCTGACAAATTTTCCTATTGAACTCTATGGAAAAATAAGTCAGGAGAAAAAACCATTCAAGTTATCCATCCATATCTACTGTATTTCTGGCAGCAATGTGATGGTTTAAGGCTTGTTTGATACGTCAGACCCTTGATGCCATTTAGCCAACCATGTGTTCCATACTGTTCCAGTGTAATTTACAGCTAAATCTAGTCCCACCCCCCAATTCCCATAGAAATCCATTCAAATGCAGAGACATTTAGTATTGCTTGTAAGCGTACCAGAAACTAAGATATCAAGAGTCTTTTGATGTTGTTGGGTCACAGACATCCGGAAGTCATGGCATGCAAAGGATATGCGACCAAATATTAAAAATGTATACTTTATTCTATGAATGCAGGGGTGCCAATAATTGTGGCCAATGTGGTTTTGTTTAAAATAATTATTTCTTGATGAGGGATTTGTTTTTCTCATAATAAATGAACGACAATTAAAGTTTGGATTTTTCTCATTTTTTCAGTGTGAGATTAAGCGAATTCACCAAACGGTGAATTTTTTATAACCCTTTTTACCCATCTTTACCAGGGGTACCAACAAATTTGACCACGTCCGTACATCATCACCTGCGCTGACCTACTTGTGCGGCAGCTCTTTAACAGATGTCTGCTGTGTAATTAATTAGAAACAGACCCCTGCGATACCTTGCTACACATTATATGTAAGGGATTCATGGTGATGTAGCTGCATGTGCGATATTCCAATGCTGTTGAAATGACTCCAAGCACACTGCCCCTGGGACTGAAGGGGTAGGATGTACTATTTGCCCTGCACAATGTCACCCTCTCTGACTGAAACTGCCACAAGTACTATGCCACTATTTCCTCAGCTAAACCATGATGTATCACCAAGGCAAACTAAAATAAATTATATTGATAATCTTTGTAATAAGCTCCATATTCCCCTTGAGTAAAGGTCTTAGTCCCAATTTAGACCAAATTGTCCTGTTTGAACCTAAAAAGAGCCTACATTCAGATCAGCCGTTTCTGACTGTTGATGACAGATGATACAATGCAACTTACTGTCTTATTGAAATCAATGTACGTATATCTACAGAGGACTAGCACAGTACATACCAATCAAGACCAATCAAGACAAAAGCTGATGACGTGCTGTCGGTTGGGAACATGCATTTAATTTAGTTTTTAATTGAGTTTACTGTGAAAATTGTACCGCCTTATGTCTTTGTATTTAGCATAACAAATAGCAGACAGAGTATGGAATCTTCTGCTGTGCATCCCTATTCCCAACGTGGCTTATTACCATATATGCAAATTAATCATTGAGTGTAGAACTAAACCCATGGAATGCAAACAGAACATGGGTCAGCGTACAAATATTCCACCCAGGCGCCTTGGGTTTCACCTGAGGTATTTTTGTTGATTTTTGTTATGACGGCAATTTGCACTAATTTTCCCCATGAAATCATCCAACTCCCTCCGCGTGAAACTTCTGCTCTCCTTGCGGAGCATATTTACATGCAGGCACGTTTGCAAACATGCACATGCACACGCACACACACACACGCACACGCACACGCACAGAGAGAGAGAGAGAGAGAGACGGAGAGATACAAACACAAACACACACATGCACACATAAATTCCGTAACGTTACAGGGAGTAATACAGAAGACAGACAGTCCATGAATAACAGAAACAGTCTGGCTCTTTGGTCTGCTCCGTTTCAATAAAAAACAGCTTCATGTTTTCAAAAACAGCAATAATGAAAATTGACTTGATGATATTGGTTGTCCAATGTAACATCATGGACAACACCAGAGCTATCTACATTTTGAAGGTAGTTATGAAGGAGCTATCACAAAAGATTTTATGGAAACATTATTGGAAACTATGGAATACACTTAAAAAGACATTCTTAGATCAATTAAATCGATAATATATCCATTCTATCTACATATTAAATTTTGTAAATCTAATATGACCAAAAAGAACAACACCTCAGTTTTTTTTTAATAAGACCTCAAAGCTACATTCTGAAATTCACCTGATGGGTAGACATATGTACTGTAACATTATACTGTGACGGCCGGTCATATTTAGTCGTGATTAAGAATCAATTCATGTTATTTTATTGAAAATATATAGTCACATGGCCTTGCACACCACCGGAGTCTGTACGGTGATCTTTAAGAAGTTGTGTAAGTCGCTCTGGATAAGAGCGTCTGCTAAATGCCTATAATGTATAATGTAATGTATCTGCGCATGATTTAGAGCGCCCTCTGTTGGTAGATTCCTTTATATTCTTTAAAAAAAAAAAAGTTACTGATTTAAACCTTTCACAGAACTCAAGGGTCAGTCTATGCTGAAACAATGTAATTAGACTGTACAAATATTCCTCAGCCTACTGTATACACCATTGCCTTAATTCAAAGATCAAATGTAGACAACTTGTTTTTCAGCACATGTGTACAGTACAATACTTTGAGGTTTGAGAGACGGATTTAGCCTAGCCTTTATTTTTCTTCCCTTTGTCTGTTTTCTCTGAAGGGTAGGGGCAAAGTACCAAAACAGTTGCAAAGAAGCATTTCTCCTGCATGCTAGTTCACATCAACAGGAACACACCATTACAAATCACAGTCAGATTTCGAGTCTCAATAAAATAGCAATTTTGCCAGTACAGTATAAAGAGCAGAATATTTCTACATTGCATTTCATGTTATTACTAGCAAGGCTTCTGCACAATACTGCATTAGGATTTTAAATTCACTGATAGCCGGAATCAATTCCTATGTTGACAAACTAGCTAAATATCCCGTATGAAACAGAAATCTTGCATATGCTGCAGTAAAACATAAAGGTTAAAGCAAATCATTAATCATTTAAATGTCGGAGGTTATTAAAAGTATAGGGTGTTCGTTAATTATTCATAAATATGCACATTTCAAGTAGGGGTGACCACTGTGTTAGAAAAAAACAAATCATACCAAAAACAATCATAAAAGGCACAGAGGGGAAGGGAAGAGACAGTAGGTTATAAAGTGACTTTATAACCTGACCTGATGACAGAAACGAGAAACAGCTGGGCTGCTTCTCGATTGCCCTCAGCGGTGTAGGCCTGGGAGCTGAGGTCACCGCTGTCCATGGTCCTGAAGCTCTCCCAGGCTTTAGGAAATAGGAGATAATTTGCATGATTAATAGTGCGTGACTCGTCGCGCATAAGACAGCCCTGGGCGAGTTGGAATCACGGTCAGGAGCTTGAGGAGTCGCGCCCTGAAGAGGACGTGGCGCCCTCTTTCCTACCACCGGCTGACGGGGTTGTGTAGCAGCGATTCTCTAGCGGTTGCTACATGGGGTGAATTGAATTACATATAGGGTCCAATTGGCTACCAAATTGGAGGACATGCTCTTTTAAACTGTTTCCTTTGAATTGACACATAAGGCTCACGTGTTATCAGCATTATCCATCTTACCATTTGAATTAAACATTCAGTCAATTATCAACACTTAGTGATAATTTCCCTTGTCACTCGTCAGCACATTATACCAATCATGTTAACACAACACTTGGACTATTTATCAGTGCTGTTTATATTTATCAGTGCTGGCTATTCGTTGCCTGGCGGATTTCCTTAATTTATAATGTGCTCTGAACGAGTCTCATTAACAGTTTTCTTCAAGTACTCCTCTCCCAATTTGGAATGTGATTACCCAGTTGTATTTGTCCCTGAAGCGCTGTCAGCCACGATTAGGACTGGTACAGTTAGAATTTGACACGAGACCTGCAGGGCACATCACAGAATTGAAACAGCTCTTTAGCAAGATGAGCCACCCAGCAGCCTCGAAGCTCAGTATGGCCCTAAACTTAAATACAGCGCTTTGCTTTCACACCTCTGATAGAATCTTCTGTCTCAAAGACACTGTACATTAGTTAATAATAGAGGATTAAATGAAGATGGTTAGGTTCCCCGTAGTTGAAGGCTTGTAGAACTATTAGAACACACACAGGCTATTAATATTATGTGAATACATAACTCCGCTGTAAATAAATAAATATTAATTAATGCAGAAATACTGACGCACAATTCAGATTTCCATTCGAACGCGAGACTGTAGTTCAGAGGCAACGCGGACGAGGTACACCATATCCATATCCTAGTATATGAAAAAAGCAGATTACACTCTTTTGTTTTCTCTGCTGCCTGGCATCTGAATCATGCTCTCCATTGTCGAGGGATAATAATTACACAACACAAACCCCTTGTCAAGTAGCCCTCGTTTAATTATTTAAAAAAAAACATGCATATCAAAAGGTGACAAGCAAAACCACGCAGCCAGATTTTGCTTATCAGTCATTGCTGACTCCGGTATTTCGCCTTTTGTTGTGCTTTTTGCTTTTGTTGCGCTTCTGAGATCACTAGAGATGTGGATGTCAGCGGTGTCCCCTCCCACATTTTGCCTTTTTTTCAAAGAAGTATCGAGCATTCGGGATGTTTTCATGGTAATGCATGGTACACGTGGCTTGCAGTCGCAACATCTGAAAATGTGAGGTTGTAAGGACAGAGAGCGCGAGGAGGAGGTGCAGGAAAAAACCACATCTTGTGAAAGAAATGCAGTTCATGAAGCTTTCTCCGGTGTCGTTTAAAAAGAGCACAAGTCGAACAAGTCTGTTTCCTTTATGTGCGCATTGTCGAAGAGCACCTTGTTTTTAGTGTCTGGTCTTTTTTTTCTTCTTTCACAAAAGGACAGGTTATATTATGAAACGGATAATACCATCAGAGCTGTTGTTACAACATGCAAGGCAGGCTCCTTAGTAAGTCGGTTTAAATAAGCCAATATCGCTTTTTGCCTTTTCTTCTTTTTCTAGTGTTCGACATGTTGCAACTTCGTCTATTATACTCATAGAACCTGGAACATAATAGCCTACCTAACGCTATTCGCGTTAGCTCCTCAGAAATAATGGATTTTTGACATATCTTAACTCTGAATTCACAGCTTATGACATTCGGGTTAATCGCCCAGTATGCTACTGATAGGCTGCACCACAACTACACGTTGTAATTATTGCATATGTGAAGCTGAACACACCTAAGCTATGCGCACAATTACTATCACGTCCGATGCAGCAGGCTAATACATTGTACATGTGATTTCTGTGTTATAGGTGAAAGTTTCCTTGCATTTCCCAGGGAAGTTGATTTGGTTAATTGGTCAGAGAATTTCAGCGGGACAACACGTGCGACAACCCGGCTTCTTCACAACTGAATCTTGGGATTTTACCGCTCCGTCGTTGTCTCACAATGAAGAGGAGACAGAAACGAGTGCTTCAGATGGCCTTTTTATTCATGATGGCTTTGATTTTTCTACCAAACATTGGTTTGTGGTCACTATTCAAGGAGAAACACCTGATGAAGTCGCACGAGACGGGAGAGCAGGTAGGCTATTACTGTAGCTAGCTATCTGGCACCTTCTCTTCCCTTTAAGGTAGCCAAAGTTCTTCGTTATATCTTAGTTGATCCACCGTGCAAAAAAACCCAAAAAAAAACAGCGTTGAGTGTACCTGGGGAGAACTATTTAAAAAGTTGGAGATTGTGCCGTTCTGGCAGAGATAAGTGTAATATTGTCAAAAACATGCGAATATTAAACGATTGTAGACTGCGACTACGTCAATGCAGAGTGATATTTGCAGTGCAGCCGTGCAAATGAATGGCAACATTTTGCAACGATGGTGCAAAGCCAATTATACTTGTCAATCCATAATGCACAATGAACAATGCTGACTGTACAATATGCCATTGATTTATGCCAAGACAATATGCCATTATTATGTTTTGATGGATTCTCATCGGCAGATTTTGGTCATAGAAATTGGACTATAGTCAATGTCTTCTCTTGAGTTACACACCTTCTCATTTCACATGGCGTATTCCAACGTAGCCTAAACACTTGTGGTACACAATTGAATTTGCCAAATGTAGGGCCTAATGGACACATTGAAAAGTGGGTTGAATTTAAGATAAGTTCATATAAGTTTGTAATATGACAGAAATTAAAGCAATATATGTTAATTAATAAGCGTAGAGTAACTTTAATGAAAAAAAGCCTTGGGATCAGCCCATCGAAATTTGTAATAGGCTAACTTACCTACTGAGGAAAACGGTGATTAAGTACTTTTAACCACGAATGTTCTAGCAAATCAGACACTTGTATATGTGTTATTGGCTGAGATTACCTTGGCATGTTTCCTGTCAGTTTGTTTGCTTAATTATTATGTAATTACTTATATTTTTTGTTAAGTTCAGTTGGGTAGGCCTACTTTAGCATGTACCCATGGTCAAGCCAAGGTTTTATAATGTCTAATGTGCTCGTCATTTTTCCATCAAATGGCACCAGTATAGCTTCCTTCCCACACTCAGATAGTATTGATGCTCTAGAGTAGGCTGGGAAACTCGATTGCGCCCCCTCACCTGTAGAACTGGGGTTGAGTAACACTTGACTATACACCTGTCCACCTCTTCAATATTTGACAATGAAGACGTTAAGGATTACAACTCCGCAATAATGTTGCTGTAAAATAAATGTTTTTTTCACGGCTTTTAAAAATATATATTTTTAAATATGAATACGCTGTTGTCGAACGTCTCTATAAACTGTTCCTAAAGCTCACTTGCTGTACTTTTGTTCACATGCACGGAGGCACTAGACTAAACAGAGGGCAGCAGAGGGCCAGGAGCTATGACTGAGTCTCCGCATGGGCTCGGGGAAGCTTCAGTAGCTACCGCATCAGTCTGTGCCATTTTAAACACCCGCTGCTAACTGGCACTTGGTGCAAGGCAACCGCGTGCAAATCACATCAAGTACAGATACAGTTCCTATGCAGATATAGCTTGCTTAGGGTGAAAAAGTATCCGTTTCAGAACTGACTGCGCTAAAGCGACGTGTACTTGTTAGAGCCGTGTAATCAACACGCTGGCTTTGTGAAGTAAAGCATCAAGAGCCACTTTAGCAGTATAACCTTAAGCAAGGGATTTACTTCCATTTTTTGTAGGGCACAGTTTTTACATAAATTTGCTCTATAATTAAAAAGGTAACACGTGATAAGCAAACAACTAGCAGGAATTGCTGCAAAGCAATACACAGTCTGCGTTACCTTCTCATACATTATTATTTGTGTTAACTTGTGGTGTAGAGTCCTGTTGTGTTCTCTACATAAGTATCATTCATTTTAAGTATTCATATTTTACATGTTGAAAGTTTAATGGATGGCCTTGGCTTTAATCTGAGCCGGGGCTGATGTTAGACATCAGTTGTGTGGCAGTATGTGTGTGTGGCAGTTTGACACTCTGCAGACACTGGCATCTAGTATTTGTTTGAAAGTGGAATTTATGGTATAGTATAAATTAGCCAAGTCAGCAGATTTACAGTGAAAGGCTGAGCTATAGAAGAACTGGGAGTAAGTGCAATGATTTTGACTGTAAATGTACAACAATCTTCACAATGGCTCTAAATATTTTAGTTCTTCTCCTCATCTGACGGCAAATATATGTCACCACAGATTTAAAAAATGACTTATTTTTTAGCTTAATTTGTGCCCAGCATGCATGTTATAGCCAAATAGGAGCAGTAGCATGCACAAAACTGGCGGAGCTGAAATCGCAGCAGACAGTTTTAATTAAGAAAGGTAGAATGTGATTAATTCTGTATTTAATGCTTGAATCTCCCCAGATTAATGTGTTTGGATTGGAAGACGAGCTTGATGGAAGGAGCTGTGCAGTGATTTAGAGTGTGAGAGAAATTCCCAATTCAAAGCAGCGTGCTTCGCCCTTTCATTTTCAGTCAGGCCTGAGCTCCTAGTATTTCACTACATTTAATAGGTTGTGACATATTACATTTGTGCACAATCTGTTCATTACTTTTGGCGTCTCTGCTCTCCGTGTTGCGTGGAGTGCGCCCTAAATAGAAAGTACCCGTTTCAGTAGTCCGCTGACGCGCAGTATAAATGTGTAAGGCACATGCAGAAAACATCGCTTTTATTTGGGGGTGAATCCAAGTTCTAATCCCATTATAAAACCCAATTTCTAAATGTAAATTGCACAGCTTGCAGGACGGTCTACTTTATGCATAGGGATGACTGAATTTGTTCAAGTAAAATTTAAGTTCAAGTGCACCTAAGGTTCTCTTTGGATACCTGCTTAGAATTTTCTATTGCACAGAGACAAAGGTGAATCTTGAGAATTTAATTAATTTGTTGTCTGAAACTATGCTTTTAATACTTAATGCTGAGTCTAACCTTAGAGTACTTAACCCTCTAAGTACATGGCTGCAATTCTCCTGCATTATTTCATAGCTGAGAACGGCATGCCTTCTAAATGCAGTCAGCTACCTAGTGCTGTGAGCCTAATAAAACGTGGTTTTCCAATTTAAATCGAATCTGCAAAATTTATTTTTTTATTCAAGCATTGCCTCTTAAAATTAACTGTAGTTCATCTATATTATTTGAATGAACTGTAAAGTGGCTAATTATGATTTGTTCTTTCAAGCGAGCTTACTTCATTTAAAATTTTATTTGTTAATGACCGCCTGGAATGAAATATACTGAACTGTTGTGTTTGACTGGGAAAACCAGGTTATCTATTAAGATAACCAGGTCATGGTTATATAATATTAATATTCTCAAAGCTAATCTGGTGAAGCAACAATATTGACTAGAGAATGGGGTAATTGAGATATTAAGAGCTACTGTATGATATAATGGTATGATTGTGTATATGCGTATGATATTTTATGTTGCATGACCATATATTGCTTAACGCAGAGCACAACACAACCATTTCTGACATGAGCATATGTTAGCTTGCCACACCTTGTCGTGTTAAGGTGCTAATTGTTGCCCAAGTGAAGAATAACTAAATGAAACGCTCGGATACAATAATACAGGAAACAGGATACAGTAATTCCACACCGACGATTCAAACGATTTACCCTAGAATTACAGAAGGAAAAAGGCTCTTGTCTTGATCTTCAGAAATATGCAAGCTAATTTTTGTGTTCTTGGTGGTTATCACTGGGACATTTGACTTAATTCAGTTGCTCAATTAATTATATAATATAAAACTGAATTGATGAAATACGTGCGGCACATTTTAACAGCCAGACACATTTGTCTGGCTTTTCTCAGCTGGCCAGTCAAACGGAATTCATTGCAATTTCAACTGGCAACAACGAAAGCAAGAAATTAATGTTTCAAAGATACAAGAGGCAGACAAAGGCCATTACACAAACATGAGTGGGGTGCAGCAATACGGTAGGCATCAGACATGCTCTCGGCACAAAATAAAAATGGAAATGGCTGATATCTCTAAACAGAAAAATAAAAATACCTGCTGGCCAGTGCCTCAGATCTCACCAGGTTGAGTGAAGAGTTGGACTTTCTCAAGTGGTTAAACTTACATTCAGAAATGAGTTGTCGTTGACTGCAAACTTTTGACAGTATGAGGGATGTGATTTTTATATATTTTTATTTTTTATTTTGATCAGTTAAGAAACATGCATAGGACTTGGTCCCACTAACTGATAAGAAAAATTGGACCAAAATCTTATTTTACCTAATAAGATAAGAAAGCATATCATGTTGTATTGTTTGGAGATGTAATCAAATACCCATGCCTAATGAGATTAGCACAAAATGTATTTTCACTTGAAATGAAGTAGATTGCATTTAAACTACAATTATTTATGCCAGCCTTGAAATCATGAAAGTGACTTTCAAAGATTCTGATATTATTTCCCTCCACTGTGCTCAGATTTAATTTCCTGTTGAATTTTGTTTATTTTATTTTTAGTTTTTCCCAGTGTAATGATTGCTTAAAATGTAGTGTCAGCCCCAGATGCTCTATCTCTAGAGCATCTAGAAAGTTAGTTTGTGATATTGGTTTGGAACAATGTAATTATAGTTCCGGCCTGTTTTCGACAGTGTTATTGGTCAATGGTTGAGGACAGTGGCTTGTGTTGCCACTTCCACTTACTCTCATTAATCAGAAATAACTGATAACTTATTTTTTATTCTTTAGAGAAGCATATCCACTGTAGTTTTGCAGACTTACAACAGTTTAATGTCAACTTGGCCAGGCTCACAGGACCGTAGATTGTAGACAAGCGAGGTGAGTTATCCCAACATCAACATCTTTTTGAACTATAATTTGGTAGTTTTCTGCCTGATCTACAGTAAAAGTTTCAGAAACAACAAAAACTGCCATCACGTTATCTTTATGACTGTCCTCGCTCACTTGCCTCTTGAGTGCTCCAACAGAAAATTCAGATCGAGCGCTGGATGACGACAGATGCAGTGACAGAGCACCTTTTGATTTCTACCAGGAATAAGGTCAATAAACTATTCAGCATCCTTCAAGATCCAGCCCGTATCTCAAAGTGAGTTCTCTCTGAGAGGAAGCAAGAAGCCATCTTGAGATGAATCATCAAACCGCTCTGATGTGATGTCACAAGCATTCTAATTCTGATGTGATGTCACAAGCAACCTGATTCTGGAAAAGAACATTGCCAGCTATTGAACAAAAAGCCTTGAGACACTGCTCTGCCACGCATTAAGAATGTATTACAGTTTTTTTCGATTGCTTAAGCATGATTTTGAAAACAGGGCCCGGTTTTTCAAAACACTACACACAATTAGCACAACCACACACCCAATTAGCAGAACACCTCAGATCCTTTGCAAAATTAAACATTCCTGTAAAAACTATACACTAATTTATAAAAACCATATTTTGTTACCATATGAAACACACACGTTTCATATAACTTAATTCTGTTTGAACCAGTTACACACTGCTGTTGCTAACCTAAAACACTTTTAGCAATTCTACTTCTCAGTGATTAGAGTACTGTAAGTGAAGTACACAGAGAAAGTGCAAATATACAATAAATTCACCAAACACTACACAAGACCAATGCTGCAGACTGATGAAAATATAATTTATTTCTCTCCATATACCAAAATCAGTCAACATGTCAACATGGAGAATCACAACAAAACATGTCCCAGTTTTCATGCTACTACAGTAGTGTGCATAACACTGTAAGCTCAGCAAATATCAGACAAACATAAAATACTGTATCCAGTACAGGTTACAATTACAGTAAAAAAAAAAATTCTGAAAAAAACTGAAAATACAGTACAGAAAATACTAGACATTATCTCTTCGCCTAGCTGGATGTGGCCAGAGAATTTCATCAACATCACAGGCGATATCCTCATTGGCAAGACAACGTGGGAAGAATTGTCTTGAATGTCAAATCCATCCTTGATTTGGTCACAGGCCTCCTCCATGGCCTGAATGAGGGGTACCTGAGCCTGGGGCTGGAGATCGTAAACCCTCCACCGCCATGCCGAGAAAAACTCTTCGATTGGGTTTAGAAACGGAGAGTATGGTGGAAGGTATAGTACTGTAAACTGTGGATGGTGTTGAAACCAGTTCTGGACCAGAGCAGAGCGGTGGAATGACACATTGTCCCAGATGACTGCTGTGATGATGTTGTGCAATCGGTCCAAAAATGTGAGAATGTGAGGTGTGTTGTAAGGGCCCATATTGGCATGATGGAGGAGGACCCCATTCTGTGTAATGGCAGCGCAAAGGGTGATGCTACCCCCATGTTGCCCTGGGAAATTGATTATAGCCCTGTGGCCAATGATATTTCTGCCTCTCCTTGCTTTTGTGAGGTTGAACCCTGCCTCATCTATGTATATGAATTCATGCGGGATTTCTTCAGCATCCATCTGTAAAACTCTGAAATACAGTGAAAGACAAGATTGTGTAGTTCAGCATAGATCTAGTATACAGTAAATTTACATGTAAAAAGGTTACGTGTGCAGTATGCAACATCACAGTGCTAAAGTGAACAATACATACCTCCACATACTCATGCCGCAGCTGTTTGACCCTCTCTGAATTCCGCTCAAAAGGCACTCGATGAAGTTGTTTCATTTGAACCTGATGTCTTTTCAGGATGCGTGCCAGTGTTGACTGAGAGACCTGATGGACATTATTGAAAATGGCATGGTCACCGATAATGTTGGCTTGAATTTCTCTGAGCCTGATAGCATTATTGGCCAAAACCATGTTTATGATCTCTCTCTCTTGTTCTTGCGTGAATATGGGCCCCCTTCCTCCTTGTCATTCTCGACCCTCAATCCTATGTAGAAAAAGAATACATGTAACCTACTGTAAAATGTCACAGGAAGGGGTATCAAAAGTGCTGATATGGTGCATGCAATAAGCAGCTGATTACTGTAACTGTAGATAGATTTGTTTTAACCTGTTTTCTTGTCGAAATGTCCTAATGACAGATGCCACTGTATATCTGCTAAGATTTGGCTGAACTCTGTCAATCCGTGGTTCACGACATGGTCAACTAGTGTTGCGCAAATTTCATTTGATAAATTTGGTCCTCTTCTTCTTTGAGCATGTTCTCCTCCTGCTTCAGGTCTTCCTCTTCCTCTACCTCCACCTCGGCCTCTACCTCTGGCACGGCCTCCGCCTCTTCCTCTTCCTCTACCTCTTCCTCTACCTCTACCTCTACCTCCTCTACCTCCTCCTCCTCCTCCTCCTCCTCCGTGGATTCCCCCTCTCACCCTCACTCTTCTTCTTCTGACTCCTTACATTTTGGTTAAAGACAGGTGAACTCACCTGCTGTATTTTTATAGTGCTTAAACCTGATTGGTGTGTCTACAATTAAGCAATCTTGTGTTTGCGCACCTGATGGCTGTGTTTAACCAATTGGCTCATAGGTGTGGTAATTTGACAGTGCTTTGGAATTGCAAGGAAGTGACATCATGATATACTTCTGTGTCTAATGTATACAAGTGTGTTTATTGTTTTGCAAATCACTGTGTGTATTGTTTTGCAAAAAGTGTGAGGCTGACATTGTGCTTATAGAGGTGCAAATCTGGGCCGATGTTTTGCTCCTTGAGTGTAAGGTTTTGATAATTGTGTAATACTTTTGATTTTAGTGTTTATGCAATCGAAAAAAACTGTAAACGACTCACTTTTACACATCAGAATTTCTCGACACGCACATTATAAAAGTAGGTTGTCCCAGTGCGTTTGACTACAATAGAATATAACAAGTAGCAATAATTATGCATTAATCATTATTAATATATCCATGAGTTAGATACGGATCAGTAGCTCAGCACCTTACAAATACATCTTCTGTTTATTTAGATCTGACAAGATTAGCTACAGATACAATAACCAAATAACAATAATTTAGAAAAGAAGTTTGTACCACACACAAACTGTACACAAACAGATAGTGAAAACAGCGTGAGAACCTCCTGGGTGAATCATGGTGCCTTTGGAGCAAGATTGTGGGATGGGTACAAGAAAGGGAGTCATTTACGGGTCGAGCTGGGGCCACATGTATAAACAGTGCTGAGCAGAAAAATGCCCTCAGAAAGGGAGTTTCCACGCAAAAATTCAGATGTATAAAATAACACGTGCTGTGAGAATCTGCGTACCTCTGCACACGCTGGACACCGCATGTACGCAATGTTTGGCGTCAGTGTGCTATGGCGACATAGTGACCGAAAGGCAGAGGTAGAAAAAGCTAAACCTTTTTTAAGCAGATTTCGACTTTCACCCTGGGCGTTCTTTTACGCATTCTTTTACTCAGAGTTTTATACGTGTGGCCCCTGGTGTGTACAGTTTGTTACATAAGTTATGTAAGACTCCCTGTTAGAGAAGGAAGCTTTTATTTGGATCAGCTCTGACATATGAGCAGCTTAGCGCTGTGTTTGGATTAGAAAAGCCCAGCGAGGCCCCCTCTCCCTCACCAGAACCCAAAGGCCAGAGGGAGAAACGCACTCTTGCCTTCCTGACGGGTCGTCGAATGTGTTCAGAACCGACCAGGCAGAAACCGCCGGTTAGCACGTCACGGGATCAGGTTTGAAAAATCTGGCCTCGAGCGCTTCCTGCTTGAAATCCTGCCTGAGTTCATTTTCAGGGCAGCGGCCAACGGGAGTCGTTCGTCAGCAAAGACGCATTGAAAAAAAGGGCGGGAATCTCACTTTCAGCCCAGTATTGCCTGGTTCCGAACTGATCTGGGATCAGTACGTAAGCGTGCATTTATAGAGCTGGCACACTATTCCCATTGGTGAATGTCTCCACTCATGATTGGTAATGTCAGCCAGTAACACGTGTTTGTGGCTTGTATGCATTTGGTTGGAGTTATTTCAGCGTTTCAGAGATGTTCTTCACACCATGGCTGTGTATGTGTCACACTCCCTTAGATTATCCAATTTGATCTCATAAAGAGACAGATGATCGAATGAGATCCAAATGAACGACAGTAAATGTGTGTTTCAATTTGCGGCGAAATGGCAGAAAGCAGCCAGATGGAGTCATCGCAATAAGCGTGTGTCTCACCATGGTAAAGCTACAGTAGTTTTACGCGTGTTTGAGGCAGACAATGAACAGAATTAGAATCTGCAAGGCGTTCCCTGCACACAGAGAGAAGGGTATCTATTGTAAAGGGGACTGGAGAGAGGATGGAGTTGAAACAGCTCTTTCCCTCGATTAGTCTTGTAGCTCTTGGCATGAAGCATGTAAGGTCTGTGTGGTGAGCCCCAATTTGCAGGGACACAAGGAGAGACTTCAATTTTAAACAGTAATACCTTGTGAGTCTGTATAGCAATGTGATTGTAACCATGCCATCTGCATGTTTTCCATGTTTTTCCATTCTTCAGAGTTGAAAGTGAGGTTCTCCTTTCACATACAAAGCAGTCTGTGATTTCCATTGCTCACGCAGCTGTTGAGACTGTTACGCGAGTCTGCAAGACTGTAACACAACTTCTCGTGCTGTTTTTTTCAGCATCCGATATCCAAATGAATATTTTACTTTTCTTCAATGTTCCTGTCAGACAGTCTAATCTGGGTTATCTTGAACAGCTTGTGTTTTATTATTCTCTGTGACTACAGCTGCATTCTTCCTGGAGAGCTTCAGGTTAATTACATTAATAAGTGGTATAACAGCAGCATTCTAACAAGCTTTCCTGCCCACACCATCCCAGTCACAAGCCCAGTTCTGTAATTCTATGCCACACTGCTTTTGCAAAACACACACGTACCGACACACACGGACAAACATAGACACACACACACACACACACAGACATGAAATATGTGTACTGCATTTAGCCTTTCAAATAAAAAAGGGACAAGCCTTAATAGATAAATTACTTATCAGAATGTTGTTACATGTCACAACGGCAATTCAATTCATTCAGACTCTGTAATGGCTCATTCCGGAACAAAACCACTTTGGTAAGCAGAAGACGAAAACATTGTGAGCATTCCATTAGCGACGTTGCACCATGTCTCTCATATTCGCTTGTGTCGATGAAGCAAATTAATGCCCGTAGTACGGCCCTTCGCTCCATTTCGTATCGTTGTAAATAATGAGGAAATTCATTCACGGGAAAAAAAAAAAAAAAAAAAAAACGTTTCATGCATTTTTATAAGATTTTTGTTCATACTAAGGAGGGCAGTGAAATGAGGCGTGGGATAATGAGGAGCAGAAATGCGACCGGTGTTGCAGTATACCCCCAGAGGATCTTTTGTTGTCATTTGCCATTAAATGGGCTGTATATTAATATGTACACCGGATTTCAAAAAGCATCTCTACCACAAGGCCTGCGCCGTCCGGTAATAAATCAGCGTTTCCTGTTCGCTCTCCTTGTTCTGTTGCACCTCTCTCTGACAGAGGGGCGAGACACAACTCTTTGGGACGCGAGGTTAGGGAAGCCTGTTATGTTTAATGGCTTTTCCCCTTGGCCCCTGCTCTGAATTACGGCGTTAAAATCCACTTTAGGAAGTGATACACTTCACTGAGGAAAGACACCCTGTTAAATGATGCGTGTTCACAGCACATGTAGAAAGATGACATAATAATGAATGATGACGAGACAGGTCACAACTTGATGCTGTTAGAGTCATCCCAACATATTTGTGTCTCCGTTAAAATATTGCTTCATTTAATAAAGAATCTCCCCGCCCATCTTTAGTAATCTTATATTGGGATGGCAGGTATGCCATCCGCTAAGTTACGGCTTGGCGGGGCATGCCTCATACCTATACAGCACCGAGAGTTTGGCACTTGTCAGGGTTTCCTACAGAAGTAACCACAAAGACCATAGACTCTCAGCCCTTAAAAACATTAACTTCTGTATGTTCTGACCTCATGTAACCACACAGCATTCAGATACAACTTCACACATCCACACAATAAAGCCCCAAACTTGGGTTATTTTGCCGTTTTTCTCCTTCCTCTTGCGCTTCTTCTTCTTCCCATTTTTCCTGCCAAACTGCCTGCCTCCGTCGCAATATTATCCAATGGGGAGAATTATTCTTTGAGGGTATGGTCCGTATACCTGTTCATCAAGCTTATCGCCCAATAAAAACACTTCATACTAATGCTTTTTAATGTTACAGTTTTTTTCGATTGCTTAAGCACGATTTTGAAAACAGGGCCCAGTTTTTCAAAACAGTACACACAATTAGCACAACCATACACCCAATTAGCAGAACACCTCAGATCCTTTGCAAAATGAAACACTCTTGTAAAAACTATACACTACAGTTTTTCTCAATCGCTTGGATGCATTTCTGGAAACTCTAACCTCATTCTCTTAACAGTGCCTCAAAACCCCACACCATTAAGGCAATTGGCCAATACACTATTTCACTTCTCATTGTGTTCACACAGAATGCAAAACACTAAACGCAGTTGTCATAGTGTAGATGCAATCCTCATTCCACTTCGACATTCCAGTCAAAACAGATTGTTTTTTTCTCAATTGGCTATGTACATTTCCCATTCGCAATGACACAGTTGTTCATTGGGTAAATCATTGCATGCAAAATACTATGTATAATGAACATTGTGTTTGTACAAAAGATAAGGCCAACATGATGGGTGATTGGAGTGAGTAACTTCCCTTCACATATTTGAAGAGTAACGGAGAACACATGCTGTCAATTCCATCCCACAGGTGCAAATTGTGAACACAATACTCACAAACATATATAAATGCTAAGGGTTCCAGTGCAAAAAAAATAGAGCAAGAAGCAGTGTCCCCAGAGGGGCGATTGGTTGTGCAGCAGTGAAAAACAAAAAATACAAAATAAAAAAGTAAAACAACCATACTATAGATGAAAAAGATACATAATAAACATGTTTTTTCTCGTAATTTGTGTGTCCAGGAATTGTTTTACATTGACAGCAACACTATGTACACAATATCTGTCCAGTTTTGATGCAAATACTTTGCATTTTGAGTGTCAGGGTTTACGCAATGATCAGAAGGTGCTATACATTTGGTGGCATTGTTGTAGCGATTGACTGACTTAGTGTCTTTTGACGCATGTGGTTATCATTTTGATTGTTATAGTTTCTTTTGAACGGGTGGTATAGTGTTATGAAAAATGATTTTACTGTTTTGGGGATTGCACTTAGAGTTTTGGGAATGAGGTTAGAGTTTCAAGAAATGCGTCCAAGCGATTGAGAAAAACTGTAATTTATAAAAAACATATTTTGTTACCATATGAAACACACACGTTTCATATGACTTAATTCTGTTTGAACCAGTTACACACTGCTGTTGCTAACCTAAAACACTTTTAGCAATTCTACTTCTCAGTGATTAGAGTACTGTAAGTGAAGTACACAGAGAAAGTGCAAATATACAATAAATTCACCAAACACTACACAAGACCAATGCTGCAGACTGTTGAAAATATAATTTATTTCTCTCCATATACCAAAATCAGTCAACATGTCAACATGGAGAATCACAACAAAACATGTCCCAGTTTTCATGCTACTACAGTAGTGTGCATAACACTGTAAGCTCAGCAAATATCAGACAAACATAAAATACTGTATCCAGTACAGGTTACAATTACAGTAAAAAAATAAAAAATAAAAATAAAAATTCTGAAAAAAACTAAAAATACAGTACAGAAAATACTAGACATTATCTCTTCGCCTAGCTGGATGTGGCCAGAGAATTTCATCAACATCACAGGCGATATCCTCATTGGCAAGACAACGTGGGAAGAACCGTCTTGAATGTCGAATCCATCCTTGATTTGGTCACAGGCCTCTTCCATGGCCTGAATGAGGGGTACCTGAGCCTGGGGCCGGAGATCGTAAACCCTCCACCGCCATGCCGAGAAAAACTCTTCGATTGGGTTTAGAAACGGAGAGTATGGTGGAAGGTATAGTACTGTAAACTGTGGATGGTGTTGAAACCAGTTCTGGACCAGAGCAGAGCGGTGGAATGACCCATTGTCCCAGATGACAATGTATTGCATCTGGTGCATTTGGTTTACTGCTGTGACGATGTTGTGCAATCGGTCCAAAAATGTGAGAATGTGAGGTGTGTTGTAAGGGCCCATATTGGCATGACGGAGGAGGACCCCATTCTGTGTAATGGCAGCGCAAAGGGTGATGCTACCCCCACGTTGCCCTGGGACATTGACTATAGCCCTGTGGCCAATGATATTTCTGCCTCTCCTTCTTGCTTTTGTGGGGTTGAACCCTGCCTCATCTATGTATATGAATTCATGCGGGATTTCCTCAGCATCCATCTGTAAAACTCTCTGAAATACAGTGAAAGACAAGATTGTGTAGTTCAGCATAGATCTAGTATACAGTAAATTTACATGTAAAAAGGTTACGTGTGCAGTATGCAACATCACAGTGCTAAAGTGAACAATACATACCTCCACATACTCATGCCGCAGCTGTTTGACCCTCTCTGAATTCCGCTCAAAAGGCACTCGATAAAGTTGTTTCATTTGAACCTGATGTCTTTTCAGGATGCGTGCCAGTGTTGACTGAGAGACCTGATGGACATTATTGAAAATGGCATGGTCACCGATAATGTTGGCTTGAATTTCTCTGAGCCTGAAATTATTGGCCAAAACCATGTTTATGATCTCTCTCTCTTGTTCTTGCGTGAATATGGGCCCCCTTCCTCCTTGTCGTTCTCGACCCTCAATCCTATGTAGAAAAAGAATACATGTAACCTACTGTAAAATGTCACAGGAAGGGGTATCAAAGGTGCTGATATGGTGCATACAATAAGCAGCTGATTACTGTAACTGTAGACAGATTTTTTTTAACCTGTTTTCTTGTCGAAATGTCCTAATGACAGATGCCACTGTATATCTGCTAAGATTTGGCTGAACTCTTAGTCCAGCGTCCCTCAGCGTCAATCCGTGGTTCACGACATGGTCAACTAGTGTTGCGCGAATTTCATTTGATAAATTTGGCCCTCTTCTTCTTTGAGCACGTTCTCCTCCTGCTTCAGGTCTTCCTCTTCCTCTACCTCCACCTCGGCCTCTACCTCTGGCACGGCCTCCGCCTCTTCCTCTTCCTCTACCTCTACCTCTACCTCCTCTACCTCCTCCTCCTCCTCTGTGGATTCCCCCTCTCACCCTCACTCTTCTTCTTCTGACTCCTTACATTTTGGTTGAAGACAGGTGAACTCACCTGCTGTATTTTTATAGTGTTTAAACCTGATTGGTGTGTCTACAATTAAGCAATCATGTGTTTGCACACCTGATGGCTGTGTTTAACCAATTGGCTCATATGTGTGGTAATTTGGCAGTCAGTGCTTTGGAATTGCAAGGAAGTGACATCATGATATACTTCTGTGTCTAATGTATACAAGTGTGTTTAGTGTTTTGCAAATCACTGTGTGTATTGTTTTGCAAAAAGTGTGAGGCTGACATTGTGCTTATAGAGGTGCAAATCTGGGCCGATGTTTTGCTCCTTGAGTGTAAGGTTTTGATAATTGTGTAATACTTTTGATTTTAGTGTTTATGCAATCGAAAAAAACTGTAATATAGCTAATGGCTTCATGATTTCCAAGAAGGTACTGTGGCCTAATGGCTAGAGTTGCGTCTCTCACACAGAGGATTGTGGGTTCGAGCCCAACAGGGGACATGCTTATTTTCCACAAAAACAATGTGCAACTGTTAAGTACTTTTCATTTCTTAGACTGTTATTATTTTCACATTAACACATCAACGTATTTTTATTTCAAAGGCAAAAGCGGTTTCCAATATTAACTGTTCAATGTTTCACTTGTATTTCACTTGTACAACTTCCCCAAACCGGACGCTCGCTCTTGTCTGGTTTGGGGAGGGTGTTACGCTCTGCTCTTGCGGTCATGACTGACTGACTGTGGAAACCGAAGCTCAACGTACCCTTGCTAACATTTCTTTATTCATTAATTTCTTAACTTCAGCTCTGTTCACTTTATCCTTTTCACACATAACACAATGTCACCATAAAATTAACTATTAGGAAAATTAAGAATTTACGATAATAGCCTACATTAAGAATTGATGATAGCCTCCTTTAAGCTGCAAGCTTATCGGAGATCGGATTTATAAACCGCCAATTCCCCAAACATATCTGATTCATGATTAGTCACTTAAAAAAAACAAAAAAACAATAGCCTTCGAATGTGGCTCTAGTCTACGTAGATTACTGCAAACACTTTTAATTATAATAATAACAATAATAAGAAGATTTGATTTATCTGATATCAAGAAACATCATGTACAATAGAGAAAGGGGTGATGAATAAATAAATGCAGATAAAAATGAGTAATATTTTAACCTAGAAAATAGCGTACATATAGCATTTTTACAAACGTATCCACACATGTTTGTGGGTCAGATGGTGGCAAATAAGTAATAGTACCAATTTTCTTAACATAATAGTATTTATGATATTTGCAAACAGAATTTTGTGAACACAAGGATATCTATGCTCTGTAGGACCACACAGGTTTTGATAGAAATCCAAATAAATAAATCAGTAAATACATAATAATAATAATAATAATAATAAAACATTTTATTTATTCTGTGCTTTTCATAGACCCAAAGCAGTGGATGCAGACAATTGTTCAAACATGCCCTATAGTGTAGTAATGTTTCTGTTTCATTTCTAAGTGCAACACATCTGAATCAGAGTATTTACACTATAAATTATTTTCATTTTGCAGTTTGATGTGGCACATACAGTTTCATTGACCACATTCTCTTGAGATGGTAAGATGAAGAAACCCAGGGCCAAGTTGCATTAAATAATTTAGGAAAGTTTGGATAGCATTGCTTTGGAATAGAGCTAGTTTATTTAGTGTGAGCTACGATAGGCAATATTGTTAGTTGTACCTTGGCCACATTTTGATATCAAAACTAGGCAGACCTAGTTTTTGCAAGTTGGAATTAAGAACTTATAGACAGCGCTATGTAGGCTATGCATGAGTAACTTACACCAGTAAGAGACAATGCTTTTTTTTTTTTCTCTCTTTTTCGTTTTTGTTCTAGTTTCTAAAGTCAGTTCATGTCAAACTGAAGTGCTTTTCTGAAAGGTAATTTGAAGCAATCTTTTGCTGGAACAGGGGGCATCGTCTCTGAGCATCCTCTGTATGAGGGCTGGATACTCAAGTCTGTATTGATTGACTTTGAGGAAAATCAAAATTGCAGTCACATGACACAACGATATCTGCAAAATCTCTGCATGAGTAATTTCATGTGCTTTTGTTTCTTGTGAAACGGATCGATTCATTTAAATTTCAGCCTGCCCAATGAATGCCCGTAAAAATGTATGTTGTGACTGGCCATGGATTTTTAATTATGTGGTTCATTTTAAAGCAATTTGTATGAATGGTGTATGAGAAAAAAACAAAGAAAAACCAAGGGGTAAGACGTCAACTTTTGCAAGGAACAGGCTGTGATAATTGCTGTATTTCCAAGTTGAGCAGAAACCCAGAGGATACTGGAAGCTCATATACCCAGCGAAAAGAAAGTTTCTAAAGGTCAATCAAGTATAATAATATCAGTAGATGCAAATTCCCAGAATTCCCTTCAATGCATTGCAGCTGTTGATATCATTACATATACTAAATGTTTCTCAGTGTAATGTGTAAAATAATGAAATATAAATGACATAACTAATCATTTCTGTGGGCTGCTGTTTGCTGTAGTATTTGGAGCATGAGACTGGATATACCCCAAGAGCGGCAACACGTTATTTGAAAGTTTTAAAATAGAAACAGGACTGAAGTGAACATCCAGACGGGGAACGCTGCAGGTATGGTGACCGAAAGGGCGATTGTTTGTACAAACTTTAACCCCACTGCACTGTGCTACTCAACCACCAACCTAGCAGAACCAACATTCCCAACACCACAACATGCCAACGAAATATATCTCATGAGGTTGCCAAGCATAGCAAACTGACTGAGCTTGCTGTTCAGTAGAACGGACACTCTGTATGTGAGATAATGCTCTGCCTATTGGGTAAACTCGTTGTCACTCCAATAATGGGTGGCATCACAACATTTTGTGAATCATTGGCTCCTATGACAAAAAAAAAAGACTTTTCTTTCCTCAGAAAACCACTATCATTGGTTCAGATCAGACAGTCACTGATAACACTGGCTAGCTCTGCACATTTTGTGACTCGGACGCGTCATTCTCCCATCACTAGTTTGTTGGTGGAATTCTGTGGTAACTACCAAGGTCTTCTCCCATTGGATACTACAATTGTTTGGTCACATTCACACTTGAGTCTACTTCAGGGGTCCAGAGAAGCAACCCAGTTCAGTTCTCATGGTGTAGTTGTTTCATGGGCCTCAGCATTGATTTATTTTAATAATATTGCTGCTAACATCACTGTCTAGTGGGTCCCTCTATGATGCCCTTGATGCTTATTTATGAACAATTTTAGTATGATTTATGGTGAATTGGGACGTGCAGTGGAAAGGCTTGACCCTGTAATGTGAAATAAAGATTAAATGAGCATGACTAATGTGTTTCTCTCTGCTGTGAACAGAACATTGCGTTTAGTGGAAATTTCAAATGGAAATAAAGACGGCCAAAAATATAAGACTCTTTGTTAGGAAAACGAATCAATATTTGTAGTTTGCTCCTTCCATATTTGGAGGAATGTATTGAGACTCATTCTATCTTTAATGACTACAGTGGGGGAGTCAAGACCTCATTTTAGCACAATGTTCTTCGACTTCTTGCTGGAGGCCAGATTTTTTTTTTTTAAATGCTGCGCGCAGACCACAACAATTTCCACAAACGATTTAAAAAACGATATATGAATAAGATGTACATACCAATTACTTATTATTTTGTCATTAGTCGGAAGTATACTGACACTGCCGATGTAAACCCAGACATGATAACAAGTGTTTTTTTTCTGAGTTATACTTTGATGAGATCTAGATGAGAGGGGACACCAGTTCAATTTGGTTTATTTGGTCCTGAGTAAAACATACTCGCATTCACTTACTTGGCTTCAGCAGTTGAGCGTGGTATAGCTGTTGGCTCATCCCCACTACATTATGCCGTGCAGCAGGTTAGCAGCTCACAAGGCATGCATTTTACTGTCAGAGGTTTAGTGTACTGAGCCCTTCCAGTTTATCTCGTGTTACCAGTGGCAGGTGGGAGGAAAAGCAGCACGCCCACTACAGGACTTAAGCAGACCTGCGACATAGCTATAATGAGTGCACATGTACTCACATTACAGGCTGATTATCTGGGATGTACTGGCGTGTTTGTGTGTGCTTGCACGTGTATGTTTGTGTGTACGTCTGCACATACATGTGTGGTGTGCTGCTACGTGTGTGTGTGTGTGTGTGTGTGTGTGTGTGTGTGCACAGTGTGTGTGTGTGTGTGTGTGTGTGTGTGCTTGTTTGCTTGTGTGTGTGCATGTGCCCGTACATTCACAAGATCAGTCTAAGCAGAAAAAATGTACTCTATTACGCGCTACTCTATCCTGTGGACTGCTGTTAACTGGCAGACACTTTGCTTCTCGTGGTGGAGCCGTTGGCTCCCTTCCCAGAGGTGAAAATGAAAAAGTGCTGATTTAATAATGTCTTTAGACAATCTTCCCAGCGGCAACAAGGCCCATACTGTCCCCACCCAATCCGCAGCACCCCAACACTGTCCATTTATATACTGTGCTGCATCCACTTTCCACACACCACCTCCAACTGTGCGCACACCAACCCCACCATACCACACACCACCCCTACTACACACATACCAACCCCACCATACACACACCACCTCCACCTACACATACCAACTCCACCATACACACACCACCTCCACCTACATACACCAACCCCACCATACACACACCACCCCTACTGTACACATACCAACCCCACCATACACACACCACCTCCACCTACATACACCAATCCCACCATACACACACCACCTCCACCTACATACACCAACCCCACCATACACACACCACCCCTACTACACACATACCAACCCCACCATACACACACCACCTCCACCTACATACACCAACCCCACCATACACACACCACCTCCACCTACATACACCAACCCCACCATACACACACCACCCCTACTGTACACATACCAACCCCACCATACACACACCACCTCCACCTACATACACCAACCCCACCATACACACACCACCTCCACCTACATACACCAACCCCACCATACACACACCAACCCCACCATACACACACCAACCCCACCATACACACACCAGCTCCACCTACATACACCAACCCCACCATACACACACCACCTCCACCTACATACACCAACCCCACCATACACACACCACCTCCACCTACATACACCAACCCCACCATACACACACCAACCCCACCATACACACACCACCTCCACCTACATACACACACCAACCCTACCATACACACACCACCCCTACTGTACACATACCAACCCCACCATACACATATCAACCCCAGCATACACACCAACCCCACCATACAATGAGCAACCCCACCATGTACATATCATCCTCACCGTATGTCACCCCCATGTACACACACTTTTCTCTCGCCACACACACCAACTCGCACCGCTGTACACATCGTCCTAATCACCCCCCCCCCCCCCCCCACACACACCGTGCAGAAAGCGGGTGTAATGTGTTACAGTCAGTAGTACTAAACTCCTCAGAAGAGCAGAATGGGTTTTTAGCTGTTTGGCCCCTAATTGCGTATGCAGATTAAAGCCATGAATCAGCATCCTTCCCTGGCACGTGCCTCTCTGCACTAGCTATGCAGGCCATTAAGACCAGCTCCTTTAATCGTAAACTCATCGCCCTCTGCTTTGCCGTTATTTACGCCATCATACGTGTTGCTACCGCTCGCTCCTAATTGCAGTTAGCTATTGAGATTAATGCGTCAGCCCGGCTGGTCTGCCAAGTTTATCTTTGTTTCACGTCAGATGGAGGTGGATCTGGCAGGGAGTTTTTAGGATTCTCCTGGGATGGATTAGGCAAAACCCAATCTCCTAGATGGATTAGATTGGGTTTACCACTGTGGGTATAGTATGTGCATTAAACATGAGGCATAATCTGTCTGCCTGTCTGTCTATCTATCTATCTATCTATATGAAAATAAATCAATCAGAATTCATGGATTTCCTTTAGCACTTTAATGTTTTTTTTTTCCTTTTCTTTTATGTCTGTGTCAACGAGCCACTCTCAATCAAGCAATTCATTTTTTATTTCCTTTTCCTAATTGTCTTGCGCGCAAAGTGGAATGTTAATTAAACGCAATTTAAAAGTTACTGTCACCAATGGTAAAAAATAAATAAAAGACAAAAGTGATATACGGCCAAAGTCACGTTGACTTATGACTGTGTACACTGTATGTCATATCCTCCAGCCTCTGCTTGACTAACTAAATGCTATTGCTAACGGGTTTCCCTATGACTTTTCATTATTGTTTAAGTTTGTCAAAACAAAGAAAGCCATGCTGCTCTAACGTGATGATTTTTGGCGATGTAACGCATCGACATCTGTGTGAAAGGCCATTATTCACCCATTTGAGTTGTGCAATCATCCATGCAGTTTTTCTTACATCCCTACCCAAAGGTAGGTATTTCTATATTAATTCCCCAGTTAAATTTTTGAAGGTGGTCCTTCTCTATCCAAGTGTATTTATTCCACGTATGGGTGGCCAGCTGGTTTGCTGAGAGACTCCTGGACTGGGCATTGTCTTTGTTAGACAACAGAATAGCTTCTCTCTGAGTGCCGCTCTTTACATTATTATTTGTGATGCTGGTTTGCTAAATCCTGAAAGAAAACAGCCACTTGCTATTTCTGCTGGCCACAAATAACACCTGGAATTGTCCACTCAAGGCTGAAATGCCCATGTGGGGCTTTTTGCCCTGTCAACGTTTGACCATTTCAGTGCTCTCCTTTGAAAATGTCTGCATTGATGAAGCCTGGTGGCATAAATCGATAGGGTGTTTATCTTCCGGGTGGCGTACCTGAGTTCTCTGCTTTTGTGAGCTTCTTCACTTAAATTCTCTGACATACGCATCGATTTCTCTGTGGCCTTCTTCAAGCTGCCAAAGCTCAAACCCACCGTTACCAGTAGTAACCAGCCAGAACACAACTTTGGTCTCAAACTTTGGGGTGAAACAAGGCAACAGATAAATAGACCCCTTACCTATCAAATGCCTCCATAACCAATCATACACGTCCAAAGTATATATATTTTTAAGATATTTGTGAAATACTCATACATTTCAAATATCATAATACCTTCAATATAACGATACACATATAGTAATATCGCTCCAATTTATCATGCAAAAATAACCCGTGCGTACGCAGTTTCCTACACAACGGCGTGAACATTCTCCTACCTTCTATCTCTCAGCGCTGTTACAATTATTGTAACTCAGGTGGACATGCTAATGCGACCGTAACTGCACATTGAAAAGGAGACGTTAAAATATGCAGGGCCGTCAGCCTCAATCATCTCTTGTATTTTCGGTGACATTTCGGGAAGGGTTGTGCGAGTGCGCTGAGAAGAGCGGCGGCCCCCGGGGAACGGGAACAGCAGTGCATCTGTTCGAGAGGAACACACTCTAAACTAATGAACACTTTTAACTCTGGCTTATTGCAATATCTGGAAAAAGGATGGCGGATTAATTTCTTTGGCCGTGTAGTCTTGGCAAATATTGCAGACCTATATTAGGAAGAAAAGGACAGCGAATTGGCTGTAGCGATCTGCCCGGCGGCTGCTCCCGTGCGTCTTGGTGTGATTAGCGGCCTGCACGCCGCCATAAACCGCTCCTCAGCCTTGTGTTTGGGATTCTTGATACGTGACGCAAACTGCCGCCGAACGTGTACCGCCAGGTCGGACTTGCTTTGAGAATAACACATCTTGTCAGCGCTCTCCCAATATGCTTCATTGAGGCCTTCCAGTGTGTCTGATAAGAACATAACTGGGGATAACCAAGAAAGAAGAAAAGGTTTATTTGACTTGTTTATCTGATGATGTCTCTGACTGAACTATCGTGGGGCTGAATTGTATTTTGGTAAAATGGTAGGCGTGGTGGTTTTAGGTATGACTCTTGGGATGGAGCAGGCGTGGTTGGAGACTATGCTATATGACACTGCCTCAGCAGGTAGCCATCTGTGATGTTCTGTTCATTTCACAGCAGAACAGGGTCCCTATTGCAACCACGCAGAGATCACCGCGTGTTACAATGAATGGTGATTTTTGGTTCGATTACAAACGGGGTGCAACTGTGTGGGGGTGCTGCGTGCAATGATGGCAGCGACGGCGATTTGAAGCATTCTTCTTTTTTTTCCCCACACAAAATGTTTTCTGAACATAAATGACCCGTATTAAAATGTCCGCCTCCGTTTCTCAGGCGACTGCGGTGTGCGACGAGCGACGCGCAGCGACGCGAGGTCTATTGTTATTCTTAATGTTTCCAGACATCTGGACTCCCCTGGGCCAGCGCTCGCGCGCTTTAAAACAGGTCTCCTCTCAACAGAGCAGAGCACAGAATCAGAGTAATAAGTGCGGTGTGTGCTTCTCTCCGTGTGCCAGTATCACCGCACAGCAGAGTCTGGAGCATACTTAAGGGTAGCAGCAGCCCTCTGTATTAATTTGTAGCCGAAATGAGTCAACTCTTTAGTGGCCGCTGAGAATGCAATGGCCCACTTTCTTCATTGGTCTGCTGTGTGATATTTCTGGGGGCACTTCTGCTTGGGGTTGACTCAGAGGTACTCTCCTGCTCCGTTTACTGTTGGATAAGTTGTAGCCAAACACAATGCCCTCAACACTGCTCATTTTGAAAGAAAAAAAACAAACAACAGTGAGCTGATAGGCTCTGAGAAATGGCATACACTAGCAGTCGTAGGCGAGTATATCCTCGTTTAACTTCCCATGTAGGACAGTACCCTGTCGGGGAGATACAGAGTAATGACACGGAGGTTCTAATTCACGTGGTGGCAACCCTTTCTGCAGTATACTGCTGATGTCCCATCCAGCTCAGCGCTCTGCCTGACATTCTGTGTTTTCACTTCTGCTGGGTCTCAGCCAAAAGCCATTAAAGTAGCCTGCTATTTGTATTTCTTTATTTATTTTCTGATTTATCACCTACAGCCTGGTCTTTTTATTGTTTGTTTTTTCCATATTCAGGAATATATTGTGAATTTCGCTGCGTCTAAACCTTAGGGACATACTCTCCGTACACTGAAATTAAGAAAAAAAAAAGATTATCCAGAGCCAGCAGTAGAAGATAAGTAAACGGATGTCCCTGATTCAGCTGCAGTTCAAATTGATAATATTTTGTTGCAAGCAAAAAGTCTGTAATCATTAATGTGAGTTGCTTAATTAAAATGAAAAAATCCTTCTCCATGTTTGCCTTTTGGTAGTAATTATAATGTAATAAGCTTAGATAAATGCCAAGCACGTTGATTGTCAGAATGGAATGTAATTAACATTGTTTGCTTGTAGTATGCACAGAGAAGGAAGATTTGAAATGCAAACCTGAGCACCATGTTATCCACGGTAGAGGCTGATTTAAATGAAGGTTAAACTGACGGACACGGGTTCACTTTAAAAAATGGTAGAGTTTTCACACTTGCCCTTATTTGAGTTGGGTCTTAATGATGAAGCAGCCGGAGTATTATAATAGATGTCATGCATCAATGCCTCACATCCAGTCTAATAGTGCCATTTTATGCCAGGGCAAAGAAGCCCAACGCATTTTTGACTCATTGTAAAATGAAATTTATACTTTAACAAGTATCCAATTTTACCTTCAAATCTTCCTCAAAGTGAAGCTACTTATATTCCCGTGAAGCCAGTATGACAGTATGTGAGAATCCTCTACCAGAGAAAATTTATGAGGTCTAATTGCTCTGAATGGCTTTTTACTCTAGGGGCCCTATCTTACACCCGGCACAAAGCGGCGCTAACCCAAACGCAAGTGTCTTTGCGATCTTACATCTGGCTCTAGGTTCATTATAACGCCTAACGCTTACGTCCTTTAACTAGCATGTATTCTTGCGCCCATTACAAGTGAACTGGGCGTGTTGGTCTTAAGATGAGGAGTGGCCAGGATTCTTTTTGGCGTATTGCTATCTTGAGCCAGCAGAAAGCGCTTGCGCTAGAACCACCACAAACCTGGTCTAAAGTCATGTCGCAGTTGCTTACATGTTATTTTAACGGTGCATATAAGTGCATCTACATAGGCGTGTGCACAACGCGCGTACCCTTTTGTCTGTTACACACAGGGGCGCGCACAAGCATGACTAAAATATCTAGATCACAATGTGAAATATTATTATTGTGTAGGCTATATCAAAAATGCATAATAATAAAAGGTTCCATAGGTCCACATACCTTTCCCTCAGTGAAGGGAAACGATGCCACATTACATTACTCTCAGCCCACTCCATCAACATCCAGGCGATGTGCGATGGTACGGGACAATGGCTATCCATTAAAAAGGAGCTGATAACACCTATATCAAGCCTAATGCGCGACGGACTTTTGAGTTCTGAAAATGCGCTTCAGACGTCATTACAATACAGCTCTGTTTATCTAGGAATACAGCCTGTAAGTAAATAGAATGGTTTATGACTGAAAAAAGTTCAAAACCTTGTCCAGTGAATATTGCTTTTATTGTTTTTCAAATAGCCTAGGCTACAGCGGATTCGCTGTGCATACATAAGGTTTTTTCGATAGCCTATGGTTAAAAAACGGAGATAAATGTCATCATGTTAACTGAATTGTAACCTTAGCTATTCTTCGTCCTTCATATTTTTTAAATTACAGTGACAAGGTTTCCATACCCTCAGCTTATTAAAACCCCGCTGATTTCACCTGTTATTCCATAACTGAACAAAAGATTTTAAAGAGAACTAAGCGGCTAATTAGAAACGAAATTTGCAGCACGTTACAACATTAATTTACAATGAATTTTAATGCCATTATCTGCATGTGCGCTTTACAGGAGCAGGTTTGTTTCCCCTGCTGTAAATCGCACTTTTCACGGTCTTCCTGGGAAAGTGGATCGTTTTAAAGCATTACGCTACCAGTAAAATAGGTTGGGCACATTTCCATAAGCAGGACATTATAAAATAAGGGAAAATATGCTGAACCTATGGGTTGCCAACCTGACAGATTTATTGTATTTAGTGTCATCATTAAGGCAAAATAACGTTATTTATGTTATTAATCGAAATTAGAATGCAGGTAGCCTAATGAACTTCTGATGAAGCTTGAACATGAGTTCATTGCATAATCAAACGAAATACGTGAAACAAGCAGGCTAATTTGGCGTTTTCTAAGGTGAGAAGGAAGCAATTGGTCGCTTATTCTCAGCTGTTGCAGGTGCTTTTAACGAAATTTAACAGCATATATTTCGTAAACAGCACTGTCAGGAATTACCGGGAACTCATAATACTACTACTGCTACTGATCCATATAGCCGATTCCATGATCGCACTAAACACGCACGAGCATGTCTGTTTCGCCATCATAAGCAATCCGCCAAGGTGGAAAAGCAGGCTTTTAAAGGGAATGGGATATGACATTTTGATTGGTTTATTGCATGTCACGCCCAAGACACACCTACAATTAATGAAGAGACTAGGTTCAGCCCAATTGCACCTTGCGCCGTGCTTAGCGCCCAAAAAACACACCGTTAAAATAGCAAAAGTGGACTTGGACACGCCCTAAATGGACTTAGCGCCATGCGCTTAGACCAAGCGCCAAGATCGCCAAGATAGGGCCCTAGGTCTCACTTCACTTCACTCACCACAAAAAGAGGTTGATTGTTATCACCTATGGATTGATTTGTTATTCACGTTAATCTGAGTAATTGCTCCTGTGTAATTGTAACTGTGACAGCTGTGGTAAGGTAGGCCATCACATAAAATACCTCACGCTGAATGTGCACTCTGCAAGTTTATCCTCCTGAAAAAAAAAGTTTTAAATACGGCAGTGAAAATATTTATTTAAATATTGTTTTATTTTTCTGGAATGTCCCTTGAAGTGTAGGTTTCAGCATAGTAGATTATGGTTCTTGAGATTAAGACCAGAGAGTATGTCCCCTACAGTGAACAAAAAATGTATTTGGGTTTTAGGAGTTTAAATGAATGCTGATAGAGTATCATGCAATCAATCAATCAATCAATCAAGCTTTATTTATGTAACACACACCTTAGTGCAAGACAAAGTGCTTCACAGAAGATAAATTAAAAGAATAGATAAATAAAAGATTAAAAGGCATCACAAAGTACTAAAAAATGCAATGAATTGCAAAAATAGGTAATTAAATACATAAAATAAGATCAATAAAATGAATAAGATCAGTAAAACTAGACCAGTAAGAACTCAGGTAAAAGCAATGTTAAAAAAGTATGTCTTGAGTTCATTCTTAAACCCACCGAAGGACGGAGCAGCCCTCAGTCCCTCTGGCAGACTATTCCAAAGGCTGGGGCCATAGACACTAAATGATGCCCTGCCAAAGAGTCCTGTATCTTGGTGTAAACATGAGGCTACTGTCAGAGGATCTGAGAGACCTGTTGTGTACCTTAAAATGACCTTGCACTGGGTCGGCAGTATAGTATAATGGGTAAAGTTTGGGCTTGTAAACCAAAGGTCGCAGGTTCAATTCCGAGGCAGGACACTGCTGTTGCACCTGAGCAGGGTACTTAACCTGAATTGCTTCAGTAAAAACATCCAGCTGTATAAATGGATGCTCTGTAAAAATGCTAAGAAGTTGTGTGTAAGTCACTCTGGATACGCTCTGCTAAATGTCCTTAATGTAATGTAATGTTAAAAGCAAGTCAATTAGGTAGGGTGGGGGCTAGACCATGAAGAGACTTATAAACTAAGAAGAAATCCTAAAATGAATAGGTAGTTCATTTTAAACAGGTAGTTCTTTTAAGACAGGAGTTATGTGTGCTCTCTTTCTGGTTCAGTTAAAAAACAAGCAGCATAGTTGTGGACTAACTGCACAGTCCGCACTGTGAATGCAAATAAACGAAACCACTAGTTAAGGGGTTAAGCGTTTTGCTAAAGCAGTCTTAAGGGTACACGAGGGTCGTTTGAAGAGAGTAATTAGCAATACTTTGGACATTCTCAGCTAGAGCACTAAAACCCATTTTAAAAATGGAAGCGGGGATGGGGTCCAGACGGCTAGTTGAGGACTTAAGTTTGGTAACTACTTTGCACAGCATGCCATGTTTCATCATTTCAAAAGTCTCTAAGCTGCCTCTGTATGGAGGAATAGGGGGTTCTATTACACCAAAACCATGGATAGAGATTGTAATAGCTATTCTTTTTACATTTTTTGCTCTCTAGCACACATAATGGCCTTATTAAAGGTCTTCAGTTGGCCTCTAAAGATATGATAATGTACCTGTACTTTTCCTCCATCACATCCAACAACATTGCTTAAGCTCAAGGATTTTGTTTGTTCTTCCAATGTGGTTTCTGTTTTGGAGAATTTTTTTTTTTTACCTTAGCACAGTGGCCAATCATGTGCCATAGAGGGCCGAGATTATGCAGGTTTTCATTCAAACCAATCCCTACACCTGCTGATTTCACTAATTAAAGCACAACTGAACTTTGGGTCGTGTAGTGACCTGGCCATGATATGAGTCCAAATGGTGGCAAAATATGTTTGTTAGTTGCTCTGTGCTCCCCTGGGGTGATAATCCGGAATACAAAATATGTACGAGGACTGGCTATTGTTTGTATTGACAGAATCTGCTTCGTTCGCGTTCGTATATGTGCTAGAAGTGTCATTTTAAGACCGTTTTAGCTGCCCTATAGAAGTGAATGGAGAGTGACAAATACCCTATTCTGGATTATCACCCCAGGGGAGCATAGAGCAACTAACGAACATATTTCGCCGCCATTTGGAACATTTGGATATCATGGCCAGGTAACTACACAACCCAAAGTTCTACCAAAGTGCAGTTGTGCTTTAACATAGAGCTCCGTAGTCCCGCCCACTTTGGTGATGAACGTCTGGTGCCACTTTTCGGAAAAAATATAATGGGAGTCAATGGACTGAAAATGGTTTTTTTTAAATATATATTCAGGCTAGACGTTCAAAACACCCAAGAGAGGGGTTGTCACATTTTTTAATAATTTATAAAATTGGTCATTTTAAATTATGTTCAACAAATAAACAACGAACATCTTTTCAAAAAAACAACTAAAACGACTACAACATACTCACTTGCTCACCACCACTGCTGAAGTGAAAGCCATAAAGCTGACACTTTCGACATGGCCAGAGTGATAGTGATTCTCACCCTTGGTGATACTCTTAGTTTCACCTCCATAATGAGACCGAGTGATAGCCATTTTCACTAGCAGAGTGGCCGGTAGCTATTGCGTTAGCTAGTAAAAGCGGGAGTCGGCGATGTACGACCGGGGATTCTGGGTAGCGTAGTTATGTTTCTCAAACTCCGTTAATTATACGATTCAAATTTGATTATAGTGGAAAACCCACTTGCACTTTGGAAGGGTACAGAGAGAAGAGATAAACTGCTGAGCTACTGAAGGGGCAATGCTATGTTTCATAACACTTCCATATTGAGCAACCATGGCACCAAAGAATATACACATTAGTGGTCAGATATGGCAGTATCAACAATATGTGAATCACTAATATTAAGTCCTCTTGAGATGACCAAATTTGTGATATGACCACTGTTATGGGGCCATGGAATTCTTGTTTCTCAACCTAGTGAGGTAGAAAGATATTATTACATTGAAGCTTTTAAAGTGTTGACAACCAGAATCCATGCAGGAAGGCCTTGTAAAGTGCCATTAATCATAATGGACTCATGCACGTGGGGCTTTTGGTGAGGCTGAGTAATTAAAGGAGGCGACAGGGGGGTCACAGGTATACATTACAGGGTGTGCTTTTGGCCTTTACAGATCTGAAAGGTGATGCTCTAACATTTAGAGCTGACATTCATATGTTAATCTCAGTGGACATTAATATATTCCTTTTAACCTTATTAACCTTATACCATTTACACAGTTTCCATTGTTAACCTCTACTGTACGGAAATGCATTTTTGTTAGAGCTGCGTACTTATGTCATTAGATGAACAAAGTGTGCAAAAATGCAGCTAGTTTTATGGTCCTTCTCAAACTAGTTTGATTTAATCTCCGAATACAATTGCGGCATGAGACACTTGCTAGCTCTGTCTCCCTCCCTGAGGCATTAACTGGACAATCCACCAAATTGCCATCTTGAATGTTACTGTTCCTCCAAACTCTCTCTATGGTCTAGATTTATGTTCCAAACGTTTTTGTATTTTGTCAGAAGTGTCTCTGATAGAATAGCCTCAAAATCACTGGCAGAATGGTACTATCAATATAAAATACTACTGCAATATGGCTATCATGGATAAATTAGGTACAAAAGGACAGAGAGATGATTTTGTGCTTATAGTAGCAGTGTCTAATGTTTGCTGAAACTGAAAAGCTGAAATAGTTGCTCATTCTCAAAGACCCATTTAGATCGCATTGTCCAGTAAATTCTGCACTCTTTAGATCAGGGGCGTCCAATATGATCCGAATGACTGATGTGGGTGCAGGTTTTTGCTTTAGCCCAGTAATTAAACACCTGATTCAACTAATGAACTAATGATGGTCTTCAATCAAGACGTTGATAAGTAGAACCAGGTGTGATAGTGCTGGGCTAAAACAAAAACCTGCACCCACATTGGCCTCTTTTTTTTTGGATAAGATTGGACAACTCTGCTTTAGATGAACCAACTGCCCTGGTTCCTTTTCCCATTGCTACATTAGCAAAAGCAGCAGCCAGAGGCATTCATTAAAGTAGAACTACAGTAAACATTCATTATGGCAGAAATAGCAGACGGCCAAACAATAAACATGCCAACGTGATGCATTGGTTGTATTTGTCCTTGATTTCTCTTTGTGCCTTTAAGAAACGGAGGCTATTTTGTGCAAAACATCACTGAGTCCATAGAAAATGATGTCATGTAATTTTGTAAGAATATCTGGCCAACACTGTAATCACATGGTGCGTTCAGAATGGCGTGTATAATGGAGTGTCTTGTTTTGCTAATTGCAGGTTTGAATCTGTACGGCAAATAATAGCCTGTTATTTTCAATATTGTTTGTTTGATGGGATTCGGGTTATGGAATGTTGTTCAAATTATACATGGGACACACTAGATTAGGGATGGAAAATGCAATGTTATGTCCCTAGTTTGAAGCCATAATGCACAATGGGATTCAAATTACCAGCACATGGGTTTTCAGAGCCCATGTTCATAAAACGTTATCTTATAAAAAATGTGCTGCTAGTCTTGAAATCAACTTTACGGAGAGAATATTGCTCAAATTTTTTATTTTACATTTCAGTATGGTAGACCCATCTCAAGAAAGGCGAACACCAGATTAGTGAATTATCAAAGAGTGAAACGGAAGCAAAGCCTCACAGACCATACAATATGAAAGTGTTGGAATGAATGCACAGATAAGGCGCACTTGTTTCTATGTTATCTGGCTCAAGGTATAGGCAGTAGGGGGCAGGGCCTCGTTTCCCAGAAGCGATTTACAGGGAGTTTCACTCACAGATCACAATATCTTGTCAAAACACGTTCCATGAAAATGCTAATAGAAGTGCTATGACTACGGGCGTCTTGCACACCCAATTCTTTCCTCGCAAGTATGGCGTTTCCTTTGACTGTGCAGAGACTGAGGCATACGCCAAAAAATCTTCTGTGATCGCGCCCACCCTTAAGATAACTACGGAGATAATGTGTTTCTGAAATAGATTGCCACGGCATGAAATATTATGTTTATGCGACCTTTTTTGACAAAGCTCTTAGGTCAAACACTAACAGGAGCATGGCCCTACCAGTCTCACTTTGCGCTTCCTGGCAACCGGCAGCTTGCGCGCGGCTGTCGGACGATGCCACGCGATCAGCAAATCCTCTGGGTCCAGATGCATTTGTAAAGTGATGAAAGCTCTACGTTTCGTAGATTTGCCGAGCACCAACAAGTGCCAGATTGACGTTGGTTAGATGATTTGAATAGCCCTCAGATGGATGGCGTTGTTGGCAACCCCCATGTTCTCTGTAGCGCCCAGTGGGGGACCCCCGCGCCCCTAGGCCTGCAGAATGGAGGCCCTCATTAGACTCCAGGAAATGAAAATGAACGATAGCCAATAAGGGACGCAGGAGCCGAGTCGTGGCAGCGCTGTAACGGGAGTGCTGAAGGTAGATGTCGGATCACCCACCCGTTCCAAATCCGGAAGATTGGAATAACTGACGTGGTGAGATCTGCTGAGATTAGGTTGTAAACTTTGCACACCTACTCTCACTGACGGTTTATGATTTATCACACGGGCGACTGTCTCTGCCCATATTTCATAAAAGGGATTATGTGCGTCCCTTGCTGTCTCCTTTTCCCAGTTCTGTTACATATGAATGCATTGTCTTCCTTGGAGGCATAACTATCTCAAAAACCACCTTGAAAAATTCACCTGTGTGTGTCTGTGTGTGTGTGTGTGTGTGTGTGTGTGTGTGTGTGTGTGTGTGTATGTGTGTGTGTGTGTGTGTGTGTGTGCGTGCGTGTGTGTGTGTGTGCCTGCATGTCTGCGCATGCACTTGCTCAAGGATGGCCTCTGCATGATTGAATAATTGGGCAATTTGTGTTTGAATATGTGAGGTATAAATTAAGGTTACAGGAAAATTGCTTTGGAAACACAAAAGGAACACTGTGATGTGAAGTAATTTAAAGTCTATATTTGGAAGACTTGTTCAGTTGACCTTTTAATACAACTACTGTATACTTTGTTTTAACATGCATTTTGAATTGAAGATATATATATATATATATATATATATATATATATATATATATATATATATGTATTGTAACCTATAACTTACAATAAAATAATAAAATTATGACATTTGAGAAAAATTCTAAATATGTTTAGTTTTTAATATAAGTTTTTACATTAAAATAGTTATTCTAACCTTTTTGAGATACCTTGTACATCCTCATCCTTATTGCCATTGACAAATGTATTATAAATGTATTTTTTCTGATTTGGCTCAGTGCTCCACAATTTTAGATTTGTAAGTAAAACAGTTGGCTAAAGTCCTCATGTAGTTAAAGTACAGATTATCCGTTTTTATGAAAGGGTATTTTTTTACGCATTTTGGTTTCACCATGTACAAATTACAGCAATTTTTATACAGAACCCCCCTTCCATTTCAAGGCACCATAATGTGTGGGATGTTATGTTAAGGTTATGTAAATGAAAGTAGTCCTGCTTAGTACTTGTTGAGCCAGCCATACTTGCCCATACCATCACACCCCCTCCGCCATGAGGTGGTATGGTTTGTGGCAGTTCTTGGGCAGTTCCTTTTTGCCTCCACACATTTTACACCAGGCTCCGCAGGCTCTTTTAGGTACTTCTTAGGAAACTGTAAGCCAGCCATCCTGTTTTGGCGGCTAACTAGTCGTCTGCATCTTGCATTTGTCTGCAGTTCTGTTCTCCGGAGGTGGTAAGGGACAGTGGTTCTATGGACAGCAGTCACTGACACATCCATGCCTGCCTCCTGAAGAGTGTTTTCGATATGTCAAACAGGTGTTTGGGGGTTTCCCTGCATTATTGTAAGAATTTTTCAGTCATCAACTTCCTTGGCCTATCAGACCCTTTACGATTACTGAACTCACTCTCTTTCTTTCTAATGATGTTCCAAACAGTTTATTTTGGTATGCCCATGTTTTGGCCTTTGTCTCTGACTGTTTTTTTTTATTTCTTCATATTTCTCAGCCTCATAATGCCTTCCTTGACTTTCATTGGTACAACTCTGGTTCTCACATTGACAAATGGAAAGAACAGACACCAAATGCAATCAAAAGCCTAGAATCAAGACTAGAAACTGAAAGCTCTCTTATACCTGTACTCATGAAGGAATTGAACACATCCAACTAATTAGAAACACCTGTGAAGCCATTTTCTCGCAAACATTATGGTGCCCTGAAATGGGGGGGGGGGGGGGGCTATGTATAAAAAGTGCTGTAATTTCTGCATGGTTAAACCAAATGTATAAAATACCCTTTAATTAAAGCTGAGAATCTGTACTTTAACCTGTTTCCTCAGGCCCTCTAGTGGCACAGACCCTGGGAGAAGACTGAATACCATCTTGATCAGCGCTAGTTGGGCTATTATCAGGCAAAATATGAAGTTTCTATGTGCCACCATTCTTCCCTATTTCATAAAAGTATTTATAACCACTCTACAGTGTGATCTACATGAGAGCGAAACAGGTTGAAGATACTGGACATTTAAATATATTTAGGAGTTCATTACAGTTCTTTTTTGACCACTACCACACACACACATATATATATATATATATATATATATATATATATATGGGTCAATGACATATATATATATATATATATATATATATATATATATATATATATATGGGTCAATGACAAATAAGGTTTTCAAAATGAAAAAATAAAAATACTGACCAAAATTGATTTTAAATACATTCTTAATTCCACAAGAATGTATCCTGTGTATTTATATTTGTTTCTTAGCTTTTAAGGTGATATAAATACATTTTTAAACAAGATGTCAGATTTTACCACCCAGAAATGTCAGGTGGCGCGACTGAATTTTGAATAATACACTTTTAATGTATTTGCCACTACTGAAAACCTGCAAATATGAATCATTGTAGGCATGGTAATAAATAATTAAAATACATTATTTATTAAATAATTATCTTTAATTTAAGGTGTGTTTGTGTTGTCTCTGGGGTTACAAACCTTTAAACAGAACAGTACAAAACAGGTGAAATTGGGCAGAAGTAAGCCTCTGCACAACGGGGTTAACCACATGCGAATTGTTTCATTACAAATCTAAAATTGTGGAGTACAGAGCCAAATCGCAAAAAAATATGTCTTTGTCCCAAACATTATGGAGAGCGCACTGTGTTGACCGAATCCAGGCCACTTTCATCAAAGCGTATAGAGAGAGCACTAAGAGCAGCAGCACGATTGTTGTGTCCTGTTCTCCATCAGTAACGTTGTCTGGTGAAAGTGCCATTAGTGGGGAAGGCGTGGGAGAGGGGAGGCTCCTATATGAATGCAAGCCTGCTAAAGTAGAACTGAACAGGTTAAATGTTTCCGGACAGGATATCAGGGTTTTTTTTCTGGACCTGGGTTTGCTGCCATAGTACTGTACCCCCTCTCCTGCAGATACATCTCCCAACTCCTTCTAGAACTATCTTAACAGGGATGAGAGGATGGGCTCATAAGCACCCCAAATCTATGTCTCATTATCTTTCATAATATGGTGTGCTAAGGCACTGGGATCCAGCCATATTTTCATAGATAACACTCAATTTGAGCAGAAGACCCTCCAAACATGCAATCCTCATGTCCAAACCTGCAAGTGCAGAGCAGCATTAGAAAAAAAAAGATTATTTTGGTCTCCAGGCTATTAATAAGTTGATTTTAATGGACTGTAACATGGAAATGTACAACATTGGCAGTCTGTACTATTTATCAGAGTTGCTAGTGAGTCTGCCAGTGGATGATAAGGTGTGCCCACATATGATTTGTGTGGTAAATTAGTTCCTCAGGCTATCCTGATAGCCTCCTCCACAGCACATACAAGCGTCTATAGAACTGGAGACAGTGAAGGACAGTCACCGTCTGGTGCTGCCGGGATGCTATAATGGCCTTTTATTGCTTTGATCCTTTTCTATCTTAAGGGAGAAAACAGTCAGCTGTGTTCATATGAATTCAGTAATGTTCAAGGGCTCAGGTGGGGCATGCATAGGGACAGTGTTGTTCCTCAATGACCCAACCTGTTCACATCTGCTGAGCAGGGGCAGTGCAGGGGTACCATTCCTGAGATCCATTCCCAGCAGAGAGAAGCACATAATTCGGCTAGACAAATAGGCTTTAGCCTAAAAGCTACTTCGGTTCTGGAGAGAAGTGTGATTTCACTGTAATTAGAACTCCAAACAGGAACTCGGAGAGGGTGAGAGCTACAATGCCATGCGCTAATCGTAAAAACAATTTAAATTGTCGCCGACTCATTCATGTGTAAATGGACATTGACAAAAGGACATTGACAGTGCTGGCATGCACACACATCATTTCTATCTTAATTTGTACAAAGTATTGCACTGGCCTAAATAGCTGGCAGCTATTCAGTAGACCTGTTTGTTTGACAGAGCTGGCACTTTGACTCACTAGAAATAACCACAGGGAAATCACCAGGGAGTGAGGGGTTGAATAAGGAGAGACATTTAAAGCCCCCCTTTTAGAGAATTCTTAATGACAACAGTAATTCTATAATTTGAAGAAGAGTTTGATGGAGTTTTAACCGTGCAAAGTTGATATTTAGTTCATAGAAATGAGACGTGTGACATGTAGCTGCAGTGTTGAGCACGTAGCATGTAGCTGCAGCTTGGAGCACAGACCTGTAGTACATTTCATTGCATTCATTTAGCAGACGCTTTTATCCAAAGCGACATACAATAAGTGCATACAGAGACGTCATCAAGATCACTACAGAACAGACAAGACAAAGCACATCCTTCCCATAATGTAGCAGCTATCCCTAGTAATGAACGTTGACTGTAGTTCACAGTAAGCTGTGGGTAAATCAGCTATACTACACTTCTATTCTTAATACTATTATAAACTATAACAAACAGACAGGAACACACAGGGAACTAGTACCATGAGGTCCTAGGTTAGGATATCAGTCAAGGTGGAGTCTGAAGAGGTGTGTCTTCAGGCCTCGACGGACTGAGCACATACACATGGATTAGCCCGCATAGCAGTAGCAGTGATATTTATCACCTACCTGTGGTACTGTATTGAGCTATTAGCTCAATATAGTGTCATTGATATACTGTATCAAATGGAGAGTTGTGGTACTGATGACATGGCTGTGCTATAGAGCAGATCACTCTGGTTCCATGCCCTTAAGTTCAAAACTGTATTTTAGGTTTATCCATAAGCTGCCCTTTGATCTGCCACACGGCAGGGGGATGACGCTCAGACAGTCTGTGGAGTGAAGCGCTCCAGGGGCAGAAAGCAAAGAGGAACTTGCTGCGCTTCTGAGACTAAATGTCTCCTGACTGGAACCTTTGATCAGAGCTTAATAACTTTCACATGTCCTCTGCGCTAACACACTGGAGCACGTGACTCTGTCAGCCGCTGTGTTACTGGCCCACTGCAACTGTCAAAAAAAAACATCCTTTCGTGACCATTTTATTCTTTAGAATTCCACATTCAGCACAGTGCATTATATAAGAGGTCATCTAAAAACTTAAGAGACACTTTCTGTTGCTATTAAAGAAACCGGTCACACTTTAAACAAAGTCTCCATATGAAGGCTTTATATAGCATATATAAAGCCTTCATAAACAAGTCATAATGGCTTCATAATCATACATAAGCAAATGCCATGCTTCGTAAAGGGTGACGTAGCACCTTCTTATGCAACATGGTATGCCAAATGTGACATAACCAACAATGCCACCTGGTTAATGGCTACACATTATACTGGGTGACATAAAACATGCTTATGGCGGCAGTGTAGTATAATGGTTAAGGAACTGGCCTTGTAACCGAAAGGTTGCAGGTTCAATTCCCAGGTAGGACACTGCCGTTGTACCCTTGAGCAAGGTACTTAACCTGAATCGCCTCAGTATATATCTAGCTGTATAAATGGATAATATGTAAAAAATGCTAAAAAGTTGTGTAAGAGCGTCTGGATAAGAGCGTCTGCTAAATGCCTGTAATGTTATGTAGGAGGCTAGGCTAACTGTGACACTTCTGGCATAACATGTTGCATAAGAAGGTGTTATGTCACCGTTTATGAAGCATGACATTTGCTTATGTATGATTTCTGAAGCCATTATGCCATGTTTATGAAGGCTTTATATAGCATGCCTTCATATGGAGACTTTGCTTAAAGTGTGACCAAGAAACATTAGCCTACCTAGCTTACATGTTAAATGAGAATTTCCAGTTAAACTGTGGACACTTTATCAGAGTAGATGGTTGTGTGTTTTTATTTATTTGGTTAGTCTTTCTCTCAGGGCACAGTAATGTGACTGTCACCATGCAGAGCCCCTCATTCACTGTAATTGCAGCCTGGTACAGACTATCTATCTCCACGGACTTTCTGCAGAGAATAGCCTACTACATCTTTTTAAATTACCAGCCAAATCTTCTGTACAGTACTCATGTTTATATTTTATGAGTCATAGCCTCTTAGGTATTATTATTCATGATTCCAAATTTGGCAGACAAATTTATTTGTGAAAAAAAAGTATTACAGTGCATGTTTTCACTGTCCTAAGGCATGTGTTTAAAGAGGCTCCTGGATTTAGTGGATTCTCTGCAGTATTTGCATTTTCCTGTTCAGGTCAGTTAGCAGCTTTTGAAAATATTTGAGAAAAAAAGCTATTCCTGGTTGAAATGAACAAACTGCTGTGCTCTAGAGATAATCAAAGCAATAAAAACCACTCTTAGTTACCAGACACAGTTTCCTTTTTACAGAAATTTACGAACCAAAAAAATGTATTGGCAAAATAAATAAAAAAGATCCTCAGTTCACTGTCTGGGTTTCTTTGAATTCATCAGAACAGTATAACTGATAAAATGTCCAGACAACCATTTTAAACTCCTGGTCTTGTGTGTCACCAGACCGATTAAGGAATGGCATTCGAATTTCTTATTTCATGTGAGTGATCCACAGTAACTGTCTCCTTGGGGACTAAATTGGAGTGGGAAGCAAAATTAAGCTTGAAAGCCCATGAGTGAATGAAATTGCAGACACAGTGTGACTATTAAATAGTAGGAGACAAGCTGAAGGAGTGTGATAATCACTATTCTTGGCTCCTGCACTCAGAATAATTTCACCAGGTGTTTAAGCACCAGCAGGAGGTAAAACTTGCTTGTGTGTGTTGTGTTTTATCGTAGCTGGAGGTTCATGTTAAAATCAGCCTCAGCAGCATGTCAGCATGTGACATTTCTGTGACTCACAGCTGCAGCCCGCACTCCACGCACAGATGCTGGCCACCTGCTCTCGCTGCTCCCAGTGTAGTCTTAGAAAACAGCATTTTGAAGCCAGGTCCATATCTTGGTAATTACAGAGCTGCAAACTTTTCCCATACTATTGACTTAGTAAAAACACAACGGCCCACCATTTTTTTTTTTTTAATAATTGAAATCTTGCTGTGTAGGCTATCCCATGCAGCGTGTTGTTTTCATGACACACATTTGCCAGTGGACATTCTAAAGGCTCATATGCCCATGCAAAAGGAAATATAGCTATGTTTTCTAGAAAGAAAAAGAAGATGAAGCAGGCCTACAACAATGGGGTCGATTTACTAAGATCCCAAATAAGGGGTGTTATTTTGCGGGCGCAGCCATTTTGCACGCGATTTAATATCATTTCACACTTTGCGAGTGATCAACTAAGAGTCATTATGTAAATTACTCCAGTCACAAACAGCCATATTTTAATGAGATTCTGCATGTTTGGAATAATTATACTGTAAGAAAACGGTGAAAAGACTGGCAGCAATGTTGCCGTTTTTATGGTATTTTTTTACAGAGTAGGTATAGGCTACTGTTACACTGAACAAGCTGGCGGTTTATTACAAACTATTTCACTGGATGTCTCTTAGTTTCTGCTGGGAGTTACAGATGTTTGTCAGGACTGAAATGTTCATAACTATGATTACTAGCACTAAGTCTACTCGCTCCATAAGCGTCACATTAAATCACATTTTCCATGGGTTTTATTTTTTTTATAAAGTTTTGATTTGCTTGTTATTCACTCTTTGTTATAATAGACATTGTATTGTTTGTTTGATTCAAATACTAGTTACTCAATCAATCAATCAATATTTATTTATGTAGCGCATTTCACAACAAGTTGTCACAATGCACTTGACAGCAAAACAGCAAAACCCAGCCTAAACTCCCCACAAGAGCAAGCCAAAGGCAACAGTGGCAAGGAAAAACTCCCTGGTGTAACTAGGAAGAAACCTTGGAAGGAACCAGACTCAATGGGGGAACCCATCCTCCTCTGGTCGGCTCAGGGTCTAGGGCTTAAGGACCAACATGGTCAAAACAGCCAATGTCCATGATAATACAATTTGCAGCAGCTAGATGACAGTCCAGATGTGGCGGCAGTGATGGTGGGGAACCGGGCGCCGATGGCGGCGGGAGCAGCTGGCAGCGGTGGTAAGGAGGGAGGGGCAAGCGGCAACGGACAGGAAGCCGGACAGCAACTCTCGAGATGCGGGGCATAAGCCCCGCCGGCAGAATGTGAAAAAAAGAGAGAGAGAAAACAGTTAGGGGAAGTGTAATAGAGCAGCAGGAGCACCAACTGGAGGGGTGGGGGGTGGGGAAGGGGTGGGAGGGTTGGACAGGTGCCCCCGCCAGGAGTAATCTATGGCTGCATAGCTATGAAGACAGAGTTTGAGGAACCATGCAGTCATGAGAGGGAAAACAGTCCTACCCACCTCAAGAGCCAGCCCAGGAAGATGGGGTCACAGCTGTTGACAGGTGACAGTAAGGAAAGGATGCCACCCCACATTACTCTATGGCTAAATGCTTCTCTGGTCCTGTCTCCAGACTATAGCTCATTATAAGCCTGATCATAGAGGTGCGTTTTTAATCTAGACTTAAATATTGAGACAGTGTCTGATTCCCTTATAAGTTTTGGTAGGGTGTTCCACAGTAGTGGCGCTCTGTAAGAGAAAGCTCTACCACCCGTCAAGTTTTTAGATATTCTTGGGACTACTAGGTAGCCTGCGTCTTGGGAACGGAGTGATCTTTTTGGCTTATATGGTAAGAGCAGATTACATATATACACTGGCGCAAGTCCATTTAAGGCTTTAAAGGTCAGAAGCAAAATCTTAAAGTCTATCCTAAACTTAATTGGTAGCCAATGAAGCGATGCTAGTACTGGGGTAATATGCTCATATTTCTTAGTTCTAGTTAAAATGCGAGCGGCTGCATTCTGTACAAGCTGGAGATTATTTAGCAAGGGTTTAGGGCAGCCAGATAGCAGGGCATTACAGTAATCTAGCCTAGACGTAACAAAAGTATGGATCAGTTTCTCTGCGTCCCCTATTGATAGGAAGTGCCTTATTTTAGCTATGTTTCTTAACTGAAAGAAAGCTACTCTAGATATGTTTTTTATGTGCGCACTAAAGGTTAGATCTGGGTCTATAGTAACACCTAGGTCTTTCACAGCTGAGTTTGGAACAATTAAACAACCATCGAAATTTAAAGTAGATGTACCCAGTTTCTCCCTTTGTTTTTTTGGACCTAAAACCAGCATTTCGGTCTTTTCTGAGTTTAGGAGCAGGAAATTGGAAAGCATCCAGGCTTTAATATCTACAATACAAGCCTCTAACCGAGAAAGTGGTAGTGCCTCACCGGGTTTCATGGAAATGTATATCTGCGTATTGTCCGCATAGCAGTGAAAATCTACCCCATGTGCCCGAATAATATCACCAAGGGGTAGCATATATAATGAAAAGAGTACTGGGCCTAGCACTGATCCTTGTGGAATACCATATTTCATTACTGAGTAACTGGATGATACTTCATTTATTTTAACAAACTGCTTCCTATTGTATAAGTATGATCTGAACCATGCAAGAGCTTGACCATTTAGTCCAACACAGCCCTGGAGTCTGTTTAGTAGAATTTTGTGATCTATTGTATCAAAAGCTGCACTTAGGTCAAGAAGTACAAGAACAGACACAGAGTTTTGGTCGGCTGATAATAGTAAATCGTTAATAACTTTAACAAGTGCTCTTGTATTCTGTAACACGATTTGCTTCATGATTAAAAATATATACAGTATATTCTTACTGTTCATGATGTAGCCTATTTAGGCTATCCACAAATTATCTTCTTGTATATTTTGAGCTTTAGCTAGTATGGGCCAGTTAATTCGCCCCCATTGTTACGCAATCATTCAGAACATTCAGTTACTGTCTTGCTACAGTGACAGTTATCATTTTATCGATTCTGTGTCTTTTAATACCTGCTTTCCATTTGTACTAAAATGCACCCGCAAATAGGCTACCTTTCTCAAACTTCCTTTCGGGTTTAGCAAATGACTTTACACGTGCTAAAGTAATCTATTTGCATGACCAGTGACCACCTCCCACTACGCTATTTCGCAAAATAATATAGGGATGGCCGTTTTTGCATATTAATTCAGGCTAACCCGCAAAAATGATAAATGAACGTGTCTTTCCATTTTAGCACGCGCAATCCTCTTTACACCTCGTTAGTTGATCACCTCGGATGATTTTTTTGCAGGTGGTAACGGTTTTACACATGTTTTTGTACACGCTAATTTTTAGTAAATCGAACCCAGTATATCAAAATATAAGCAGCCCTTTCAGATTCAACTGCCTAAGGCTGGGGACACATTACATGATTTTTTTAATCGTTGATCGCAATGATTTGAGATCGGCAGAGTCTCACTGGTCCCACTGTATAGTTTCAGCTGTAATTGTTATGTGAGTGGGTGTGAAAAACTCAAATCTCTCTCATATGACCCCAGTCGGCAACATCATGATTAAATCAAATATGTTTTATTTTATCGGGCCTAGTCTTTGTATAATCCTGTGGTGCGCGCTCGTCAAAGATTCAAATCGCAATGGGAGTTTTCAATAGCCAATAGCCAACAGAGGAAGGAAGAGGGTAAAAAAACAGTTTGTAAACACAACATGCGTGATAGCTGAGCCGAATAAATGTGTTTTGTGGAGTGTTAAGAATGACGAGCAACTTTGTGGCTCATGAGTGTCTGTGCAATGTCAACTCTCAAAGTTACAACAAAAATGAAAACGTTTCAACAGATACTTTGATAAATGAGGAGGTACATCAACAGGCATAACGCCATTCAGTAGGGCTAGCTTAGCATTTTACGCAAAAAAGACATTATAACCAGTGCTTGTGTACCACGAAAAATAATGTTCTTGTGAAAGAAGTGCATCTCTAGATTCTAGATTCTTTGTCTTTAGAGTTGTGATCCTCAAAGACAGCGGTCCTTATGTGTGTGCGACAGAAGAGACTGCAAACGTCAGTTGTTAAGTGTGCACTGCTCAATCTTTTCATTGTCGCTTATGTTTGGAAAAATCAATAAGCGTAATGTGTCCCCAGCTTTAGTTCTAAATCTCATTAGAAAAGGTTTCAAGGTAGCAGGACATGCCATGTTTCTTTTTTTTATACTATTTATATAGCACTGTTAATATAATGCATGCAACTCAAAGTGCTTTACAGAGGTATAATAATAAAAGAAAAGTTACCACAAAATAAAACAGGGATCTGCCACACACAGGTCTACATGATGTACATTGTTGAAATCAAAACAAAATCTAGTGAGAGAAGTGAAGGTATATTTTTATTACCACGTGTTTTGAAACTGGCCTGTTTTTGGCACGGTGGATTTGATATTTTTAACAGTCGCCTGTGAGTCACACTTTGGCTAAATCACGCATCCAAAGCCGAGCCTGTTGGGAGGAAATCAAAACTTCATGCAAACATTGATGCTCTTAAATACTCTGACGGGAGAGGGATGCAGCCAATGCCCTGTTGCACACTGATAAACAAATATTTCTGCAGGGAAAATGAAATGGTCTTGTGAATTCTGGGGTTTCTCCTTCGGCGGACGGATGGTTGGCAGAGATACAGACAGACTTAGGGGATGTGAACTCCACTGGAATGGGTTTGGCTATAGTACAGCCTTCACTCATAGTATCACACATGGCTGTTAAACGAAACAGATTAAAAATTTTCTCTACGTCGTGCTTCTCTGGCAGAAAATATTGATTCACACACAAACGCCTTCTTCGTGTAACTACATCATGTGATAATGTGCCTAGGGAGTGCCAGCTTATTGTGTCAATTTTTATAATCAAATACACACAATCAAGCACATACTGAATAAACTGGTTACATTAAGGTCCCGTTAGTACTTCCCAGAAACGTAAAAATATGCTGTGCCTGTCCTAAAAAGAGTCTTCAGTTCCTTATGCATGACAGGCACTGCAAAACATCAACTTTTGTTTATAGCATTAACAGTTTGGAGCATTATTTGTAGCATTCATAATACTTTATTTACAACTGAGGAGGGTCTGCTTTGCAAAATAATAAATATGAATAACAGAAGCAGAAAAACCATAAATCTATATAAACAGCAACCATATGTGTTCCTGCTTGAACAATAATGAATAAATGGGGCCTTAATACGATGAGTATAGTATTGCTAAAGGAATGGAGCTCAGACCAACATGAAAACAGGTAATATGAAAAGGATGTCAGTGAACTTCCTTCATATCTCAGTTCCACATCTTTCCCAGACGAGCGGATAGATTGTGTCAGCCATCTGCAGCAGCAATGAACTCTGGGAAATCCTAATTGAAACCTGTCCGTGGTCCATTTGCTTGTGTTTCATCTTGGGTTTGCAAAGAGACGGCACCCACAGGAAACACATTTCCTGGAAGCAGCGGTAAGAGAGGACGGAGAGGATTGCAGAGAGCATTCTGGACACCGCCGGGGTTACGTGGGAGGGTGACGTGTGCATAAATTCCATTTGATCATTAAAACGTCCCTCTCGGGGGCTCTTAACACTTTGTTCACAAGCCCAGCCTCAATAGGAAAAGTACATCGCTACGACAACCACCACCGTCAAGCCTACTGACAAGGTCACTCCTGGTTATACTTCTAATTAAGCAGGCCAATGTCCAGCCTCATTCGGCGCAAGGTTACATAGCGGTTACATTCCGGTCTGCTGCTGTCTATGTTTTATTTTCCATTCGTATATAAAAACAATGAGACTTACTTGTTCTCGGTGTGCTATTTTGAATACGCATTGTATAGAACAGGCTATTAACGTAACGTATCTGCCATGCTGTTACGCTAAATGGCTAAAGGCATTTATAATAGGGGTTTACCTATTAAGATGTTAAAGGGTCTGATTAATGAACTAATGTTTTCATTGCCAGCTAAATTTAGATATGAATCTTTAACGTTTTTAATATGATTTTTTTAATATTTTAAATGCATAATAAAGTGGCTGTTATAGGAGGGAAATTAATGCGAGCGTGCAGGATTGTGTGTGTGTGGTGTTTGGACAGGTTGGACGGGTGTATGTGAATGCTTAAATTTCGGCATGTCTTAATTTTCGTACTCTCCAGCGTTACAGTGTCACGTCTTAAATAATGCAGCGCATTCACAGAAGCCCAGGTTTAAATAAAAAGCCGAGCTGTGAAGTGTGCAAATTCACTGTTATGTTTAGTAAATTACCAACCTAAGGATACAGGATGGAAGCGTCTTCTTAACAGCCTCAAATGACCTGAAGGAAAGCTACATGTTTCTGGTCTGTCTTCTCATAGGAAATGGTCTGCGGAAAGCACCCCTCGGATCTGTGGCCGACTTGCTTGACTTCTTCGGTTAATAAAAATGCATTGAATGTCCCATGATTAATATTAATGAGCTGAATAAGTTCATATATAAAAGAAAAGCATCTGTAACATGGCTAAATATGCTGTACATTTAAACACATATTAACTTATATTAGAAACATATGCCATAACATACGTTACATCCCTGTAAGGGAACAGGGCCTGTGTGAATACGAGAAGAAACGTTTTCTTTCTTTTTTTACAAAAAATAAGACTCCAATAATGCAGATTTTGTCCCACACTCTCTCTCTCGTTTGATATCACCTCAGATAACCCGCACGGGTGATTAAGTCCCAGTTCCAGAGGTGACTGGTGGGCCCCGAGGTCCCTGTTTCAGATTTAATGGGCCAGGCACTGAGGCACCTAGGGGGCACAAAACAGGCGCATTCCTGATCCGCCCTCCCTATAGACCCGGCAATTATTCCCTCCCCCCGTGTCCCATGTCCACTGGAGAGTGGTGCAAATGCCTCACAGCGGCATACAGGACGCTGTGAAAGATCCCGAAGGGAGAACTCCTCAGACCTAAAGGTGTGGGTTAAAGGGCTGCCATGCAGTTCGCCGTTCATTCCTCATCCATTTACACAAACACCCGAACCTCCCTCATCCCTGACATTCTCATACCTCTGTCAGAAATGCATCATTTCCCGCGCCGCTGTCCAGTTCCGCTTCGTTCCTCGCGCCATTTCACGCCCCGTCATTCAAAGCCGGGCTCATCCTGCACCTCTCAATCCAAATCTCCGTCGCATATTTTCCTCAACGCTGAAAGGCAGCTTGTATTGTTTTGCAAGGTTATCGTCTCATACTGCTTGATCAAGGTATTTATCTCTGTTAAGAAAACTTAACCAACGAGCCGCTCGCTAACATTACGCATCGTGTGACATTTTAATCTATAAAAAATCTTCTTCTTAAAACAAGTCATAATCTCACATGGGAAAAAAATGGTTATTTAGGAGATTATTTTACTTAGTATCATTTATTTAGTCATACCATGTCCATGCCCATTTTATCACATTATACTGAAACTTTCTAGTAGATAAACACTTTGTTCAGGAGGTTGTGTGGATATAATTGAATGAACTCACTTATTGAGCTACTGTTTAACCGTCCACCTCCCTATTGCTAACAATAGGATGCCATCTGAAGTGAACTGGGAGACAGATAGAAGGTCTTTGTGTTGTTCTGGTCACTTGTTGTCACAGGCATATCAGTGATAGGCTTTTCTGCACCCTTCTGAAGATACATTTCTGAGTAATATTGCGTTAGTTTGCTTTGCTCATATTTGCTGGTGCTCCCTTGATCCCTTGATTCTCTATCTATGGCTGTTGTGACCAATATAATGCAGCACTTTCTCAGAGTATGCACGGAGTATGGACACGGTGTGGGAAGTCGGTTGCGATCTTCCCAGATAGGTTTGTCTCCCTTTCTTTTATGCCAAATCCCGCGTTTGAACCAGGCGGCAGTGCCATAAACTAACCTGGAGGTGTGGTCGAATCTGGAATTTAGACCCCCGCCTTTACGGGTTGTTGAGTAGGGAGAAGGGAAAAGGAGTTGATTACCAGAGAGGACATTCCAGTGTTATAGTTTTTCCTGAGTTATTGAAACTATGTTTTACTAAACTCCATTTGGTATGAAATGTATCTCATTTGATTCCTTGATTTTACCGGATTACATCCATATCAAACAGCTTACCATTATGATTATTATTAACAGATTAAGTCTTATTATGTTGCAGTTGTCATGAAAATTCCCTTCTGATGAACCATTTTACATGCAATTCCTGTTACTACTACATAAGACATAACAATATAAGGATCACATGTGCAATGTTTGTAAGTTTTACCGGGTCTGTTGACCATTTAAACTGAGGTTTTTGAGTCTTAACCCAGGAGAGAAGGAGGGGGTGCAATGACAGAGGTGCCAACATGAGAGACGGGAAAGATCACAGATGTATTGTTTTGGCCAGGGGCTTAATGGCCTCTAATGCCGTAAGTGCCCCTGAAACACACATACACACCCATGACAGAACAGTCCAACTTCCTCTTATCACAGTCCTTTCCAGGTGAGAACAAATGGCCTGAACCCCCCTGAAGGAAGTCTATTGTTTTATCACAAGGCCCTCTTTGAAGTGTCTTCACAAATGGCAGCCTTTTCTGAGTCCCACATTGATTCCCCTCTTACAATGTTTTTACATTTTCTGTTCATTTTCTGTAGGTCGAATAGTCGTCATGATCCTTGGCATAATGCGGAAGGGCACTTTCCATTCTGCTGGTGGTCTGTGTTCAAGTCCAGTGGAGATGGTGAACAGATTCTCGTGCTCGAAGGAGTCAGAATGTAACTGTTATTGTCGAATATCCGGGAGCACATTCTGAGACTCGGGGGTCCTGAAGGAGGTGACGATGACGATGTATTCTCTTCTCTCTCTCATGCTCTCTCTTCTCAGGGATTTCAATTAGGCCTGAATGAAGGACACATCTACACCTGGACAGATGGACTGAGAAGGAGAGATTGGCACGACAACAAGAGCATCAGGAAGGATGAGCTGCGTGTTGGTGAGCAAGAGAAAATACTCACTGTCACTGTTTGAAAAAGCAAGGCAAGAATCTGACACGGCACCAAGCGTACATCGATGAGAGGATGAGGTTGAAAGGCGAAGCAGTAGGGAAAACACACCTGAGGGGCTCTTATTTCACCTGCAAGCTGTGCTCACCTTTTGTCTGCAATAAGTTATGGACAGTACAGTACAATTTATTTTTTTTAAAATTTGTTTCAGATTTTTCCCAATTTTCTCCCAATTTAGTAGCCAATTGAACCCTATTCTAATTCAATTGCCCCGTGTAGCAACCGCTAGAGAATCACCGCAACGCAACCCCGTCAGCCGGCGGTAGGACGGGAGGGCGCCACGTCCTCTTCAGGGCGCGACTCCTCCTAGCTCCTGACCGTGATTCCAGCCCGCCCAGGGCCGCTATGCGTGCAGCGATTCTCTCCGAGCCCCTCCCCCCACCCGGAAGCAGCCGCCAATTGCTACTCCCACAGGGCGCCGGCCATGCTCGGATCTGGCAGGACCGGGGCGCGAACCCCGATCCTCGGAGCACAACTGCACCGACTGAAAGTCGGCGCTCTTACCGTTGTACCACCGCAGCGCCCTACAGTACAATTTCTGCCGTTAGAATTACCACTGTCATATATTTTAAATGGCCATAAGCTGCGTGAAAGAGGACATTGCGATTGAGCGTTTGTGAATAATGCATTTTTCAAAGTTCATTGTCATTTATTTGGAAATCTTTGAAGGTCATTGCTATTAGTGAAAGCTGTCAGTCTCCACAAGTTTTAGGAAAATGTCGCAGGAAGTACACACCATGCCAGAATTAGAATTAGTTAGCTCATGCTGGGTTCATTTTTGGTTCATGTCCATTTTATTTTGATTAACTACTAGGGATGTAACGATTCTCCAAGTCCACGGTTCGGTTCAGACCTCGATTTTTGAGGCACCGTTCGGTTCATACCTCGGCTTTTTTTGTTTTGTCTGTGTAATGTGTAATATTTACAAAATATACAGCTCAGGGTTTTTCCTACATAGTAAATTATTTGGCGGCCGCCAAAATGATTTCACGGACCGCCAAAGGGAAATCGCGACCGCCAAAATGACAATAATTGACAAAATGGCAAATAAAATCATATCCGAATGAATTTAATAATTTATTTTGGGTGCAATATGGTCTTTCGGCCAGTGGAGGGCGATATATATTGTACTAGTCGCCTTCAATATGTCAGTACTAGGAGACGAGTAGAAGAAGCATAGAACCTAGACTGTAGCCTATAGAAATGCGGCTCAGCTATTTTGTGGCAGAGTGTGACTCGGTAGAAAGACATAGCGTGGGCAGCGAGTTGGATGGAACACGCTCCAATTTTGAATTACCCCAGGGCTATTCTAAGCGCGTAAATTTCACTACGTGCATAAAATTTACTACGCACGCAACACGCGTCTGGAAAGATCAAGTTGTGGTCATTGGTACCTGCTACACCAGTCGCGCAAGTATGAGTGCAGATACGAGAGCCTTGCGCACAATGGCTCTAAAATAGGATCGGAGTCTATTTTTGCGCGGTTAAGCATTCAAAAATGGCACTTTTTGAATTCAGGCAATAAATAGACAACCATGCAGGCACTGATTGGGCACGCCACAACCCTTCAGTCCTAGCATCAATGTACCCTCCCCCCGCTGTAACACACAATAGGGTTTCAGTATACATTGTACAGTTTGCTAAACAGATGCTGGAGATGACGACTGAATTTGCTTGTATTTGACAATACTGACAATACTAGTTGACTTCGCCAGCTGATACATTTAGCGTTTTTGATTCAGATCATAATTTTCTGACTGTAGGCTAGGCTATAATTATATAAAATACAACTACTTACCCATACTCTCTCAAGACAACAAACAACTATATATATATACGTAGGCCTATACATTTATGCGTTCAATTCTGGTGTAGCAGCCGTGGAGAAAGCGCAAGATAATTTTCACGGGATGCGCATGCGTTACGCCCGTACGCTCCGGTGTAGCCCTAGCGTTAGGCTACCTCTGCCTGAATTCAAAAAGTGAATTAGAATAATAATTTTGTGATGTGTTATTGTGTTAATTGTGAAATGAAAAATTAGTTTTCTTACATTTGTAATGTAATGAGCTGAACAGGCTGCATCTGCAGTGGTGGCAGCGGGTTGAGGTTGGGGGAGGGGGTGTGTCGCGGTTCCGTCTTCCAGAACCGCGACACAAGACCTTGGACGTTTGTATGACGGTTTCGGTCTTGGTTTCAGAACTGTTACACCCCTATTAATTACTACATCTAGTATTAGCGAATAGATGGCAAGTAGATAGAGAAGACACAATGTCATCATAGTCTGGCCCTTCTGCTTTCCATTTGCCCTGTTGCCTTGGCAACAGTACATAGCAACCCTTCTTTCCATGGTGCTTATACAAATTTGCTGAGTGAATCCTTGAGGTTAAATCACTGAGTAACTGCACAATAAGTGAACCTAAGTATTGATTGTTTGTATGGCTCTGCAAATAAATAGCAGAATAGAGAAAAATAAACTATTCCAGGGCCCACGTCTATGTAAAAGAAAATAATAAATCGGTTCCCGTATTAAACAGTATTAAACTCTAAAGACCATCTGGTTGCATTATCACTTGAAAGGGTACACACAAGATAGTATCCTTTCACAAAGAAATAGTACGTCCTATTAGTACTTTTAATAATACTATTATTAATAGCAATGGTCCCTGAAAATCAAATGCTCTAAAATTTTAAATGAAGAACTCCCCAATCTACACGTACTGTATGTTGCACGCCACATATGGTACAGAATGCTTACAAACTTCCAAATGTAGGTACAATAATCAAATATTTACCTTCACACCGAGACAAACGCTATCATCTCTTGAGTAGCATTGCAGAGAGTCCAGATTTCATTTGAAAAAAGTTTTTTTGCTGAACTATGCCTGCTGGGAAACATGTATCTGGGCTCTATTTCAACTGAAGCCAGAGCGCGACCCAGCACAGCACCAATTTGCATTTATCAGAGCTTCAAATGTCTTTATATCCAGGTACGAGTCATAGGAGGTATGGAAACCAAATGAGTTTGTTGCATTATAATGAAAGCATCTCTATAAATTATCATGGAATATTTTTCCTTGGGTTTCAACAGCTTCAAAGCTTTGAAAGTGAAATTGATGTGTAAAAATATAGCGATGCGCCTCATTTTTGAATTGAGCATTTTTTTCGTAGCGGCCATCAATAAGATGTAAAATTGAAGCCGACAGGATTATTACTCTTAAAGCGGTGTCAATCTCTCCCTACGTTGTCGATTCTCTGTCCACTGGAGTTCTCTCTGGAAATGTGTTGTATTGTACTGCATTTTATCTGCTTGTAAATCCCCTCATTTGGAATGTCCAGTGGAAAAAATAAGGTAGTCCCATCACTGAAATATTCTCTGTCCGGGAAGGTACTGACTGTTGCTCATATACTGACTGTTTTTATTCTATATGTAACCATAATAATATATTTGATGAAGAAATGTGTCAGGGGAAAATTGCAGTGATTGCAACTATTGGGATTCTGCAATAAAACAGTCACACAGGCAAACATTATGAAAATTTCTCATGAAGTCAAAGGCCTCATCTGCACTGACACTTTTGGGAATAGCTGCTGTGCAACTTTTTTCATTGTTTTTTATTTTCAATAAAGGATACAGATCCAAGGAGAAATGCAGTCATATAAAGTAGGTTATATGCGCTTCCGAAGAAGTCCTGTTTGTTAACATTTTTGCAAATGCAACATAAAAAGGTCTATACACTAAATATATCATGATTGTTTAATTTGCTATGGAATTAAATATGATGTGGTTCCTTATCGTGTTTATTCATTTATGAGCGGATGCCTCTACAAAATATTCAACAAAGCTTTGTCTGGTAGCACTTTACATTAAGTTGCACCTATACCTGTGCAGTTAAATTGTAACTGATGTGGTAACAAGACGTTATTACTGAGTAACTCCAATGTAGGTAACATGGTACAGCAGTTAGTGGTATACTTAATTACACATGTGAAACAAGGCCAGCCCTGTTCCATCTCTCCTGCTAAAATTAAATCGTTCCATATCATCAAGACACGTGGTGAAATTAACAGGCAAGATTTATTTGTTGTGTATCATGAATATGTGGCCTATGAGTGTAAACAAAATATTTAAAAAATTTACATGTGTAATTATGAATACCGCTAACTGTTGTTGCATGTTACCTACATTGGAGTTACTCAGTAATAACCTCTTGTTACCAAATTAGTTACGATTTTACTACACAGGTATAGGTGCAACTTAATGTAAAGTGTTACCCTTTGTGTAATAATCACCCTCTGACAAGGCTTCTGTTGTTGCCAGTACATGATTGCCTTTGCTGGCCAGAAAATCCAGACAGCAGATCCCCTAAATCTGTTAAAAATCTGAGCGCCTTTCGACCAATCAGTACCCTCCAAATGATCACGCAATCCCTAGTACTCCGTTCACCTAGCGCAATGGGGGGGGGGGGGGGGGGGTTGTGTCCTGACTCCTGTCTGTATTTGGGCGGGGGGGTACCAGGGTCAGTAATTGCGTACAATAAACATGGCTTATTGTACTGTTGAATGAAGGCGAGAAAAATGTAACGGGAAGAAACTGTTGATAAGTGAACATATGGGAAAATGACATGTTGAATAGAGGCATCGAAAGGGAAGAATGCCATTCAGTCAATGCCTCCAGGTTAAATATGTCTCATTATTCCTTATGTTGAAGGACTAAAGTAATATATTCATCAAAAACATATCCGGCTCTATCCACTGCCTTCGACGGCAATGTGCTCTTTGTGTCGTCTTCATAATAATTGCAGTCTCTCCGGAAAATATGTTCCGTGTATAAATCATGTCTAAATATGTTTCTGTTACCATGTAAACATTTAAAACAAATGGGATTTAGCAGGATTTTACTTTCTGTGGAAATGTTCCACTCTTCCCGCATCAGAAATAAAGGGATTCAGCTATGAGCATCAGTTTTCATCTGAATCTTTTTGAGAGTATAGACACAATAAAAGCTGCCAAAGCAAATTAATGTGACATTTATGAAGGGAGGCCTGGTTTTACAGATACCAGCTGTGACACAAATTTTTGACAAATATAAGGCATATTTCGGAATGGGAGAGTTGCATTCTTACTTCATAGGTTCCGTTCTTATCCTCTCATTCAGGATAATAGATAACATTTGGCAGACAAAAAAAAAAAACAGGAAAGAAAGATTCACTGATGGTATTGCTTTTTTTCAATAGCTAATGCCCTGTTTGTAATAAATTGGACAAGAAGGGGACGCATTTTAAATACATTTTAAAATGTTAAACTGTTTATTCAATTTTAACTGTTCAATTGGCTTTTAGTTGAGAAAATGCATATCACATTGTGTGAACTAATGAACCATCATCTGCTTCACACAAGGAAGTTTCAAATGAATTGATTCACAAGGCTGTTGCTTGGCTGTGTTTGGCAATTTCAGAGAAAGTGATTTTCTTTCAGTCGTTGGGCTGGACTGGCAGTGATGTGGAAGAGCGTGCCATACCTCACTTACTGGCATGATCTCCTCAGGGCACTTAAACTTTGAACATTGGTGTGCTGCATCAGTCAGGCAGACCTCTAGGATTCAGCATGTCTCATTGAGATATACAGGAGATCTTCAGCATGTCTCATTGAGATATACAGGAGATCTTCAGCATGTCTCATTGAGATATACAGGAGATCTTCAGCATGTCTCATTGAGATATACAGGAGATCTTCAGCATGTCTCATTGAGATATACAGGAGATCTTCAGCATGTCTCATTGAGATATACAGGAGATCTTCAGCATGTCTCATTGAGATATACAGGAGATCTTCAGCATGTCTCATTGAGATATACAGGAGATCTTCAGCATGTCTCATTGAGATATACAGGAGATCTTCAGCATGTCTCATTGAGATATACAGGAGATCTTCAGCATGTCTCATTGAGATATACAGGAGATCTTCAGCATGTCTCATTGAGATATACAGGAGATATTCAGCATGTCTCATTGAGATATACAGGAGATCTTCAGCATGTCTCATTGAGATATACAGGAGATCTTCAGCATGTCTCATTGAGATATACAGGAGATCTTCAGCATGTCTCATTGAGATATACAGAAGATCTCCAGCATGTCTCATTGATATACCAATAGAAATTCTCATAGAGATACACAGTATTGGTCATTACTCAAAATTGTAAGTGCTTTTCAGAGATACAGGACAATCAGTACAGTAGAATCGACCAGTTAAACTCTGCTAGGGGGTGTAAATCTTTAACATTTTAAACATTAAAACAATAAAAAAACAATGTTTCCCCTAAATGGTTAAATGTTCATTTGATCCATGTATTTTTTTTAATTATTATGTTAGCGACAAGGATAATTCACTCTTTGATTATATACACATGTAAAGTTGGCTCCCACTCTGCTGTGATGCCAAAATATTCAATATGTATGAAAAATGTAGTTGTTGTGAAGTAACTATGGCGTGCATGCACCATAAAAATGACCTGCACCTGTTAGCAAATAAATACTATCCAGAAGGCCTTCTTTAGCATAGGCATATTAATTACTTTCTCAATTTCATTTAATTTTAAGTAACTGCAGTTTGTCTGTTGTTGTGGTTGTACTTGAAATATTGTCTTTAGTTCCAGAAAATTGCAGCTTGCTTTAAGTGTCTTTATGCATATTACACGTGTGAATTAAATTATAATGCTTTGGCGTAATATCGTGAATGATGAGGAGAAATAGACTTTGAACACAATTCTCTTTCAATGTGAAGGGAACAGTGGAATGTTCCATTTGTTCTCACGTGTACATGTAGGCTTCCTGTTTAGGGCAAAGTGGAGAAGAGGGACCACTATTAGCCACAGAGACCCATGTATATCCTGTTTGTCTTTTAGGTAAAGGGGAGCAGGGGAAGCCATATCCACTGGCAGAGGATGAATGTGATGACTCTGTATACAAGGATAATGGTTTCAACATCTATGTCAGCAACAACATCGCCTTGGACCGCTCTCTCCCGGACATAAGGCACCCTAAGTAAGTCAGCTATCCTGTGCTCATTCTGTGCTCCTATCCCCAAAGACAGTGAGGTTCTGCCTTTGTAGATTTGTATGGCCGTGAGCAGGAAATGGGAGAACAGGTGGGCCCTGAATCTGAATGGCATTTTCTGCCATTAATAACTGGGCACACGTGTGAGATTCCATTTATGAAGAGATATAAAACTTCCCAGCGCAGGAGGTTCTCTGTGCAGGAGCAGCGCAGGAGGTTCTTTGTGCAGGAGCAGCGCAGGAGGTTCTTTGTGCAGGAGGAACATCTGAAAAGGACAATGTACGTAAAGTGGCGCTCGCTTATCTATTGATCAGCAATTAGGAAGATGGGTCTCGGCCAAGATCGGAGGTGTTGATTATCACCCAGGGGTGCGTTTTTGCTAAACGTTTCCCGAAACCGTTTTTAAAGCGAGAACGTGCGCTCACCTCCTAACAGCTACTTAACGTCGCTGTCCGTGGCGCCGCTGATACAGTTTTAATGTGAAATTTCAAGGAGGCAGACATCCTCTCGCAAAAGAAAAAAAGTGTTTTTTTCAGCGCCTTCCTGAATAATCGCGCCGTTAGCAATCGATGCAGGTGTTTTCACTTTGTCAGCCAATTAACAATCCTATATGAGGCCTCCGTTCCTTGCACAACATTCTCTGATAAGGACGAACGGTACGGAAGAGTATCCAAAAACCGATTGTGAAGTCGAGGCACATCGTGCGGCACGAGGCGTTATGGGACGGTGCGGCGGTGGCCTTCTTTTCAGGCCATCGAAATGTTGCGCAGTCATCACGGTGACAGCTATGCTGCTGTAAGCGGACGTGATGTGTGAGGTGGGAGGAGCCAAACGCAGCAAGGGGATTCTTTAAGCCCTAAGGCCACTAAGGCAGGAAACCCCACAGGTAAGGGAGGAGGCAAGACAAGAACACACGTACCAAAGCTACAAACCAGCTCACTGTCACACACTAATGAGTAGAAGCGCAAACGCCAAGTTTTCAGCAAGAAAACCAAATAAGGCAAATGGAACAGAGCACAAGGTTCCCATACTTCTACGAGCAAAGTGACAGAAGAAAGAGCCAGAAACAACAAACGCCCTGTCTCGGCAACGAGACGCATAAGAACAGGCGAGTAGCATAAAAGGTACACATAAAACACACACAACCAACAAACACTGAAAATGAATAGAAATTAGTATACCAAGAGGCGAAAGGAACGGGGATCTAAAGTTCCAAGGCTACTATCGAGGGCTCGCAGTCAAACGCAAACATGTCCATAGCATCGTCCAAGCTCCATATAAGGAGGGACACACCCGGGGGACGAACAGAACTACAGTTCCGAACAAAATCGTCCCGCAGGTGAAAAGGACGAACAGGGCAGCAGCACCGGACATCACCGGCTAAAAGACTAACATGAGTTAAATAGAAAATAAATGCCGTGCCTCTTGATAAAGAGGAATGTAACGAGGCAAAGGAACAAATATAACATTCCATGGCTAGATTGATAAGCTCGCAGTCAAATGCAACGACCAGGAAGCAGGAACAGAAAAGAGCCAGGGGAGATAAGTCCTAATAACTACATCTACATAGGCAAATACGCCAGGGGGGACGAGTCCTAATAGCTACTTCCACATAGGCAAGTAGACTAGGGGGGAAGAGTCCGAATAACTACATCCACATAGGCAAGTCCCGCATTGATCGAGAAAACGTAAAGGGGTAAACGCCCGATCTCCCAGGAGAGAGAAACATTTTACAGGCGAGCCGACGGAGCACCGTCGTCCCATAACTTTACTAGCAAACATGACTAATGCAAGCTTAATTGAAAACACACGCCCTAGCCTCTCAATAATGGGAAATGTAATGAGGCGAAAAAGAACAGAGCTAACGTTCTAAGACTATTTTCAAAAGCGCGCAATCCCGCACACACATGTCCATAGCATCACCCAAGCTCCATATAAGGAGAGACTCACCCAGAGAACAAACAGAACTACAGTTCCGAACAAAATCGTCCCACAGGTAAAAAGGGCGAACAGGACAGCTGTAACAAAAGACCAATGCAACCTTAACAGAAAATAGCAAGCACTGCCTCTCAATAACGAGAAATGTAGTGAGGCGGAGGAACAGAGATAACGTTCCATGGTTACTTTCATAAACGCGCGATCAAACACAAACAGGTCCATAGCATCGTCCAAGCTCCATATAAGGTGGGACACACCCGGAGAATGAACAGAACTACAGTTCCGAACAAAATCGTCCCGCAGGTGAAAAGGACGAACAGGAACAGCTGTAACAAAAGACCAACGCAAACTTAATCGAAAATAACCGACCTGCCTCAAAGAATAATTAAAACCCTAAAGTTAGTATGATACAAACGCCCTGTCTCTTAGTAAGGGGCAATGGATCTATGTAGAACGACAAACAAAGGACAGACCAGAAAGCGGAGACTGAAATGAGCACACGAAACAGGAATTGAACCTGAAAGCTCAAAGCACAAAGGCCAGTGCCGCAAAACTCCAATAAAAGCACAACAGAGCAAAACGGTCTCCTTAAAAACCTAGATCTAATCATACGATTAAAACTTTAAAAGGGCAAAATAAACCGCACACAAAACAACACAACTAATACCAGAAAATACACCACAGAAGAAACAATCAAACAATCACAATGAGCAATTAATATCGAAGCCCAGAACAAAAGGAGCATGGGCTTAAATAGCTCACCAGCATTACATCCCAGCTGTGAACGTTGATTACTTACTCCGTGAAAAGAAGGGACGGAGCCAAAACTCCACCAACGGAGCAGCGCCTACGTGTGGCGACCGAGGAACACGACCGCAAGGGAAAAAGGGTCATAAACCATGACAGCTGCACAACATCGCTGTCCGGGTGAGGGCCTCATTACGGGAGGAAGAGGAGGAGGAAGAGGGGAGGAGGAGGAGGAGGAGGAAGGCAATAGATTGGGAGACACGAACCCCATGGCCAGTTTCGAGGCACGTCAACGTCTCATAGAAAGTTTATTTTGACATAAAATCTTTTTCACACTGATTGTCTCAGTCTTATTTATTTGTGTTGGGCTAATTAAGGAATGCATTTTATGGGTAATTTCCAAATATATTGAAATAAATCCACTTAAATAAATTAAATACATACATATATTGTTGCTTCTAACATCACTTAAAAAAAAACTAAAAAAACAATCAGAGGCTATGTTAACCGTAAAATTAAATGAACACTAACACGAAAGATCAAATAAAGCGTGGTGATATATGGGCTTCTAAAACGCACTTAACCGTCTACGACTGGTCGGGAGTAATCGTTAATCTACGAGCGTTTCTAAGAGCGTCGTAAGTTAATATGCTTTTAGGAAAGGCATCCTTAGTTCAAGAGGCTGCGTAAGAAGGGTTTTACGATCATCTTAGCCTTTGTCATCTCGCTTTTGGGAAACGCACCCCAAATTTGTAGCTGTACTGTTGGGGTGTGGGGCGATGAGGGCTATCATGGGTTGCTTTGCGATTATGCTCACAAGATACCGCTGGAGAGTGGAAATTGATGGCTCCCCACCGTTAGGTTCGTATAGACCGGATAACAAAAGCAAAATGAAATCTCGTGTTTCTGGGGGTCAGAGGGAATGGAGTGTTAGGCGCATTTTAGAGCCTCTGCCTTTTCTTTGCCAGGACACTTAAAAGAATAAAACAATAAAAGCAGTCCCTGCAGCTCCATTGAGATTGATGGGCTCATAAACCATGAAGTGTCACACGTGCATCCCGTGCTGCCGGTTTACACGTGGAGCGCTAGGAACGCGGGGCCTTCACGCGTCTGTTCCCGACAATCCGAGATTGACTCGGCCGTCAGTCATACCCACGGGCATAGCGGCCAGTGAAATCTTTTTCTCCTGGAGCCACGATGGGAGGCCGTAGAGATTCTGCATGAGACGAGAAAGGTTCAGCCCATTGATTTCCCCCCCCCCCCCCATTCTGAATTTGCAGCAGATGTGCGAATGTTTGCTCTTGCGCAGTAGATGCACGTCCCTGTAAATGTGTGGCAAATACTCTTTGGGGGCGGATGTAGGCAAGGCGAGGCAAGTTTATTTATATAGCACATTTCATACGCAGAGGCAATTCAAAGTGCTTTACATAAATACAGAATAAAACATACAATAAAGCAGGAAAAATATGCGGGGATTAAAAGTGCATATGCGGTGCAAAAGGCATAGACTTTGATAGCAGTTAAAAATAAGGAAATTCAAGAATTGCAGATGCATATGATGCTGTAAAAGTGCAAGTATAAAAAAACAAATAGAACGGACGCTTTTTAAGTGACCAGCAGTCGTGTGCACTGATAAGGACTTTATGCATATTGGTTTTAGCGTGTACCGGTTGATCCTGGAAGCCTGCCTGCTGTCACATCTAACGTACAGGCCACTGTCCTGGAAGTGCAAAGCAGTTTTTACCATACTCATTTTGTTTTTGCAAGTGGATGCGAATAAAGACGTGTGGATGTAGCCACAGCGATACCACATGGATTTATAATTTGTGTGTGTGTGTGTGTGTTGAATTTACTGTTACTAACTAATAAAGATGCACCAATAATATTGATATAATATCTTTATAGTTAATGATATAATCAATAATAGAATTTGTTAACTGGTTTGTATACAGGATATTATCTGGTGCACTGCTAGTAGCTTCTGTCAGAATCATTGCCTTGGCATGAACTGGCCATGGCATAATGAATCATTCAGACTGCACCAAATGTTTGATTCATCTGTTTGATTAAACTCCATACAGAATTGCACTTTGGATGCCTTTATTCTTTTACTGGCCGTGAGTGAATCATCGTCAGTGTGACTCTTGTTTATTGAACACTCAACATTTACCTTTTTAAATGTGAAGGCTTCACGAGCAATATACATCAGGGGCATTAAGGTTGGCTCCTTATAGACAGAATGCGATAATAAGCATGTTGATTTTAGTTATAATACATAGGAAAATGTTCAGTGTTAAACCAACACTTACAGTGTACGTATGATCCCTATTGGACTCATATGTACACTGTTAGATTTGACATTTTACTGTGTAAGCATCAGCATGTCCAACCTTGTATGTACAGTATATATAAAAAATAAACGCAATTATATAGTCATAATTTTGAACCAGCCATTTTGAAGGAGCCTTTGAACTTCAGACTAATTTAAGGTCGATTGAATAATGTGTTAAGTTAAACTAAGTTTTTTTTTTTTTCTGTTATTGACTTTGCTCTGCATGACCTACTCTTGTCTCTTTGTGCACTGGTTCCATGGTGATGCATGCTAAACAGCCTTATCACACAGCAGTGTATTACATCCTGGTGTCAATGTGCTCGCAATTACACAAATTGTAATTGTAGGCACTTTATGGGGTTCTTGTACCGCACCAGGTTTGTTTCTATAACTATAACTGAATTGGACATCTCAGTTATGAAGGCTGTTGTTCTTGAAATTAATACCAGTAAAAATGGGGCCTAAGGTTTTTTTTTTTTACTCCATGTTACTTTTACTGTCGGAACAATGTATTTTTTGCTGTAACTGTAATGCAAACAAAGTCGATTCAGTTGTTTAGCATAGTGCATGGGATTCACAGGATGAGAAGGGCACTCAGGGCTGCTGGGTGGTTCATCCTGTGTGGGTGGGCACCACGGTCTGGAGCATAATTGGCAGTAACATCAACCAGAGAGTGAGCGATTCTGCTGGTCAGGATCATCACACCACGTTGCTCACCAGTGACCCCAGTGCTGCCCATTCCGATGCCCACGGCCTGCTTGCTAATGCTGCATCAGCGCATGAAGCGTTTTCCTCTGACTGCTGTGTGGGAAAAAAAGCAGCGGTTTGCATTACATTTTTTGGCGGGAAAACGAGTGAGAGTCTGCGCACTCCGTACTGTTTCAGCAATGAGCGTGGCCGGTGAATACAACTGACAATTCCAGATTAGTACGGAAATGGGGGGAAATCGTTTAAAAATCAGCAGATCTCTGAGGAAAATGCCCCCCCCCCCCTCTCCCCCCAAACCCAGACGCGCTATTCTCAGGACCGTGACACACAGGAATCTCTCACAGGAGTGTAGACACCGTCGCCACAGCTGTTGAGCTGAGAGATGACTGCAGCTTGGAAGCTTAAACCACATCCAGTGAATCTCTTGTACTTCTGTATGTTATATACTTATGAAATTTTAGTTCCCAATAGATGTGATATAATGCATTTCCAATTTTCCCGCACAGCAAAATGTTGAGAGCGAAATTAAGAGTGATAGTGTACTTCTGTCTCAAATAGAATATATTTAGTCCCTGTCGAGCTTGTGTGAACTGTTAAGAGGTGAATTAACTCTGTCGGAGTTAATTAAAACATGTACATCTTAAAAGGGTCAATGAGATTGAGATTGAGAATTATCCACTCAGTTTTGGTGCCTGTGTTACAGTGTTACTAATTATGCTACCACCATGATATGGATGCTGTTGCATGCTGAATCAAAAATTATTGTATCCTTGATAAACATGGTGAATATTCTGTGAAGCAGAATATGAGAGTTATTAGTCTATCACCAGAGCTTCTGTTGAATGGCTTGGTGATACTATAAAATGATTCTGGTGGCCCACTTTCCCACCATATCTCAAGAAGAATTCTTATCCGTCCTTTTTTGAGTGAAAGGCAGAGTACAGTTCAGTTCCTTTGCTTTTTTTTTCTCGCGGTAGAAGTTAATAAAGACTCGTGTCACAAGTTTTAGCCTGAGCTATACAGTGACGTATGTGAAAAGTATTGTTTGGCACAAATTCTTCTGACACCATCAGGTAATTACTATGCAAATCATGGCCCCTTTTTCTCAGCTGTGTGTCATAATGTGAAATTATCCTGCAGACTACAATCTGTTTCAGAGGCTGGCCTGCATCCAGACAAAACGAGTACTCTTAAGCGCAGATGTTGAAGCCGTTTTATTTCTTATTACAGTTTTTCTTTTTTTCTTCCCTGCGCAACGGTAAAGGTACCTTAAAGACTGACTTTTACAAAGTGATCATTCAAAAGAGAGCGATAAATTGGGGTGGCTTGTCGTCGTTTGTCGCCGGGGTAAATTACAGACTGGCCCGAGCCGTAACAACGCAACTTCATCCGACCGTTTCATCCGTGCGCAAGCGCAATTAGCATGCAGATTGCCGAACGCGTTGTATCTCAGCGCCTATCTTGAATAATGACATAGGCTATACGTACATCTGAATTATGAACAGGAATCATCAGCTGGAAAATAAAAAGCCTGTCAGAGAACAGCTTAGCATTCAGCATAGAGGTGGGGGCACAGTGAGGACCTGTTGTTCTCTTCCAGGTTTGTGTCCGTAGTTTTGATGGATTTGAAGCAGGTGACGAGTCTCTCCACTCATGCTTGGGATTGGGGGAAATCTCTTTCAGGCAGGAGAGGGAAAAAGCACTGCCCTGTGACTGTATTATGGCCCTGTTCTTAGCCTCTGCGCTAACGGTGTCGTATCGTTCTCCCTGACGGACTCCCTGCCTATTAACCGCGTCTCCGCTCCTCCCTCCGCAGCTGCAGACAGAAGCTGTATTTGGAGAACCTGCCCAACACCAGCATAATAATCCCCTTCCACAATGAGGGCTGGTCCACCCTGCTGCGGACGGTGCACAGCATCGCTCACCGAACGCCCGACCACCTCATCGCAGAGATCATCCTTGTGGACGACTTCAGTGACAGAGGTAGGCGCTGTTTGAGCTTTCCGTTCGATTCGCAGGTCTTTTGTCAGCGCGCGGCTTCCTTCCGCACGCTGTTCCAAGACCACTGGGTATCTGCGTTACCCTGGCCTCCCTCAAAGCAGCTGATTCATCCCCACCCTGTTCCTGAATCAGTGGATGCCTGCGTACACCAGCCCCCTGACTCCACCCCTTTTAGTACCCACTTTACCCCTATGACTTACTGTATAGGGCTTAGGTGTCCGGCTAGTTCCTGCACTGATTCTCTTCTAACACCGGTTTCTTCTGCCATGTGACTCTCTGGAACAAAAACAGCAGCGTTTACAGAAGATACATACATTACATTAAATTATATTACATTACATGAAGTCCACTTGGCAGACGTTTTATCCAAAGCGACGCACGATAAGTGCATACAGAAGGTCGTCGAAAGAACTACGAACAGGTCTGATAAGGTTCAGTTGTATCATAATGTAACAGCTATCCATAGACATGAACATTAAGTCTAGTTCACATAGCAAGTAAAGCTATGGCTAAGTGTTAAAGCGAAATCAGTTGCGCTGGCTTTGACTGGGTTATATTCACTCTCTCCTCCCCCACAAAGCTGATATGAATCTCAGTGAAATCACAGGCCGCTGACCCTAGAGCAGCAGAAAGCCTCCATCCACATGCTGCTCCTACATAGCTCCAATTGTGCTTGCATTTGCATTTGTATTTCTTTCTCCCTGCTATTCACTAACTGGTTTCGAGCGCCAGGCCAAGATTAGAGAACCGTTTGTGGCTGAATTACTGCCTCTCTCGTATTATGTTTCTCCATACCAAGAGGCCATTACAGATGGATTATTTGTGTCATGAAATCACATGGCTGGGGTCAGCAGGCATTGATATGATTACGGCAAGTTGGCGCAGGTGAGCAGCTTAGAGAAAACCACAGAGGAATAAAAACAGGATTTATTCTCAAAGTGAAGTTATGCTTTGTGCCCGTGATGCTGGTCTGGGAATGGAGTTTGGAAGAGGTGGCAGGTTCAGTGGAGGCCATCTGTTTGCACTGGGCTCCCTGTGACAGAGGCTAACACCCTGCGATGCGTGACCTCAAGGTGGTCACGTGATGTCTGCAAGGGCCACCAGATGGTCGCAGCTGGCGCCGTACGGTCAAAATTAATCGGTTGACCACAGCGTCGAGTCTCTGTGAGAGGAACCTGTGTTTGTGGACGTTAATTTGCGTTTGTGCGTGCGTGCGTGCGTGCGTGCGTGCGTGCGTGCGTGTGTGTGTGTCTCCGTGTCATTGGCTGTCTTTTCAAGGTGGACTGCGGAGTCGCTGCTTTAAATAGAGCGCAGTGTGCCACCTCATGTCCTCCTTGCATCTGCAGAGGAAGTCTTGTGCAGGATGCCGTGTCTCACATGTCACTTCCTGGGTGTTCCTCAGCTTTGACAGATTTCACTGATTGCTCCAGAGCAGGTGCATAGCATTATACAGAACACTGCAGTACAAACAGCTTTTTTTCCTTTTGACTAAGAGGTAAATTGTTATAATTGTATTCACTCAGTTAATCCTTGTTTTATGTCATTTTCAGCAGTTCAGCAGTTGCAAAATCAGACAGGCCATGCAACCAGAAATTGTTGGCTCAAATCCGTGATTGGACACTGCCTTGCCCTTGTTACAGTTAACGCACAGTAAGGTACAGCACGTTATATAACCAGAGTATATAAAGTTGCATACATGGGTACTATATCAGATGTAGTCTGAGACACTGTGGGTGAGGATGAGGAAAGGAGAATGGAGAATACCTGGTTTGTAAGTGAGGTGAGCAGAGATCTCATGAGATCTCAATTTGGCTCTGTAACTTCAGTAAATCTCTCCTCAGCTTTCCTAACCTCTATCACATCATTTGAGTTATTGCTTAGTATCAGGGCAAAGAGTGACACATGACTGAAAAAACTCCAATCAGACCATTAGTGGTGATATGTGTAATTTGTTCATTATTCTTAGCACGGAGTGCTATGCTGTGGATTTGTATACTATTGTGTTGTTGTTTTTTATACTTTATGATGAATAGGCACTCCTGAATGTGTCAGACGATTGTGTGGCTTTTGGACTTCTCTCTGCTGTGTAAGATAAAGAGGCCCATCGCTCTTTGCAAAACGCACTGAGGTTTGTCGACTTTTTCTTTCTAGTGGAAAATACGTTTTCTTTTTTTTGTGCACAGGTTTCCGACCTGAAGAGAGAACGTCAACGAGTTCAGATATTCTCAGTGAACAAGGCACAATGTTGATGTTGAGGATGTTCATGTTTTCACAGACTTTTTAAGTCAGGCCAGCCTCAACCTTCCTCGCGAAAAAGTAGTACTTTTGAGTTCCTTAAAGTTCTTCAGAAATTCAAGTTTATTTTTTAAGTACTTTATAAAGACTAAATTTGCCCATTTTAATTATACTAATTATAGTATAGTATTTAATTATACTAAGAAAATAATCTTGGAGTCAGTAAATTAGGAGTCAGTATAACAGTGGTCTTGTCTGTTGAAAACAACTATAGCATGACATGTTATGTTCTTCACATTCTAATTTGGTTACTTATTAGTTGAAGTTAAAAAAAAAAAAGGTTATGCCTGTTGAACTTGTCCAGGTGAAGGTCTGGCCAGCTGGTGATTGACCTTCAACATTAAATATGTTAATGAGTCTGTGAGACAAGCTGATATACAGCATTGGAGGAAGACAAAGCTCTAATGCACTGAGTGACAGCCTGAAACAGCCTCATTACGCTGCAGCCCAGCAGAGACCCTGGGAGTCTGTATCTGTCACTCGTTCTCCTGTGATGGGATATGCACCGCGCCTCTCATTACTACAGTCTGTAGGAGGGAGCTGACTGACAGGGTCTTATTACGTCAATCCCAACAATACTGAATACTGTCAAATTCAAGGCTCAAGTTATCCAAATATTAACTTTGGAACCACATATAGACGTTTCTAGAACACTTGTAGATTTGATGGACTGAATGGACATACAAGACGCACTTCCTGTTTTATCAGAATGGTGCATGATAGTAAAATTCCTAAACAGAACCTCAGAAAAGCTGTTGAAGCTTAACATTTACACATTAATATTTATAAATACATGTGTGTGTAAATATGGTCCAATAATAAAATATATTGAAGTAAATGTGTTGCCTGCAGCTTAGTTGGAACAGACTAGGGCTGAGTCAGTCAATTTAAAAAGGATTCATATTGTTTCCAAATGAATGCTGTTTTGGCAGACTCATGAAAAATAACCGATGGCATTGCTTCTTAGGTTTAAAAATAATACAAATGAATAGCTTAATTATTTTTCTGATTTGATTAAGCAATACAGTATCCAAATCCTAATATACCATATCGGTAATGAAGTGAAAGGTAATCACCAGTTATTTTATTTTATTTTTTTCAGAATAGTGGACTCAAATGTCAGATCAGCCTAACATGTCAGATCAGCCTAATATGAGCTATTGTGTACCTCCATTACCCTGTATAATGAAAAGGTACCTGCACATATCTCCATTTAGAAAGGTAGGGCAACCAGACACTCTTACAGCAAGATATGACTGTGACGTGATAACTGTCCCTGGTTCAGTACAGTGTTAGTGTTACAGTGAGGTGTGACTGTGACCTGACGGCTGTCCCTGGATCAGTACAGTGTTAGTGTTACAGTGAGGTGTGACTGTGACCTGATGGCTGTCCTTGGTTCAGTACAGTGTTAGAGTGTTACAGTGAGGTATGACTGTGACCTGATGGCTATCCCTGGTTCAGTACAGTGTTAGAGTGTTACAGTGAGGTGTGACTGTGACCTGATGGCTATCCCTGGTTCAGTACAGTGTTAGAGTGTTACAGTGAGGTGTGACTGTGACCTGATGGCTATCCCTGGTTCAGTACAGTGTTAGAGTGTTCCAGTGAGGTGTGACTGTGACCTGATGGCTGTCCCTGGATCAGTACAGTGTTAGAGTGTTACAGTGAGGTGTGACTGTGACCTGATGACCGTACCTGGTTCAGTACAGTGTTACAGTGAGGTATGACTGTGACCTGATGACCATACCTGGTTCAGTACAGTGTTAGAGTGTTACAGTGAGGTATGACTGTGACCTGGTTCAGTACAGTGTTAGAGTGTTACAGTGAGGTATGACTGTGACCTGGTTCAGTACAGTGTTAGAGTGTTACAGTGAGGTGTGACTGTGACCTCGTTCAGTACAGTGTTAGAGTGTTACAGTGAGGTGTGACTGTGACCTGGTTCAGTACAGTGTTAGAGTTTTACAGTGAGGTGTGACTGTGACCTGGTTCAGTACAGTGTTAGAGTGTTACAGTGAGGTATGACTGTGACCTGGTTCAGTACAGTGTTAGAGTGTTACAGTGAGGTGTGACTGTGACCTGGTTCAGTACAGTGTTAGAGTGTTACAGTGAGGTGTGACTGTGACCTGGTTCAGTACAGTGTTAGAGTGTTACAGTGAGGTATGACCATACCTGGTTCAGTACAGTGTTAGAGTGTTACAGTGAGGTATGACTGTGACCTGGTTCAGTACAGTGTTAGAGTGTTACAGTGAGGTGTGACTGTGACCTGGTTCAGTACAGTGTTAGAGTGTTACAGTGAGGTGTGACTGTGACCTGGTTCAGTACAGTGTTAGAGTGTTACAGTGAGGTGTGACTGTGACCTGGTTCAGTACAGTGTTAGAGTGTTACAGTGAGGTGTGACTGTGACCTGGTTCAGTACAGTGTTAGAGTGTTACAGTGAGGTGTGACTGTGACCTGGTTCAGTACAGTGTTAGAGTGTTACAGTGAGGTGTGACTGTGACCTGGTTCAGTACAGTGTTAGAGTGTTACAGTGAGGTGTGACCATACCTGGTTCAGTACAGTGTTAGAGTGTTACAGTGAGGTATGACTGTGACCTGGTTCAGTACAGTGTTAGAGTGTTACAGTGAGGTATGACTGTGACCTGGTTCAGTACAGTGTTAGAGTGTTACAGTGAGGTATGACTGTGACCTGGTTCAGTACAGTGTTAGAGTGTTACAGTGAGGTATGACCATACCTGGTTCAGTACAGTGTTAGAGTGTTACAGTGAGGTGTGAGTCTGCTGTCCCCAAGGCTGTAGCCACCTGCAGATGGTGTCGTATGCCTCAGCCCCCGGCCCCCGGCCCCCAGCCCCTGGCTCCTATGGCGTGTGGCTCTGTGAGCAGTAGTCTGCACTCAGTCACTGTGACGTGACATTAATTTACACTGCTGTCCTGCAGCCTCTCCCTGCAGTAAAGAAGTTTTAAATTAACCTTGAACAGTTCCACTTTGTGGTCCTTCACTGTGACCTTTTTAAAAGTCACAAAGGACTTCACTGTGGCTTTTGTGTGGCCCGGCCACGTTTACATAGGGAGTGTGTGACATAAAGGTTGAGTTCAACGACAGCTGGGATACCAACTCTATCCTGCCCCCAGGGGGCGATGTACAGAAAGGAGGAACCTCTGAGGCAGAGCTACAACATTCTCAGTTGGGATCCTCCTCTACTGTAAGGCCTGGGCTTTAAGAGCGTAATTCAGTCCTGTCTAAACTGGAGGACATTCATTTTTTCATATTTTTGGGTGATTTTACACGATATTTCATGAATTTTCATGATATACAATCATGAGAATCTTTTTTTTTTTTTAAGTAAACAACTTTATAAGCAAGTTGAGACCTGAGACCTGCAGGGTTCTACCTGCCATTTCTACTGTTCTGAGATATTGAGCTTTCAAATTCTTGTCAGGTCATTGGTTTTTATCACTGTTTGATACCTCAGACCCTTGATGACTTACTGCCATTTAGCCAGTCACCCTGCTGCCAGATATGCAGTAGATATGGATGGATTTAATAATTGGACAATCATTTACACCTGTTTTGTGCACCAGACATAAATTTTAATCAATATATTTGATCGTAAAGGTAGGGGTGTACTTACTTTTTCCTCAAGAGGAATTTGCATTTATGTTCACTTCAATTGCAAAGTCTACTTTTTTAGCATCATTTGTTGAATTAGTTTACCTTAATCCATCAATATGGTTGAAATTAAAATAAAATAAACTTGTGTCCACATATTTCCAAAAAACTGACTACCGTTTGAGGGTGTACTTACTTTTTCACATGACGGTATACCTAAGAATTGAGTGGGCGAGCATAATGAAGCATTATAAAGCAGAACAGCTTACCATAATGTGCGTCCCCTGTTAAATGCACCAAGGTTGTGTCCATATAATACACTTGGAGGACACACACAAAGGCACACATTTCCTTCCCCACATCTCTCAGTTCACAGATGCAGGGAATTCATAGTCAGCTGAAAAGTTCTTGAGCGCTTAAGAAGCATTAACACGGGAAAGAAAAGGATGCATGTTTTTTTTTTTTAAAGAGAAAGGCTTGAGGAAAAATAATAATAATAATAATAATAATGTTTGACAAAATGTTCTGTAATGCCATTTAAAGGAACATACATTATCCTTTTCCAAACACTAGTAACCTGCTGTTGAGAAAATAACACACAGGCAAAGTGTCTTGCGCTTCCAAAAATGAATGAACTGGATTTGACATGTATTGACCAGACCACATAACCATCACGCTTCGAAGAAACGAAAAGAAGAAGAAGTACATTAACATTAAGTAAAATCTCTTTACATACAGTACCATGACATTGATGATTGCACACATGGAAACTGTATAAACATGTTTACTGTCCATCACTTCTGAACGATGACAGTTTCCCATTTCTTTACACAGTTCTTTGCATTTTTATTGAACTCTACAAGGTCTTTTGAGCTGCAGGGGTTGGGTGGTAGAAAGCAGACAAGGCAGTGCTCCATAGTATGGTCTGCTTCTTCTGTTCTAAACTGTACTAAATCACGACGTATTTAATTATATACAAATATGAGAATACGGTCGATTAAATGTGCCCCATCACATTTCCGTTATTTGATGTGATTATTAGCATGCTGCTATACTGCACACTGCAGTGATGAAAGCCTGTGGGTTTCCCTTCGTATTGGAATGGCGGTGCCTTTAGCATGTTGCCTGAGGCACAACAGAACGGCGAGCGGAAAATTGGGGGCTCGGAGATCAGAATAGACCGGGGCGCCCTTCTGATTCCGCCGGCTTTACGGGGGACGCGGGAGAATAGCGCGCGCTCTCGCGAACAGACGCAGGTCGGATTGATTGCCGCCGGGAAAAAGAGACGAGGGACGTCCATGTTCTCGCGGTGCCAGTCATCCGCCCCCCCTGTCGCAGTCGCAGTTATAACACAATCGATCTCCCCCGCAGCCTCCGCGTGGGGTCTCGGAGGCTTTCAGCAGTCACGTGATCCTCACCTTTCCGTTAAACCTCACATAGTCTCCTTTCACACTCTGTCCTCGGGCACATTTTGCCTATTGTGCATGATAGCCAACACACAGCATCCTCACATTTATAGCCCTGCGGGGAGTTTGGGCCCCACAGTGCCAAGAAGGGTCCATTTGACCGCACTTTGATCATGTTTTTACTGGTGGAAACACGGACCCTACAGGCCCTGCATTGGGACAGTGTTCTGGGTGGGTCCCGACTGCTCAGGTGTGCATTTGGGGTACTGTGTGAGGTCAAGCCGGGGTTAGTGTGTCGCCATGTTAATATAGTGGTCATTTTAGAACAACTGAACTACATTAGTACTCTGAAAATGATCAGTCTAGGGTGAAAGACAGTGCTAAGAAGGTATTCAGGTAGTCGGTATCTCAGAACTGGACCTGGATCTGGTTTTCGTATTCATCCATCGTTTATCAGAACAAGATGCGGCACTTGTCTGGTGAAGAGATGTTGTACTGTTTTGAAAATTAGGTAATTCTTCATTTTGAATTTCATTGGTATGTTCGCTGAGAGCTCTGGTCTCGTCTGGGTCAGGTGTGCTTGAAAGATTCTTAATGGGCTTTCTTTACTGTGATAAGCCCTGGTGAAGGGAAACCGTTCATTGTCTCTTGTTGTTAATTCAGAAATGTTCTACAGAGGTCACTTTTAGAGCGAGCAAACAATAGCATCCAGATAATTAAAATGGCAAAAGGTAATTGACAGGGATTGATGCAATTTCCCTGTCTGTCCTTTTACGTTTTATTTGAATTACAGCAATAATGTATGCCGCGCGTGCATTTCACATAGTCATTCTTTCTCTTTGTTCTTTTAAATCAACTTTAATGCTGATAAGCTTAGCTAGTACTCGCTTGTCATACACATTTTTACTTGTTAAAATCTCAAAATGTCTTATGTAGTCATTTTAACCTTCTCTAGCACCAGCTTTTTATAACGCAGGCCAGAAAATAAAATGGCTCTTGAACCCCTTTGACTACAGGCATAATCCTGGCCTCCTCTGTAAAGTAATCTTTGGGTATTTGTTTTCCAATAGTCAGAATTACAGACGTATTACTGAAACAAAGTAACAGAAGTACAAACACAGTGGTAGTGGGAATTTTAAAAGTTTGCCTAAATGCCTAAAAGTTTTTTTTTTGCCGGGGTAAGGACACCGACTTTACCGTTATTCGTGTTGTCTGCGGATTTCTGTGGAACACACAGAAAGTATGGAGTCGTCCTTTTATACATATTGAATTATTTAACAGCAAATAAGCCGTTTTTCCTCTGTAGCGTTTCTTTAATTGTCATGGCGGACGGGTGTTAATGAATAAGGATACAGATCTTAGATTAGCTACACTGATGAGGAACTCTTCACCAAAGGTCTGCAGAGGTTGCTACTAGACTCCACTACAGCCCCGAGCTCAATCACTGCAGTCACATAGGATTTAAACAGCCTTGGTACCACAGTTGTTCATAAATTTGCACTGAAAGGAACTCTAAACGTAATGTCAACCAGAATTTAGAAGCTCTAAGTGTAAACATGCAGACACGCACACGCACACACACCAAATAAGTGTTTATACGCATACACACAATGAGTTACTCATGATGCTAACATGCTTGTTAATGAGGGCTCTAACCTCAGTCTCCTCCAAGGACAAGGTTATCCATAGTTTCCTGTCTTTTCACACAATGAGATACAAACCCGCCACTCATCACTGAGGACAGGACGGTGATCAAATAGAGCGTACCTGCACTCATCTACCGGTCACTCATGGAAGGGACAGCTGATCGAACACAGTGTTCCCACTCCTTGTCTTCATCTGCATGTCAGATGGTCCTGTACTTTGGTTGCGGTCTGTGGCATGTGGTCATGGTCCAAGGTCTTGTGTCAATTCTTGCCTGAACCGAATTGTTCACATCAAATCGTGGCTAGGATACGGGTGTCCTACAGTGTAACACAAGTGAATGAAGGTGAACTCCTGCTTGCTGCCCAATTGCACCGTTACAGTGGTGTAGTGTCCGGCTGGAGCCACTGAGCTCCTTTACAGTGTAATTTACTTCATCAAAGTGACAGGACACTGGACAATGCCAGCGGGTCAGTGGCGACTGCGAGAGACCACTCGGCTCAAATATGCACGACAACTAACTTGAGAGGCTCATTTCAGTCTCATTCTCTGAGAATAAGAGCTGATGCTCCTGGGTTCCCTTAGCAACCGTTGCCTTCATAAAAGAGAGGACGTGCCGCAGCCGTACTGTAGCTCTCTGGAGAAGAGGAAGAAAACACGCTAGTCAACAAACACCCCCCCACCAGCACATCTGAGCCCTTAACAGATGTCCACCTCAGAGTCGCAGCATGTCTGATGCTCATAATCCAGAAAGAGGCTGCACTTTTATTGAGTCACGTCCTGCTGACCCCCACCGACTGCTTCGGTAACTGAATCAGCGCCGCAGTCATAACGTCTAATATTACGTTAAGGTTCTCTCGGCCAGTCCATCTAGTGCTGAAAGTGGAGCGTTAACATCGGTGCCCTGGTGAAACTTTCAAAAAAAATGTTCTGGACATCTTGCTAATCTCTGCAGTTCACTGGTTACGTTTTCATTGATTGGATCCTCTGACCAACATTTCCCAGGATGCCACTACAAAATAGAAACGAGTTCTCACTGAACTCCTAGTGAAATTGTCCTGCGTGCAAAGCGACAGAAAGTGTTTTAGGTGAACCCGAACGTCTTTCTTTTAGCAACGGCGCCTGAGCTCCGAATGCAGACAGAACAGATTATTAATAGCCCGACTTCGGAAATGTGGCACATTTTCACACATTTATTTCCCCGAAAGCAGAGATGAATAAGTCATTATGTCTTTGAAATAGTTGTACATGATAATCAAAATTGGGTGAAAGGAAATGGAGTGTGGTTTTTAGGAACCTCTCTTTCAAAATTTGGAACATTATAGCGCGGAATCCATTTAGCGCAGGGGTAAATGATGAATTTAGGCGCTCATGCATTGTGTTACAGAGACACACACAGCTGGGAAAAAGTAAAGCCAAGCCAACAATGGCTGATTGGATTGATGTTTTGCAAATGCAAATCTCTCTTCAAGCTCAATTTCCCCACTCCCAGAATAATTGAAAACAGCTGGAGATGTTCTTGAAATAGTGAGATCTGGGATTAGCATAATGACTGGGGACGATCTCCTTGAAATGTCTCCAGGAAGGAACTTCTTGAAAGAGTGTTGTTGAGACTTCCTCGCTCAACACTCAGTGTATAAATTGAACAAACTGCAGCACAAAATGAGGCTCGATACAGTAAGCTCATTGGAAGGTGTAGTGGAAATAGCATAATGTTAAAATAACATTACAAATGACAAATGTTTTATCTCATTCTTTAGAAATGCATTTTCATTCAGTTATGCTACACCTTATTTAGTTAACTGATTGAATTGGTGTGAAGTAAAATGCACTTGATTCAAAATTGAATTTAAGGACATACAAATTATGCAAATATGTGCAAATGTAAAGACATTCCATTATCGATTCATAAACCCGTGATAAATACGATATGATATGTCAGGATTAGACTGTATTGTATGAATGTAAGTTTCTTTTTTTCCAATTATTCAGGACACAAACTGTTCCTGTGGTAATTAGCTGTGGCACATTTTTTAAAGTAACTATTAATTTGACATTTCCAGACCATTCTCATTTTTCCATGCATCATTAACAGAGCTGTCAGATCTCCATCCCTCTATCCAGGACTGGACATGCTGTGTGTGTGTGTGTGTGCTGATGGAGTCCAGTAAAGAAAGTAGCTGGAATGAACAGTCTGTGCACAGTGGTTTGGGGCTATGGCATTGCTGGGCCCACAAGAGTACAAATCCACATAAAAGCAGAGACGCCGTGCCTGTGGGACATTCATAACAGGCAACTGCAATGTGGTCATCGGAAAATGTCATTTTTAATAGCTGTCAAATCGATCAAAATATAAAAAGGTAACATCTTTTAAAAGCCCGAGCAGGGCATGTGATTGCATATAGTTCCCAGTCCAAGACGGTTAAAGAAAGAGAGATAAAAATCTTATGAAAATAGAACTGCTATAGTGCTATAATCTAATATAACAACCCAGTAAGGGTGCCTAACATCATGGTTTGAGAATTGGGCTTGTAACATAGTGGGTTTGATATCCAATTGGAATGCTGATGTTGTACCCTTGAGCAAGATACTTATCCTGAATTGTTGAGTAAAATATATCCAGCTGTATAGATGGATTGTACAAATGTAATCTTTGTAAGTCACTCTGGATAACAGCACTAAATTGTGAAGTGCAATGTATTCCCTTCAAGACGTGATGTTATGTTCTCTAAATCTGGAGGAAACACCAGAGGAATGACAAGAATATGTTGCACCACAACCAATAAACTAGATGGCATGTTGAATATTTGACTAAATTAATCAGCAATGTAGCGTCCAAGATAAATATAAATGACTAAATAGTCTTCAAAGATGGTGGCCACCATTTCATGTACCCTGATGGATTGAGCTGTGTGTACTGAAAGACTCTGGGACAGTGAGATGGTAACATTCCCACTGAAGCCAAAGCAAAAGTCACCTATGGTAGCAGTTTTGGCAAGTCTCCACCAGTGGCCGCCATTTCCCCACTCCTTGTGTGCCTGTCTCGTTCCTCCTTATAATTTTATTTATTAACTTAATTTAATATCATAGAATAAAGAAATAATTATATTTTATTTATTTATTTTTTTTCCCTGGAATCCTGTTCTACATACTCCGGTACAGTAGGTGGCGGTATGCACCTAAAGTTGGTATTGCAATCCGCCACGAAGAAGAAGAAGAAGAAGAAGAAGAAGAAGAAGAAGAAGAAGAAGAAGAAGTGTCTTTGCTTGGTCTTTGTGCTTTGCTGCTAGTTCCTCTGTGTCTAGGTTTTTTTTAAAATTTTTTGCGCTAGTTCCAGTTTACCTGCCTCTGTTTTCCAAGACTCTAGTTTATCTAATGCTTGCGCTGTTTGTTGTTTTGGTGTTTACTGTGCCCTCATGTTCCACCTTGTTTGTTGTTTTGGTGTTTACTGTGCCCTCATGTTCCACCTTGTTTGTTGTTTTGGTTCACGTATTCTAGTAAAGTCTATTTTTTGCACCTACTTCATTTTCTTGCCTCCATTTGGGTCCACAACAACACCCGATCATCGTAACAGCATAATTGCTGCTTATTTTTATATTCAGCTTAGGATGGCCCATGCTGGTTTGGTTTTTTAAATACGTTGTTTCAAAATAAATATTGAAGCAACCAGCTGTGACCAAATTTGTTTTAATCAGCCAGCATTGTTATAATGTCTAATATTTATTTCTGTCTTAATGGGAACTGCATATTTGAATTTGAACCTTAATAAGTATTTTATCATTTGACAGTGGCAGTCCTGCTATTGTGTCAGTGTGAAGCAGTAATTATTAATTAATTCAATTGCAGATGTCTGTTAGGGTGTAATTATTCCAATCATAATTACTCATTGCAGGACGGATATGATCATATTTACACAAGTTGTTTCAAAACATTTATTTTTCACCTTTCCAAGGTTCCTTTTCTACGGAATATTATTTTGCCTGCAGTGGATGAATGGACTACAACATGAAAAATTATTAATGTTTAATTCACAGGAATTGTGGTAAACAGACCAACAAACACAGGAGAATATTATTAAATAACATTAGCAGCTGGTCTGTATATTGAGTGAGTTTGTCATCTTCGTGCTTTATTGCTGTCCATAAATACCTGTCCCAAAATGTAAACCTTACAAGGCACCAATTTCTCCCGTACTCTCCTATTTCACCCTCACAATCATGGCAATTTTATGTGTAGTGCAACAGTGCGGTGATGTGATGCTACAAATATGTATCTGTCTGTGACACAATGAAAACCATTGTCGTTAGGTGACACAATGATGAAAAATCATATATTTCACCGATTAATTTTTTTATTTCCCTTTTTCCTCTTCAAATCGGACTTGTCAGCTGTGAAAGGAGCCATACCACCCTGTGCCATTCCTATGGAAGCCTGCTGAAGCTAAGCAGAGCTGGGACTAAACATGCTAAAATTAGCCAGTTGTGGCTACTCTTCATTCTGGACCAAATACAAACCCAAGTAATGAGAACACTGTACTGTAGGTAGTAGGCAGAGTCCTTCAGAAGAGACCTTAAAACCTGACTCATTGTGGTCATTAAGACCCCTTGACACTTTTCAACAGAGTTTGGGTGTTAACCCCAGTACCCTAATTAAATTACTGCCAAAACTGGCTCTCTACATACGGCCACCTACTCACCCCACGACAGCTCATTAGCTACAACATCCCACACGTCCGTACCAGCGTTTTCCCCGCAAGTCCGCACTGAGAGAAAATTGAATTCTCACTTGACTTACGTGGTTCAATAAAATACCGCTGTTCCACAGGCATGTGTGTACGGAGCGCTGCGAGTGTGGTGGGTCCACCACGTCAGTAACTATTTTACAACCTACTGACCAGTGACCACACAGTGTAACAGGTTTGACCACCCTGCTAGAAAAAACATCAAAAACCATCAGGCAATTCCTAATGGTTTTAATGGAATTTCATGTTTTTGTGATGGATTCTGCTGGTTTCTGATAGTCTTTATTGGTAATCCAGTGGCTTCTAATGGTCATCTGATGGTGCTCTGTTGGAGTCTAATGGTATCTGTGGGGATTTTGATGGTCTCTAATGGTCTGTAATGGTAACCTGATGGGAGACCAAAACCAAGATGTCCCAATTCCCATCACGTAATGGTTAGCATTACGTGATGGTTTCCAATGTTTTTTCTAGCAGGGCAATGTTGATCAGATGAGATGGTGGCAAAGACTGTGCGAGGACATAATACAGCAGTAACAAGAGAAACTGGAGCAACATAAACTTGGTTATATTCAACTAATGAGAGAGCCAAACCTGTAAGACTTACCCAGAGGGCCTTTTAATGACTGAGCGATTCAGGAGCACCCCTGTTGTGCTTTTGTGATTGGATTTAAAGGACAATACCGGCATTTTGCATGTTATAGCACATTTACTTCAAATTTTGTTGGTTGCATTGCTGCAAACCCATTTCCATGGCATACAACAGCTTTTTAGTTTTGAATGTGTTTTTCCAACCTTCCATGCAGTCAGAAAGTTGCTTGTGATAGGAAATCCATCATCATGAAAATTACATCCAAATAATTTTTTTTGTCAGTTACTTTTATCATTACATAATAACACATTTGGAGGCACGGATTGATATGAAAACTGGCTAATTTCCGAGTAAGGAAGTTTTTTTACTCATCTGTATATCTTTTATGAAGGCCCGCCCTAAACTTTTCACCAGTCGATGACATTCTCTGTAATTAGGCTACATTGTGCTTTGCTAACTGTCAATCACAACACATTTCCAGAAGAATCCACCACAACAGAAAGCTTCTCCGCCAGAAATGAGTCCATGGAATAAAGACCGTTTTACGAACGGAATTCAAAACTCTATAACTTCCTAATCCGGTTGCGATTGTTAGCAAGAAAAGCAGAGGATTTTAAAGTGGATTTATCATCTGAACTTCTGAATTAGAAAAATCGGGTAATTCCTCAAAAATATAAAAAGCTGTTGTACACTTTGGAAATTGGTTTGAAGCAAACCAATAGTCCTTTACATTAAAGGACTATACCGGTATCTTGCATGCTATAGCCCATTTACTACAAATGAGTGTACATGGGCTATAACATGCAAATAGTCATTTAATAAAGCCTTCCAGTGTCTCCCGTGAAGATTATAGAGGCACGTCCTGCAGAGTAGAATAAAGTGGTGCTGCCGGTGAATTACAGAGACAGGTAAAAGGGCACATTACTGGTGTCGGTACTCTCCAGATTAATCAAATCATGTGTGGTTCCCGGTCAATGCCTACAGCCTCCTTTAATAAACCTGCCTGTCCAGTCAGGGACCTAGAGCAGACGTAGGGCCAATTAGAGCTGCAGTACCATTCCAAGTCTTCCATTCTTATAATTTGTATATTTGAACAAATTGAGTTGAAGGAACAGAGCTCGTATTTTGAGGTCAGTTAGTGGACAGCGCAAGGCATATATGAACGTATTTCCGTTTCCGTGCTTATAGTATTGTCCGGGAAAATGAGTTTATTACAATTGTCATATATTACAAATGTAGCGTCACACCCCTATGCTTACATTAAACTAAATGCAATAACCCACCGTTAAACTGAAGACTGTCCTCTCATATTAAACTGAAGCTTGTGCTCTCACATTAAAGGCTTCAGGCCTGTTCATTAAACTGAAACCAATACTATCACATTAAGCTGAATCCTGTTCTTTCACATAAAACTAAATAGTGTACTGTCATATTAAGACACCTATACTCTCACATCAAACAGGAGCCTATACTCTCACATCAAACAGGAGCCTATACTCTCACATCAAACAGGAGCCGATACTCTCACATCAAACTGGAGCCTAAACTCTCACATCAAACAGGAGCCTATACTGTCACATCAAACAGGAGCCTATACTCTAACATCAAACAGGAGCCTAAACTCTCACATCAAAGAGGGGCCTATACTCTCACATCAAACAAGAGTCCTCATTAAACTGGACGTCATAGGGTGTGGTTTCTGTTGTGGGACTTGAGTTAAATTGAATTAATAGTATGTTTCTAATGAGAGTCTACAGCTAATAGCACATATGAATGGTCTCCAATGGTCCTATTCACCCTGTGATAATCACATCAGATCACCTACAATACAGGACTCCTGCGACTCCTGCCCTGAACAGCTCAATCAGGTGGCATTAGGGACCTCTAAAAGAAAGCTTTCCTTTTTATGTCCAAATTAGTAGTGATTATCTGAAGGCACAGGGGACTGGAGGCAAACTATCTACAATTATCATATCACTGACGCATATTGATTTCCTCTCCTCTGAAAAGTCAGTTCAGCTGCCAGAAGACAAAAACAACCCTGTTGTCTTGTCTGCTAGAAATGTGCTAGTTTTTTTTCCTCCACTTTGAAAAAATGTGCTTTTGCTCAATACAAAGGCATTATTGTTCCTGGAAAAAGAAAAATAATTTCTGCAGAAAGCAGAGTGCCAAGGTGCCAGAGTACTTGTTCTTGATAATCTGTGTTATTTTTAAGACCCTGATTCAGTGCTGCTATACAACTTATAACTATACAGCCTATTTCGCTTTTGATTATCACTTCATGCCATTTTATAGTTGTCTTCAACTCTAACACAGTCATCATCATCACAATCAGGCATCACCCTTGCCTTTACCCGCATAATGGCAAGATTTGGCAGGGTGGTATGCAGTTAACTGTAAGGTACAATTATTTTTTGTTAAATTGCACAGTTTGTTGCAATTTGGAAAAAAGGAAAAAAAATCTCAGGAAGAGACCAACTAGTTTCCTGATTTCATCAAAATTACAAGTACAGTACCTTAAAACATTTCTGACAGCCTTGGTAAAGATGAGAAAAAGTCTGTGAAAGAATGTAATTTTCACTTGATCAGCTTGATCTTGCAATCAAAATATCAGAGAAATCCAACCTTTAAAAAATATATATATATATCTATCAAGAAATAAATGTTTTTCAAAAAATGCAAGTCACCATTAGTGAACAAAAATGTAATAGAAGTATATTGGCATTTATATTTTGCTTATTTACGTTTATCTGATTATTCATACATACATACATACATACGTACATACATACTGAGTCTTTATGCACTTTTAAGTGATCATCTATGACTTCATGTTTCACTGGGGTATGAATTCGAGGTGACACACATTCCAAATTGCCTTTGTAGGCCATCAACATGGGGAAGGTCACAGAATGCACAAATGAAATCAGACAAAAGGTTGTTGACATTCATGAATCAGGAAATGGCTATAAAACATCTAAATACCTGAAAATAGCCATCTCCACTATTAGGGAAATACTTAAGAACAAATGGAACAAACGCAAAACAATGTCTGAAAGTGCATCATGGTGTGCTGTATACAATAAAGGGGTCAATACATTGGGATACCTCTGGAGCCAGTAACGGGGGGGGTGCAGGCTGAGCAGTTACACCAGCAATGGACGATGATTATGAGCGACTTGGCAATGGGCAAAGAGGCCAATAAGCAATTGTAACTGGGAAATTTGACAGTTGAATGAGTGAAAATGGACAAATTAACATATGCTGGCTAGTGTTAGCTAACTTGGCAAACTACGAAGTGGTTAACGTAAGCTAGGTAGCTAAGTGCCTCTACCGTTATCATCACATTTGTGAATCCCACTCAAAAATGTATGTTTGTACCAAAAATGACAAGCTATTTCAATGGTGACAGAAATGTATGGGGATTCTTACCTGAGTAATAGGTTACGTGGATTGCTTCGCTCTTGGCGCACGTCCTTCCATCTGCCATCGTTTTGAAGTGTTTATGGGGGCTGAGATCAGATCACTTGACTAGTTTTCTTGTCTCTGATCGGTTGATGTTGAAACCTTGCCAGCAAATCTTGCTCTCAGATCAAGCTTGGCTAGATATCCAACTGTTACAATGTGTTCAGTGAGAATACATTTCCAGCAAAACATTTCCAGCAAATTTTCCATGGAAGTTGCCCTTTGTGTCGTCACCTTTAGATGAGATAGAACCTTTTGGCCAAAAACACCAGAGGTGGATTTGGCATAAAAAGAGGGGTGGCCTTATCCCCAGAGCGAAGCATGTGGTGGATATGTGATGTTGTGGGTCTGTTTTTCTTCCAAAAGCACTGGGAAATGTGTTACAATGCAGGCATAAAAGACGGTCAAGTGGCACGAGATTTTAGACCAAAACAGGAGGAGGCTATAACTGGTGGCGGTTGGATCTTCCAGTAGGATAATGATCCAAAGTATTCCTTCAAATCCAAAGAGACAGGTTAAGTGACCACATAATCAAGCTTTTGCAACAGCCAGCCTGTGCCCTGACCAAAACTCTATTGAAAACCTAAGGGGTGAGCTGAACAGGAGTGTCCACAATGAAGACCAAGGACTCTGGAGAGATGTTTAGTCGAGTAATTATCCCAGATCCCTTGCTATGTGTTCTCCCACCTCATCAAACATTATAGAAGACTCAGAACTGTTATCTTGGCAAAGGGAGGATGCACAGTCTTAAATTCAGGGGTGCCAATAATTGTGACACATTTATTTATCAGAATAAAATGTATTTAATGTTCTGAGAAATTGGATCACAATGGTATGAAATGGTATTTTGCTGTGCATAGAAACATATTTCATAAGATGATAAAGTGAATGTCATATAGCATGTTTTGTTCATATTAATTGAGCATGACAGTAATTCGGTAGGGTGCTGTGTATAGCCTTTACAAATGATTTTAGGACAGTTCCAAATTAATTTGTAGTGAAGGGCTAATTATAAACGGCAGTGCTCTGCCCAGAAATTAGACAAAAGTGCCAATGGAGCAATGCCTGTCTGGATGCAGGTTGGGCAGCAGGAAAACCAGTGGATTCACTGGAGTCTGCATATGAATTTAATCACCACTTCCAAATAAGGTGGCATTTATTGCTAATCACAGCATGAAATGTAATACGAATCACATCATCTAAGCCGCAGTTTTTTTTCTTTGATTTCACTTTTTTTGCCATTTTTCATCATAGATTCAAAACCGTGTTTTTGAATTGAATGATATCTCTACAGGATTGTGTAAGATAAAAAGGGAATGCATTTTTGATCAGTACAAATGAGAGAGAACTATTTCAATGTGGTCTTGCGCAGGACATTGGCAATAGCAATCTACACAGCAATTTACACTGTTAATCTTTTGAAAAGGTCCACTCTGGGTATATTTAACACTAATAGAGTACCATTGCATTCGTATAAACCGAGTTCACTTAGTTCACAAGTACACTGTTAGAGTAGATTTAACATTAGGAATTAATTCGCAATGAGCCTCAAGCCAGTACCTGAAATATTTTCTATCATGAATTCCTTCCTTTTCATTTAGCATTCCATGGCTGTTGGTACAACGTTCTCTGTCCAAAACTCTTCACCTGTCTGCAGTGAGTCTCTTCAGATTTGTTTTCCATGTGAATGGCATGAATGAATAATAAATGAGACCTTGCAGCAGAGCAGAGTACTATGGAAAGATTTCACAATTTACCCACACTAGCAAATTGCATTCTGGCACGAATTTTACTAAAATGGTGCAGCAATAGATTTTAATGCTGGCGCCTGCATAACATAAGAGGTTCTTAGTGATACTGAAGCTTTATTATTGAAGAAGTGGGAGCTTTAATGATATTTCAGACTGGTTTAAGACCGTCTTTGAGGCAGTTTGCGTCTGAGTTATGTGCACCATTATTACGCAGCATGGGACCAGTACATGTTTACTGCAGGTCCGCTAACATGTATTTATTTATTTTTTAATTTCTTAATTTTGTGTGGTGTTTTAAATGACATTCACCTTGTAAAAACCATATTTTCTTCTTCTAAGAGCTCCCATTTTCATAAACCATTTAGCCATGGGCTCATCCATTAATTGGATATGTCAGATTTCAATGCTGTTCGCTGTACGACAGCAGCAATCGCAATGGAAAGGTATAAAATAAGAAACTCTGTCTCTGTGGACTGTCTTAATGATTGAGGCCAAAGAAATGGAGACCCACTTTCTATCTGTATAAAACTTGGAGGTCAGAAACTATTCATCTAACTTATTATTATTTTATTGGAAACAAACGTAACCTGATGAAGACCATGTTCGGAACTTTCTATTGCACTGTGCATTAAATATAGTCACTCTTAGAAACAACTTTATTGTATGGATACACTCATATGTTTTACTCATAGTTTCCCTTATATCTTGCACCAATGAGTCTGCAAATGCATTCCTTCATTTTTCTCAAATGTGTATGTGGTGTTTCAGTAGTAAGCATTTCTGTTTGGTTTTTAAATACAAAATAAGCAGAATGTACACTATATGCATTTAAATAGTACTAATACTAATACTCTAATACGAAAGTGTTAGGACTGCTGTTGCACATAATATCGCCGTGCTTTGTTTTCAGTGAGTTGAGCAGGTGTTGGTGTCACCTTGAGCTGTGAGACGTGAGCTGTGGATGCAACTGAGATCTATTCCACTGAACTCAGATCAGTGCAAGTAATCTCCCCTGGCTGCTCGATTTCATCCCACTGAACTAAAATCAGTAAGAGTAATCTCTGAGTATTGTCTAAGGACTGCTTCATTGTATTCCACTGAACTCAAATCAGTGAAAGTAATCTCTAAGGACTGCTTCATTGTTGTACCACTGAACTCAAATCAGTAAAAGTAATGCCTAAGGACTACTACATTTTAGTCCACTGAACTCAAATCAGTAAAAGTAATGCCTAAGGACTGCTTAATTTTGTCCCACTGAACTCAAATCAGTAAAAGTAATGCCTAAGGACTGCTTAATTTTGTCCCACTGAACTCAAATCAGTAAAAGGATTGTCTAAGGACTGCTTTGTTTTTGTACCACTGAACTCAAATCAGTAAAAGTAATCTCTAAGGACTGTTTCATTGTTATACCACTGAACTCAAATCAGTAAAAGTAACCTCTAAGGACTGCTACATTTTATCCCTCTGAAATGAGATCAGCAGAAGGTCATATTTAATGACTGCCTCACACACACACAAGCCAGGTCCCATCAAGTCGAATGTTTGCACCTTTCTGCCCGTCCCCTCCCCCTCTCCTGTACAGGGCTGGCATACTCTTTGTTTAAGGCTTGTCCAGCAGCCTGACCTGTTATCACTCTGGACAGGTCGCTGTGGGGTTCTCTTAGTCAAGGACTGTGTTGGTGCTGACAGATTAATGATCCAACAGATTTTCAGGGTATCAGGGCGACACCTGCATGGAGCTCACTGACACCCGGCAAACAGAAAACACAAAATCCTAACTTATTTTATGATTCTATTATTGTTGTTTACTTTTATTTATGATTTTACATCTGATTATCTGAGTCTGGGGTTATTACGATTTTTCTATGCTGCCCTTCACTTCAGAGGATACACCATAGCAAACATTGGTAAAAATGCACATTTGGTACAGTCTTCTGTGTTTAGTGGTATAGCTATCTTCATATGCTTACCTATACTCCTGTATTTGAACATACATTATGTCTTGATAGTGCATGTATATCTGTATAAAAGTCAATATGACAGAAAGTATGAAAAATACAGGCCAAGATATTATGACATTGAAAGCCTTGAGCTTTGGCACTTCACAAGACAGCATCTGTTGTAGCCAGGTTGAATGCGGTAGACTATGATCAGAAAAGCCACGGTGCCTTTTTTACCACATTATGAATCTATATGATTCCCACCTTCCAGCATTCCTTCCTTGACTGAGTGGTAAAGTCGATGAGTACAAAAAGAAGTCGGAGCGAAAGTGAGTTTGCAGAATTGCTCTGTGGCACTTTTCACCTTTAGCTCCCCCGCTGTGCATAAACAATTCAGTGAAAGTCAATTGATTGCAATCTGATTACAATCATCCCCCTTTTTATTGCTACTGCCCATTATCTGGTGCGACACAAAAAAGCTGTTTGTTGGTCCGTCACAGACGTTCAATTATGACTTCGACGTCTGCCCTGTCTGTGATGTGCGTCGCTGCTAATTGTAAACTCTGCGGCGTTCTCTCTGCCTGCTCTGTTTTCTCCTTCTGTTTTCTCCTGCGCTCAACAAATGCCATATTAACATTCTCCCTCGCCGTCGAAGATTGATTCAGTATTGCCTTATTTGCAAAAAGTGCCGCAATATCAATAGCTTCAGAGGTAGTGATTTTACAATTAATTGTCCCTCTTCACAACTAAAGTCAAGTCCACAGACCCCCAAGGTTAAAGGAAGTTCACTTTTAGTCTTCGACGATCAATAGTAGGCTAATCAGAGCCTCACACGTACAGTGCCACAAAGCCAATGCATGTGATATTTTTATTCCAGACCTTTTGTTCCTATTGATATAATTTGTTCTTTTACTCACTCCCTGCAGAGTTGTCTGGAAGCATGCCTGTTTGTCTTGGTTCTCTGAGGCGAGGGAATGGGTGAATCATACTGAGGGTGTTTCTTTCAGAACGGTGGTCGGAAATGTCAAGAAATCGCTTGTTCATTCTGGAAGAGTGAATGGAAGCGTTGCATGTACCATTTTCTTCTAGCAGGTAGCTCAGAGGGCCCTGAGGCCACACCCCTCCTGCTCTCTGGTTGGCTGCTCTCAGCCCATCTGTACTTTCCTGGTTTCCGATTGGCTGCAGTCAAACCTGCTAGCTGTAAAAGATAACTCAGTCAGGTGGCATTCTGGCCCAGGTCAGTATGGAGGCCATGCTGTTCCTGTGGCCCACGGAGGCTGTCATGCTAGACCCACTGCGACTGTATCGGACTGTGCTGTACTGAGAAGTGCGCGCAGCATGTGCTTCTAACCTGCTGTGTTCAACTGTGATTGGCTTAGTCAGTGGATGCTACAGTTTTTGATAGGCGAATAAGTGTATTGCGTATCTCAGAGGCATGACAACGGGGGGTGGGCTGGGCACACCCTTATTAGAGGGCAAGAATGAAAACCAGCTGTACTCGAAGACCAGAGGCCTCAAATACCAGATTTGAGTATCCCTGGCTTAGCATGTTGACCAGCAGCTTTCCTGCAGGAAACAGTGGAATGTTAAGGGATACAATGCAGCAACTTACACTACTGCACACATAAGATAATAAAGGCTTGTTGTTCCAACATTCATTCAATAGTCTATAATTCTCATGAAATTAAGTTTAAGTAGAGCTATGCTGTTCAATTTTAAGTGACAGTGAAATTCAGTACCCTGTGCATACAGTGTCATAAGTAGGCCTATATTCTAAAGGACAAACTATATCACAGGCAATTGGGAGCGAGCAGGATTAAAGAGCATACATTTGCATTTCCTGAAACATTTCACCGTACAATGCTCCGTGTAAAGTATCTCTCTGGGGACTGAAAGCCAATGCACTAATGCGTAATCCCTCATTGATTAGCGGGAGGGAACAAGCGGAAGTGAACTGAAAAGAGAGCATATTTCTGACGAGATGCGCCGAGGGAATTTAAATCCACTAATTAAGCTGTGACAGGAAAGACTGTGTACATATGTCACGGCTCCTGGGAGCAAGAACCGGGGGACCGCTGCATTTGAGCATCTCGCCCAGATGGGTTAGTGATACAATTATCATTATATTAATGGGTGACTATCAACACAATAGTGCTTAATGAGTCATTGAGCGGGCAATCAGAATCAGTGCAGGCAATGGCAAGAAAGTGGTTGTTCATAAGGGCATCAAAAGAAAGTTAAGCAGCTAAACAAGTTCATGTGTTTGAGGACCCTATCCCTCAGCACAACGACTGATCACAGATATCTCAGACAAAACATTCTACAATTGGTATGAAGGTTCACAGAAATCTTATCCTTATCATCATCTCTGGTTAGTCCTAGCGAAGTGGCCCGGGTAAGGTATTCTTTCAGAAATATAAAGGCGTTCAATTAGTTCATAAATAACACTGACAAGGTTATTTCTTGGAAACTATTCTGTGAGAGATGATGCTTTCTTTCTTTTGAATGTATGATTCTGAATCATTAAGAAAGTTCCCAGGAGTTGAAATGGGAAATTTGTTAAGAGATCATTCTGAAATAAGAGCTTTTGTTCCGTTTGAAAGTAGTATCCAGCATCAGACAGTAACCATCAGGACTATGCTAATGGCAGAATACAATGGTACCTTGGTTACACAGAGCTTAAAACCATGGCCCTTGGGAGGATCTTTCAATTAGAAAAGGAAATTCAATTCACCCTTAAAACATACGTAGGAGCTTTGAGACCATTTTCTGAAGGACCAATCAATTTGAAAAGCACAAGTCTGTATAAACAGATTACATTCGTTTTTTCTGTTACGTTGAAACAGTCCTGTTTAATAAGCTTTCTGTGGTTCCACAAAACCTTTTTCAGTCCCCCGTTTTAGCATGGATCTGGTCCAAGATAAATTTTTCATTTATGGCCTTCAGTATGAATTTTGTGCGCGATGATACAATTGATTTACTTTCTATTAGAAGGAGGTACAATCCTGACAGGAGGAAACGTAGCGTGCCAATTCTTCATAGCACGTCTTTCTGCCATGAGAAAACAGCCTTTGATATTACTATTATTATTATATTATTATGGGGAACAATTTCTCCAGACAAACAGGGTTATCAGTGGACCGGGAAAATCACTTAACAGACAACTGATTGAATAAGAACAGTCCAAATAAATAAGACCAGGCCAATAAGGTTTTACAGGTCCTCGTTCTGTGATTAGGAACCACATTGGCCACTACAGTGACTCACAAGTCCACTGTTCAGCAGTTTCCGTCCAATCTATGGCCTGTAAGTAATTATGAAGTACATTTGTATTATGTTTTGGCTACATTTAGGCATATGGCAGATGCCCGTAACACACGTAAGATCGATTCATGCTGGATATTTGCTGAAGCATTTCAGGTTGAGTACCTTGCTCGAGGGTGCAACAGTATTGCCCGGATACGTGAATTGAATTTGTAATCCCTGGAGTTAACAAGACCATTATACTACACTGCCATCCTTATACCCTTATGGAAAAAGAATATACTGCAGTATATTGTAAATATATCAATTTTATCTTCACAATATATTTAAAATATACTGCAGTATATTACATTTCCATAAGGGTATATCAATATATTGAAACCTTCCACAATATATTGGCAAATAGACAAATTATTGCCATTTTGTTTGCAGTATATTTTGCTTATATTATGGTTTCTATGTGATCATTGCATTGATGGTGTATGAGGTGCACTAAGGTAACTGTACAGTCGGGAAAACATAATAGACACAGCTAGGTAAAATAAGAAAATGAATCAGCTACTGATGGATTGTCCATGTTCAGATTGGCAAGCCTGTTAACCAGGACCTTAATCAGTTTAAAGCTAAGTGTTCTACCCCCTGTATTTGTATCTCACTGACCGCCGATGCTAGGAGCCATTCATAAACACAGCAACAGCCATTCATAAATAGCGCGGCTGCGGCTCTCTCACATATGTGCTGATCAAACCTAAGGTTTGGAGGGAAGAGGATGGATGCTGATTGGTTTGGGGGAAGTGGGGCAGGAGAGAGGTCTGCCCTGGGCAATAAACAGATTGCCACATCCCAGAGAGATCGTTCGAACCACTGAAGGTTTAGCTCTGTCATTTCCGTGCTTTATTTTGAATGGAGCAAACATTACCTGAATCTAAAATATGAATCTGAGTTTTTTAAAGAATAACAGATAAGCAAGATCACCTAATCACATGCACATGAGTGCATGCACACACACACACACACACACACACACACACACACACACACACACACACACACACACACCCATGCACAATCACACTTTTGAAGAATACAGAATTCAAAAGTAGGATACATGGATAATGAGACCTTGTCAACATAGTGTTCATTAGCAACTAAAAATACACATCCAAGAATCATGCTAACCTCTGTTTAAAGGTTGTATCAGCGATTTTGGGTGGAAACATAAATGATCACATTCATCTGATTTTTCCTCACGATCCGCTAGCTGCCCGCCCCATAAGCAGGCCGTCAAAAAACCGCGTCTCTGTAGGCAGCCTATGCTCCGAGATCGTACACAAAAACAATGGTACTACCAACTACTCAAAACCAAAATAAACAGTATTCCAACCAATCACAATGATCTGCACAAACATGACGTCACTTCTGAAGCGAAATCCCAAACAAACATACTTATGAATAATTATGTTATGTTTTAAAAAATAGTGTTCAAGCATCCAGAATTATAACCACGTTAATAACGTTTGTAAGAAACCAAACCGTTTGTAAATCCGTCAAGATTTCAGCGAGATAAGAGTATTAGCGTTTGTGCAGATCATTGTGATTGGTTGGAATACTGTTTATTTTGGTTTTGAGTGGTTGGTAGTACCATTTGTTTTTGTGTACGATCTCGGAGCATAGGCTGCCTACAGAGACGCGGTTTTTTGACGGCCTGCTTATGGGGCGGGCAGCTAGCGGATCGTGAGGAAAAATCAGATGAATGTGATCATTTATGTTTCCACCCAAAATCGCTGATACAACCTTTAAGGGTACAAATAACGCAACTTTCTTACGTCAACCTTTCATCTCTGAGAAGGAGCGATGTCTCGCAAGTTGCTTTGCTTTTCTCTCTGGCAGTCCTGCTGCCTGCATGTCCTCACGCATACGTGCATGGACATACGTACGCATACACACTTAATGCCAGTGGGCCGAGTGACGTGTAGAAGCCTAATGATAATTCGCTGCTGTTCCTTGCTGTTGCACTATCCCCTTTGCTGCAGTAACACTGCAAATTTCCCCGCTGTGGGATTAATAAAGGATTATCTTATTTTATCTTATCTTAACACGCCTCCCTCTCTCCACACTGATGCCACACTGACATTAGCCCCAGGCCAGAGAGGTGTGTTCTGGGAAACGCATGCATATTTAAACTGAGGCTTAAATAATTTCAGAGCAGACCACATCCCCAGTGTCAGTAGATTACACCCCAATACTCCACGCTCGCCTCCAGGCATTGGGGGAAGAGAGAGCCTGTTATTACCTGACAGATGTTTTCAGGTGAAGAGCATCCTCATTCATACGCTTTATTAAAGTCTGTGATGGATAAACAGAGACTGTCATTCCCCAGGTGAGAGCCAGTGGCCCCCTTCTGCACATCCCTCACGAAACTGATGCCACATACCCATCTTGACCTGTCTTCACCACTTTGATTATAGCTTCAAGCCAACAGGAAAAACAAATCACTTAAGAGCAACATTGCTTTTAAAACTGTGGTTGTTGACAACAGGTTGTTGTCAAACCAGCAAACAATAAACGTTCAGAATTTCAAATATCAAACCCACATGCTATCAAAACATGTTATCAAGACACAGGGCGCTTTCCCACCACTAAAATATCAAGCCACATAATATCAGAGAACAGAAGAACAAAATGCCTTCCCTGCCATGCAGTACAAAATCATTATCCAAAGTCTATACTCATATCCAACAAAACTTTCTTACAAAGCACACAGTGCAGACGTAAGAACTGTTTGAATTTAGTGGCTGTTTATATTTGCCTCTTAGTCAAAATAGATGGCCTCTGTTATAGCACTTCCCCTGTTTCGAAACGCTTTTCACAAGCCCATGGAAATTCGATGAGTGACGTCACAGTCACTTTGTCCATATTTTTTCTACGGTCTATATGGTAACACTCTACAAATCACCCACCACTGCACAACGCCTGGCAACGGTGTGTTGTCTGCACATGTCAGCAGATCATGCTAGAAGTAGAGCTTGTGCTGGATACTTAAAAGCCCATCGGCAGACTCGCTCACTAAATGACTGTGTGTCCTTTGTGACTACAAAACAGACACAAACAGCCACGGTAAAAACACAATGTGTGATTTGCAAAGTGCTCGTAATGGATCAAAATCACACTCAATAGCCATTCTCTGCTGGTAGCAATGGTTTCGGCGCTTGGTACTTATGCAATTTTCTTAAATAAAAAGAGGCTGGGACTCCCTGTGCTGTGCACTAGGGTAAGCTAACACTTGAGAGGATAAGGACAGCAACTCCATTTGAAAATGTTGATTAGCGATCAAGGTGATGCATCATTGCGGTATTTTACCGCTATGGCAACACCAAAAAATTACGCTGTTTGTAAATAACAGACAGATTGAAATCTTACCATAACACATTACAATACACGTGTTGATCGTTCATACTCTGGGTCCAAATCTAAGCAACCTAAAACGTATTCAAAGTGCTCGTGTGCAGTGGTGATTTGCGACCAGCGCCTGCACCGAGCGACAAAGACGTAAACTGAAAGGCAATGCATTGTGGGTGGCTGCATTTGATAGAGGCCCCTGGCATTTGAAAGGTGAAGTTGTAATTTGGTTGATTTACTCCATGAAAGAGTGTGATTTCACATGCAGGAAGCGATGGGACTGACGTGTCACTCTTTTCAGGGAAATGTCTGATCCTTACGGCAGTACTCTCTCCCTAATCTCCTAACCCTGACACTCCCAGGCACACTCTTCCCTGGTGCGGATACATCTGTACCAGGTTTTACCAGGACCAGGACCAATGTGACAGAGGCTACTTGCACACTGGCAGTTTTCGGGAGTGACTACCGTATTAAATGATGAGAGTTAGTACGGTAGTCACTCCCTGTGCATACTAACAGCAGAGCGGAGTCAATTCAGTATTTAGGTTTGTACAGGTAACAGAAGTCATTCTCCTCCCCCGATCTCGAGGTGACAGTGAAAACTCATGTAACCATAGCAACGTTTACTTTGGACAATCGGTTCGCAATCAGTTCTTTTGACGGCTCCCGTAATCGGAGGCGTGAGTGTGTCCGACAGATTATTGCGATGCGAATTTGCGCTATGCCTATGTAGCCATGCACAATTTATAGCCTAGTTTCTATTGCCATATGTTCCATCAGCGTATTATCACCAGGCCATTTGCCGTTCGTACAGTATTCATGTTATATGCCATGTGTATGTGGAGTTCATTTTTGTGTTTTGTAGCTCCAGAATACGATTAATTGGTCGCATTTTGTGGCCATCTTCTTTGCAGTGGCAGTAAACTTTTCACTTGATCGCACCAGGGCTGGTTACAGAATGTAGCTGGTTAAGGTAAATTTTTTCCTACTAAATCCTTGTTTCTTGTTTTCGTCATGAACTGTTAGAAATAGCTGGTGGTGTTTGTTTGCTCTCTCCCACTTGTTCCTATCGGGAATGAATAATGAGGAAGGAGGGACCTGAGCGTAGGAGTGCATGTAACAGTAGCGCATACGTCACTTAACAAGTTGTCCAGTGCAGTTCTGATACACGCTGCGCAGGCCAACCACAAACGAAGGGAAATTCGTTCGTCAATACCTGAATTTCCAGGTAGTGACCACGGTTGTCACTCTCTTTTATAACCGAACTGTGTGTGAACTCGATAGGATTAAGCACACCAATGAGGAGTGACAACCGTATTTAGCTGCAGTGTGTACGTAGCCTCCAGAGACTCGTCAGATATCCGCTTCACATTGGTTACAGGACTACAGTGAGACGGGCTTGTGAGCGGTCATGCTGCCTGCGAGGATTGCAGGCCGGTAGTGGTGAAGCCCGCTAAGCCTGAGATCAAGACCACAGGGATGAGGCAGAATAGCAGACTTGGTACAATGTGAATTTTAAAACAGTCGCAGAGTTGTTATTAACTAGTGTCGTTTTGGGTAATGTGGGATTATATGAACCAGCGCAATGCCCGCTCTCACCACAGCAGGCTGTGGTTTCTGTCCCCAGATAAACTTGACGAAAGACTTTAAAAATGTATCTCCAACTAGCGCTAAAATTTAATTGTGAGAACTGGCATGCTCTGTAGGGTCCACTTAAAACCACAGAAAATCAGATGAGCTTCAACCCTGAACCCTTGCAAGCTCCAATATTATTTAATTACTGTAATAACTGGGGGTTAAATGTGTGGAAATGTGATAATTGGCAGTAAATATGTGGACATAAGGTAACTGGATTAATCTATGACCAGAAGTCGGTACAGTCTCTCGGGCCATACAGTCACTGAAACTTTAATTGTTGCCCCCAGGATTTCATTGGTCCTTTCTCAACTAGGGGTGGAGCGAGTGGTTGTTGTAATTATGGAAATAGCTGATGTCTGAAGTACTTTTGTATTAGTGAAGAAATTTATCAGGGTTTAAGGTTCGGAAAATGAGTCAGAGAATGTCTGAAAACTCCAATGAATTGCTGTGTAACACTCTTTGGGCCTGTTTTACTAAGACCTTTAGCGGGAGCTAAGCCACATAGCACACGCGAAAACAATAACACGACCAATGATTGGTCATGGAATTTGTTTTGCACCAATCATTGGTCATGTTATTGGTTTTGCATGTGCTACATGGTTTTGCACCCGCTAAAGGTCTTAGTAAATCAGGCCCTTTGCGTGTACTTCTCCTGAATCATTGTGTAAATGTGTGAAAGAAAAGTCGCATTGTCTTTATTATTTTCTGATAAATTTTAAACTCGGCATGATGCTGCATGTTTGCTGTACTTGGAAGTAATAAGAAATGGCATATTTCTGTGAACAGCCCTGGGAGGCACAGTAAATGAATATGAAATTCCTTAGATCGGATTTATCTGGTTTCTATCGGCCAGGGAGATGGGAGCTTGCCTTTGTTTGGTTTGGGGTGTTACATGGGAGTTTGAGTTCACAGCATCTGAGCTACACAGATCTGCTACAGAGGGAACTGCAGTGTGTGTTCACAGAGGAATGGAGGAATATATGAGAGATATGAGAGAGAGAGAGAGAGAGAGAGAGAGAGAGAGAGAGAGAGAGAGAGAGAGACCCAACTTTGTGGGATATCCTTGAGAGCCCAACAAAGAGATGAATACATTTACTCGTGGTAATTAGCTTTCTAACATGCCAAAAATTATGGCTTTTCAAAGTTCTGATGCTCCACAGCTGCTGTCTCAAAAAGCCATGAGCTGTGTCAGCGTTCAACTGAAGCACTGCTGTTTTGGTTAAAATAACGAACGGTGGTGTGCTGGTATTAGGAGAAATGTTTTTGTGCCAATTAACTCGATTTAATTTAAAAGCAGACCGTTGGACATACCGAAAAGGGTATATGACACAACAGCCCATGCAATGGCTATGAGATGCATAAGTATCTTGGTTTGGGTGAGCATATTCATTACAAACTGCAGGTGCACTTTTTGTTTGATTGGCAGTTGCCTTCAGAAATGGATGACCTACAACAAATCAATTTCCCTGCATGAACTGCCAAAGCAGGTTTTTTTTTTTTTTTTTTTTTTTTGAAGCATTTTAAATGTTATGTTCACTGTGTGCAACTGGCAGCAATATAAGCAGCTATACTTGCCCGCCATTCGCTTGTCCTCTTGTGTGAATAGTGTGATGGTTTCCCTCTCACTCTTAGCTTTAGGATCTTTCCACAGGCAGATACGCCCAAAAGACACCAGGATGAAATTTCCTTATTCACGTTCACTTGAGATTGAAGTACTTGTGTTGTTCTTATGTTTTTATGTTATTTTATTCAAATTATTACCATAAATTATTTTGTGTTTTAGTCTGGCTGTTGGTACATTGAATATTGCAACACCACAATGTGTTTTAGTCTGGCTGCTGTTCGCGTCACGCTGCAAAGCTAAAATGAGTGTGATGTAGCATGTCTGTGCTGCCCATAAATCCTGTTTACATAATAAGCATGTCTGTTGCCCATGTGAATGTTTATTGTTTGATGAATTGCTCTCATTAAAGCCAGTTTCCCGCTGCCGTTGAGTAATGGCCTTTGATGCCCTTTCCCTCGTGTTGTTAAATCTCCTCAAGTAGGAGTCTTTTCCAACATTTCCCAGGCTAATAGACCCCCAAATTGATATTTTAACTTGCAGGGAGCGAGAGGCTGGTGCTTCGGAGAGCTATGGTGAAAGGATTCATTCCTTTTTTTTATCGGAACAGGAAAGACCGAATGCTGAACACCACATCATGTCATTTATTGGCCCAGATGACTTGCGTCTGCAGAATAAAGGTTGGGGGCTATTCATTTCCCCAGTGGCCAAGGAACTCCCAATTTGAATTAAAATAAAATACAGACCAGATTTAGCAGCACATTGCCATGACTCAAAGCTCCATGGGAATGTTTTTTTGGGGGTTTTTTTTTTTACACACATCAGTGGTGTCTTTGAGCCAATAACTCACTTTAGCACTCAACTCTTCATGAAGCTGCTAAATGATGCCCCACCCCCCAACTATTAGTCTGCTTGAAGGGTGTTAAGCAGTATAGAGTGCAGTCTGTAAAGCTGCCATTTTGTGAAAAGACTTAGAACTAGCGGCTCAGCTCTTTCCCACTTTGAATTAAGGCAGCTGCAGAGCAACTGATGAAAGAGGGGTTTGACTGAGGTTGATGTGGATTTCACCTGATTGTGTCTTCTGCTACCTTACCAGAGTGCGTAGTGTCTGAGTCCCAGGGGCGTCCGCTCAGACGCACGCCTGTTTTAGGCTCCTGCTCTTTCATCTCATCTCAAAGGCAAAGGGAATGGCCAGGGAGACTGATATTCACAGAGTCCCAGTCACTGCGTGTCTGTACAGGAAAGGTGCAGGATCCAGCACCCTGATATTCATAGGAAGAACTGATATCTGTATAGGGCAAGTATAGGATCCAATTGCTTGACAAAAGTGTAACTTAAAGATCATAAACCAACAAGTGGCAATTATATTGCATTTAAAACAGTTATACTGTATTAAAACATCCAATAACTATAGCTTATTGTGTGCGTGTGTTCCATTTTCACAATGAATGAGTGACTTAATGAATTAGCTTTTTTGGAGCTGTTAGAATTTTTGTGCTAATAACCTTCCAAGTGTTAGTTTTAATTCGGCCCAAGCATAGATTCCGATCACTACCATTGTTGTTATCGTTGTCGCTATTCTTTCATTACGAGAGAGGATATTGGCTCTTGGTTCACCTCTGGTAGCCGACAAATGCTGGCTAGCACAGAATGCTAGCGATCCACACGAATCAGGCGCATTCAGTGAAATGGGGGGTAGAGCACTGTGGTGAATTCAGGAAGAGGAAAGACATCCCGCTTTTACCTGCAGCGGTTCTGTCAAACACTCCCTCCCTCCTGCAGCAGCTCAGAGAACCGCAGTGATGTGCGCACTCGTAACAGGATGAATTTTGGATCGCTGCCTGAGGAGCTTCACTGAAACTAAGCCAAAAGAAAAGAAGAGGAACCGACAGGCACAAACCCTGTGCGTTTGAATGTGGGTGGCCCTGAAAAGAGACGATTGTGACAAACGAAAAAAAATAAATAAATAAAAAATCTCCCGGAGTCCAAGTTTATATTTATGTGAACAGTTTAAATTTGTCCTCAGAGACTCTCCGAGCAGAGGACACAGAACTCCTATTTCCTATTTCCTGTTTTATTTCCCGAGAGAATGTGGGCAAATATATGTATCTGTTGTGTACATCTATCCTAGAGTGAAATACAATAAAGGCTGCTGATGTTGTATAAAACTTGATGGGGAAACAGAATGGTGCACCCAGTGCCCCTCAGCTAACATTTGTAGAAGTTGACGGCTGCAATTTAAAACAAGTATGGCTTTTCTCAACTTTCCTTAGCGTGTCCACTGCCAAAGCATGACAGGAGGAAACATACAATGACACAAGGGTAACAATAATGCACAGACTGTAAAAGTCATTCAAAGCCTTTTCTTGCATTCGGGTCATGTTGCCTGCCTTGTTCCAGCCTACGGACAACTGCCCGATTTGTTTGAGGCTTTTTTCCAGGACCCTGAAACCATGGAAAAACAAATACCTTGCTGTTTGCAAGCATCTCACATTGGGGCTACTTTGCTGCAACAACCACAGGCTGAATTGAGTGAAGTGATTACAGACTGCCTTATTTTGTCTGGACTGCGTTATTCCTAACAAAAACATTGGCAAATAACAAACCTTGGGTCACCACACAGTAATGAATTTAAATAAGCAGAGACAGTAGGGAATGGATATGGGTTAGGCTGCCAAAGAAGTATGATATACTGTAGATATAGATATAGATAGTATAGATAGATGGAAGACGGACAGACAGATGGAATTGGCTATTACTTCCCAAGTGGTTAGCAGCTCCCGGTACATTAGTGATTTAATATTCATCACGTGATGTATCCGTTTCCCCGCATGATGTCCATTATATTCAAGGCCTAAGCTCACACGGATCTGTTTGAATCGTGTTTAAATCTAACAAAATTCTTTTGAGTCATTCTTTTGTTTCTGTTGCCTGTTTGAATAAAAAATTATCTTTGCAATGAGAGGGAAGTCAAAAATATAGTTTCATAGTTAAATATAATGAATTCTTCTTCTTACAATTAAAGTGCTTCTCCTTCATGCCTGTAAGTTGGTGTTGAACATTTTCCTCCTTCTGCAGCTCTGCCCTCTGCAATTTTCTGCTATTCCATTTTTTTATTTCCCAGCGTGCCAGCATTCAGTTTGGCTCAAATTAAATGGCAAACACTGTGTGTCGCCCTCATTGTTCACACAGGGTTACCGTTCTCTTTTTTCCTGTGATGTGGCTCGGTCACAAATTTAAGGTGACGCTCCCATTCGTCTTACTCCCACACACACATTTGCCTTAATCTAAAACTGAAATAAGCAAAAGGTGTGTCGGCAATGAAAATGCAATACTTCAAATTCCGTGCAATTTGGTTTAGCTACTTTTTTAGTTTTAGTTAGTGTATTTCACCCTGTCTGATAAACAACCCTTTGTAATCTAATAATTACACATTTGAATACATTAATCTGTGTGGCGGTTCTCTGTTCTTGACAGGGCTAAAGCCAAAAGATAATAATCTGCAAGTCAGCACTGGATAATGTTCCAGAAGTTTCTGCCGGCACATGCAGATGTGAAATGTACTGGCTTTTTATGCTTTATCCAGCATTATGAACCCAGTCATTTTGCATGGAACCCTCCAGAATGCTGCAACCCTGGCAACTTGAACCCATCCTAACTGTGATGGCACAAGGCTAATCGTGTCCCTTCACTGTAAACACATAGGGCCTGATTTACTAAGACCTTCAGCGTGTGCAAATCCTTTTAGCACACACAAAACTAATAACACAACCAATGATTGGTGCAAAACGAATGCCACAACCAATCATTGGTCACGTTATTGATTTAGCTTGTGCTAAAAGGTTTTGCACACGCTAAAGGTCTTAGGAAATCAGGCCCATAGTTGGTTATCTGAAGCCAAGCCTGCACTTGTGGTGAGCACTTTTGACTGACAGAGCCACTCAGAAGTCCCTATCAATTCAGTTTAAGTTCCATTGGATAGAAGATGAGCTTAATCCATCCTACATTATGTATTCTTCACTGAATGTGCTAATATACAGAGAGAAAGGGGAGAGGAGAATAAAGATGTGCAGTGTGTGCTCTGCCTCATGAAGGATTCCGAGCCAGACTCGGGGGATTATATGTATAACAAGTTGATTTCCCCCCTTCCCAGAGTGCTCTACCCATGTTAAAGCAGATATGAGCTGCTGTAATTAAATACAGTGTCAGGATACAAAGAGAACAGACTGACTCAGAGTTTATGTATATACAGTGAGCACCATAATTCGTTGGACAGTGACACATTTTTTGTTATTTTGGTTCTGTAATCTAGCACTTTGAGTTTGAAAAGACAAAATGACAGGGAGGTTGAAGTGCAGACTGCCAGCTTTAATATGAGGGTATTTTCATCCATATTGGATGAACCGTTTAGAAATTGTAGAACCTTTCGTACATAGTCCCCCCCATTTTCGGGCATCAAAAACAGTTTAACATAATGTACAATAAGTCCGGAGAAGAAACCCTTCAAGTTATCCATCCAGATCGACTGCATATCTGGCAGCAGGGTGATCGTTTAAGGCTTGTTTGATACGTCACCTTTGATGACTTAGAGCCATTTAGCCAACCATGTGGAGGCACAACAGGAACAATTCCATACAGTCCACAGGAGGCTCCTCCTCCATGTTGGAAGTGACGTAGGACATTGTACCAGTTGTGATTTCCGCACTGTAACGTGATACTACACAGCGGAATGCGCGACTGGCAATAAAGTTTATAAAAGGGGCAACACGGCCAGTTCTTCCGCCAGTTTTGTTCTTCCCAGTTCATCCGCTCAACTCACCAGGGCCTTCACTGTCTCGTCTCACGGCCCCGTGCGGCCTGCACGCCCGGGGAAGAGCCCTCACTGCACAAGGAAGCACGGTCGTCCATGACACCGATCCAACTGAGCGAGGCGGGCTCATCTACCGCCGGCTATCGGCCATGGAGGACCGGAGACGAGACGCAAGGAGGGAACGCGAGCACCCGGTGGTCAAGAAGAACCACCAAGCGGACCACGCAGCCACTGATCCTGTAGCAGAGCACCGCCGATGAGTCCCCAAAGAGGCAAGCGGTCTGCAGTAGGATAACGCTGCATAGTTCGGGAGAGATAATGCGACCGGTTCCATTATCCACCCGTATGAACTGCAGCCCTGATGACGAAAGAAACCTGTTCCAGGGACCCAAGATGAGGCGGTCAGTTCCCCTATGAACTGCAACCACAGGATTGGGTGACCGGTTTTCCCCTTTCGTTGTGAGTGTGCAATACAATGCAGGAAACCATCCAAAAGACTTTGATTCAAGTAAGGCTGTAACATGGGCAATAGCATATTAGTTAGCAACCGAAACATGTTGTGATTGGATGTATGTAACTGTACTATTGAATGGTTAATGTGTGTTCTGTAAAAGTTTTGTGTTACCGTTTTACTTTGGATGGCTGTAAGCCATCCACCTCGCTGCGTTAGGTTTAATGCATCACGCACAGAACGTATCTTGCATGTGATCTGTCTTTAAACACTAACCAGTCGTAATACACTGCCCGGCCAAAAAAAAAGTCGCCATTGCACCCGTCATGCATAGTGCCCACTGTACAAGCCTCTGGAGGCAGTGTTATGATCTGGGGTTGCTTCAGTTGGTCAGGTCTAGGCTCAGCAACATTATGCAGCAATAAAATGAAGTCAGTGAAGTACCTGAATGTACTGAATGACCAGGTTATCCCATCAATGGGCATATGCCAGGATGACAATGCCAAGATTCATCAAGATTCTCGTATTAACACTGCACGCTGATCTCAACGCACACACATTGATAAGCTTACGGCTATCCCCTCTGTGTATGGTATAGTTAATGCACCAGCTACAGTGAAAGCTAGTTTCAAACCTCCCTCCATTTTAGTTTCTTTGTTCTCTCTGAACACGTGTCAGAGGCAACCCCCCACACGCAGGAGAACATGGAAACCCCACCATTCAAATGCAGAGTGGTTATAGTATCGCTTGTAGGAGTACCAGAATATAAGATATCAAGACTCTTTTGATATTGTTGGGTCACAGACATCAGGAAGTCATGGCATGCAAAGGATATGCGACCAAATATTAAATATGATTACTTTATTCTACATTATGTTAAACTGTCCAATATTTCTAAACAGTTCATCCGATATGGATGAAAATACCCTCAAATTAAAGCTGACAGTCTGCTCTTCAACCTCATTCATTGTATCTTTTCAAACTCAAAGTGCTAGAGTACAGAACCAAAATAACAAAAAATGTGTCACTGTCCAATGAATTATGGCACCCACTGTATAATCAATATTTTAAATGGATCATAATATATATTATCTATATTTTAACATTTACATTTAGACTGTAGCTAACTCACCCACAATAAATAAACAGCGTTTGGGGCCAATGTAATTGTGTGATTACATAACGGGGTGCTGCAAGAAGAACGATTGATCTTCCACACCATGGATCGATCAAAGGTGTTTCCAGGCTGAAGGCTGATGTATCTGGAAAAACCTTAGAGAGTCCTCAAGCACAGTGCAGAACAACACTCGCGAGGTTGTAGCTGTAGTTTATAATGGCATGAACAAATTAAAGATGGAGGCTGAAACACCTATCCAATCAAATGCACATAGCCAGCTTAAGGGCTATTGTAGCTTACTGAATGCAAGTTGCTTTTGCCATTAATTGTTCATTGGACATTTGTTGAATATTGCTGGCAAGCATTCAAGCGTTCTGTCATGCCTAGTGGTTCTGCATAATACAGTTTTTCTCAATTGTTTACACACTAAAATTGGTGTTATGACCCTATTAATAAAACATTGAGTCTATGTGCCAAAAGATCTTTGTGCCACAATCTTTTCAAAATTATAAGCACTATTTTGCTTGTTTTGAATACATTTGACACAATTCTCCTGTTTTCGGCACTATTTTCAAAAAGTATATCTCTTGTTTTCACATGAAAAACACTGCCATTAAAAACTATAAACTCACTTATCAATTAACACACACATTCTTCACAGGTAAAACACTAGTTGATTTAATTATTCAATCAGCAATCGGAGCTATAGCACAAATAAAAGGGGGAAATGTGAGCTCTCCTGTATGTGGAGAACAATTTAGAAATGAGAATAGGTAGATCTGCTCTATTGTTATTTACTGTAACATATCAATACTCAGTGATTCCTGTACTGCAGAGTACCTTATATATACTACTACAAGGGGACCACAGTATGGACAGCATAGTGTGCACAAGCTAAGCTGGCAGTATCCCTTGCGTGCATACTGAAGCCACCCCTACATGGAGTAAATACGAGAGAGCCTGTGCCCTCTGCAGCTAAGATTAGCTTATATTACCAGCCTTAAAGAGGACCTCAAACATTGGAGAAATATGCCTTGCACAGTGCTGCAGAAATTAGCTCCACACACACACTTATACACACTCACACATGCACACACACATACACACACAAGAGCAGCTCACATGTGTCATTATGTGAGTTTCCACCGTGATGCTGTTTCGAAATTGGTTCAATGAAACCATTGCCTTTTCATTTCTCAGTCATGCCAAGGGTGGCTGTGTCATTCCAAAATACACTCCTGCTGCTTGGCCAGAGAAAATATAATGTGTGATGTACATGAGAATGTGTGGCCTAGCTGGTCAAGAGCAGAGTACTTTATTTATTATATTTATTAATAATTTATTTTTGGTTTTATTTTACTCCCAGTACAGTAGTATTTTTTTTTTTTTTTTTTTTCTCCTTTTTTATTATTTTACTTTGTCTACTCGTCGCAACATTTTTGTAATTTGGAAAAATAAAAAAACAACAAAAACCATCTCACTGTTTTTGTTTGTATATTTGAGTTGGCCAGTACACTCAAACCATACTGTAAGTAATATAATGGTAAGAGTGTCTTTGATTTTTTTACACCAGTGTGTAATTGGCATTTATAATTTGTATTATTTTGTTGACTAGTGTTTATTATTTGAAGGAAAAATGTCATTGTGAGACGAGAGTGTATAGTTTTTAAAATGGTGCTTGATTTTTACAAGAGATATATGAAGTTTTGCAGAAAGACTTGGCTGTGTGGGTGTTTATAATTTTGAGAAATTTGTTTTAATTTCAGAAAATGTGTCTAAACTATTGAAAAATCTGTAAGAAACTTTATATATATATATTTGTTTTTAACCAAATACAGGTTGCTCACCTCATTTCAATATGGAATTATGTACACAGGAAAAGTTATTGCAATGATAACGTTATTGCAACTCCTTAGGATCAAAACAGAAACCGCTGTGGGTAGATAATAGTTGAATAAAATAAACAATAAAAGCAACTGCCATTCAAAAAACAAGTTACCAAATTATCTATAGTATTTGGTGTTTTTGACTAAACAACTTTTATATGTTTCAGCTCAAATTGAGCCTTGTGGGAGAGAAAATCATGCCAAACAGTAAAAATGACAGATAGACAACCTAAATTGCATAATGTCAGCATTTTCACACTCATTTTGAGTGGTGATGTAAAGGATTCACTTTGGGAACATACACTTACGTTAGATTTTTTTGGTGAACCATGCCTAAAAACAAAAGCTGTTCAAACCATTGTAAAGAGCTACGTATATGTAATTATACTTGCCAGCTTGCTCTGTACGATTTGATAGCTAACAACTTGTTTTTGGGTTGCCTGACAGCAGCAAAATGTTCTGTCACAACCCAATCTCTTTTCTCTGCAGTTTTAACTCTGTATGATCAGAGGCTAAGGTGTCTGCTTTGCATCAAGTGTTAGACAGCTGTAGCTGTCATTGATAGCCAGATTTTAATACACTGTATAAAGTTGTATTTTGTGATGCCCACACATTAGATTGAAACATTGGTTCTGTGAATACCACTTTTCCATCTCTGCCAATTGTTTCACATGCCCAGCATTTTTTTTCCCAACAGGACAGAAATACGTTGCTGTAGTACAACCCATGCTGCATCGCTATAGGCTCGTTGTTGCAGACCGCCCCTTTTATGGGAACGCGGCACGCGCACGTACCTTGATTAATAACGCCCGTGTTCACTTAGCAAGTTGATAGCCACGTCCTTAGTACCGGTTAAACCAGATTGAGGTGGTTCGGCTTTCTGAAGCCAGCTAACGCAAAGTATCGCACTTATCAACCTTAACACTGGCTGGGTTAGTGTCAGTCCATGATTGATATATTTTATGAAGGGGTAATTACTGACTGCACTGTATTTTTTGCAGTTGGTTCATGTGGGAATAAAAATGGGAAATTGTAGTCAGAACGGAGCGCGTGCGTATGTTCACGTTTTGCACATGGTATTTGATTCCAATTTTGAAAATGGCATCAGTTGAGAGGGTTGTGTTTAAGAGTTTTTGCAAGATGAAGTAGTATTGATTCATTCCTCCTAGCAAACTATTTTTGTGCAGAGATTTTTCTTTTACGTTCTGTTTACAAAGGCAACTTTGATCTAGAGTACAGGATTTTAAGAACAACGGGTGACTTCTATGCCACACATTTTAAAGTGCATAATTTCTTATTTCTTTCATACGGCATGTGAAAATGAATCCTCAACTTTGCTGAACCACTCAAAATCACAAACATAATAAATGAACAAGTGAATGCTATAGTAAAAAATAAAAATAAAAAGTTTCACTCTGTGTCTCATACCTTATTCATTATCAGGGTGAATCTTTTTCTGCTGCTTCTGAACTCACACAGACTTGCTGGCGGGATGCTCTGCAACATTGTGAGTGGTAAACAGCAAGACTCTGAGTCTTGATCCTGGTATAATAAGATACCATTTCTTTCTGTGCTTTAAAAAAAATTTTTTTATTTTTGTATAAAGGTAGGTTCACAGATACCTTCAGAGGGACACTGAGGCAGCTGGTATGAAGTATAAATTTGCAGCCTGCTGGTGCTCGGTCTTTGTTTTGAAGAAAAAGTTAGACTGGCAACACTGTATGCCACAGAGAAAATTATCTTTTTACTGGTGTTCTGTATGAATTCATGACAGGCAAGTCAGCCATTACTACTGCACTACAGGAAATAACTCCTTTTGTTTGTTCAATGGCTTCTTTAGCTTTGATCCAGTATTTCTCTATTGTGTAACCCGGTCAAAATGTACCTGTACCATATACTGCTTCTCTTCACAGCATTGGTACACGGTTTTTAACCCCTTTTCGCAGAGGATAAATTTTACCCATTTTTGTACCGTTCTGTTTAAAGCTTTATAACTCCAGATATCAAGGTAACACAAACACCAATAATGGCTTAAACTACAGAAGACCCTGGTATCATTTATTATCATGCCTTAAATTAAATTATTAAATTAATTAGTGAATGCACATCCCCTGGTGAAGAACAAAGTTTCAACACTCTAGTTTACAGTGAACACCTGAGAGTCAAATATGTGAATAAGGTTAAACTTTACATTTTGTGGTTTGCAAACCTCCTGTCTGCATGTGTAAAAATATGTAAGTGATATCTATTACTGCTCAAATCCAATGAGGAAATTTGAAACGGTGTACCTTGGTGTTAAAAAAATCTACCCAAAATGGATAATTGTGCATCACGGTAATTCAGGAGATAATCAAAATGTTTCAACAGATAAACTTGGTTAACTCGGAAGTATATTTGCATCTATATCATTAGATAATCTTTTTCAAAAGTTGGAAATTATGGGAATGGTTAAAGGTGTCCAAAAACCTACCCAAACCTTTCCAAACCCATGAAAACCCATGCAAAGGATCCAAGCTATCCAAAGCTATCCAAACATGAACACAGCTTTAGTGTCCATTTGAAGCACATTATTATGTCCTATGAGGAGGGAATTAATGAGGGGAATGACCCTTAGATAATACATTTCCTTGCCTCAGTTTAGTTTCCAGTGCCAAAAATTTTCAACACAGCCCCGTTCTCATCATAAAAGGTAATTTATTAACAACCAGTCAGACTAACAATGTATGAGAACATGCACATAATTTACAGCATCATATGAATTACTACAACTATTACTATTACACCTACTATAATTGTCTCCTATAAACATATGCCAGCCCATGGATTACTGTACGGGACAACTAGCTGCCATGTCATACATTTATGTCCCTATATTAGCTATGCTGCTTCACCCAAGGTAATGAATGGCTAGGCCACACATAGCTTCTACTATAGTGTAGTATGAATTCCCAGTAAACTTACAGTCTAGCCGTAATAAATTGACAGCTCACCGCCATTGTCATTAATTATGGTATACAAATCCAAGTCGCCTCAGGGACTTTTTTCCAGCTTTATCATTGAGCTGTATGCAGGCTTAGCTTATAGCCAATACCTAATTGGTTGCTAGTTAACTAGGTATAAACTAAATTAAACCAGAAAATGAGATACTACAGGCCCTTTAATTCTGAATTCAGCACCACTAATGTAAAACTCTGTGATGTCATAAACAATAATAACACAACCTATCTAGCCTTTCTGTGGCTAGCTAGGTATACTATTATGAATACAACACCATAAAACACACACGCACACCTTGTACACAAGGCAACACTTAGCTGGAATCCATGCTGTCTGCTTCACATGAAGAGTCATGGATGTAAATCTCATCTGAATCCAGAGGACGACTACAGCATCCAGCAGTTTCAAGCACTGAAAACCTTTTTGTCACTTCGCCATTGTACAAACAAAACAATTTCTCACCAGAGTTCACTACGCGATGTGTATGCGCTCTCTTGCACAAAACCACGGAGACACAGACGCTTAACGACGCGTGTTGTTTTGAAATACGCTTGTGACACGCACAGCTCTGACAATTGCTCCCAACTGTCTAATGACCTATATTATACCTCTTTGGAAAGCTTAGAATTAGTTATTTTTGGATATTAAGGCAGTCAATCAATTACAATTAGTTCCAAGATATTACTACTCCCAATTTGAATTGCGTAATGTTCTGCAGATTAATTTTTCCCCACGGGTCACCCATGTTGAAATTTACACTGTACACCACATATAGGCAGAAAAGACAGAAAATAATCTTAGAAAGGACGTATCTGGCTTTAATAATACAGGTAAGGTTATGACTTTATTCCATGCTTTATGAGAGATTTTCATAGCAGGAGGAAATTATGTGATGATGACAGAAATTCAGTCTTATAAGTGAGCAGGCAAAATAACAGTTTAATTTATTTACAGTATATCCAGGACCTTATGTGTTTTTTATTTTTGCTGTGATGGTATAAATGTTTTTGCTGGTTTAAGAAGAACTGTAACCAACTCCTAAATATATTTAAATGTCCAGTATCTTCAACCCGATTTGCTCTTATGTAGATCACACTGTAGAGTGGTCGATATACTTTTATGAAATACGGAAGAACGGTGGCATGTAGGAACTTCATATTTTACCCGATAATAGCCCAACATGATGAAGACGATATGCAGTTTCCCTGGTACCTCCCTTTCGGACATGCTACAGTAGAGCCTGATCTCATGGAATTCGGCAATATGTACCGATTGTTAGTGTCTCAAAAAACGGTACCTGTTTCCGAATTTTGCACAAGCGCCCCCATGAGCCTGTACTGGGAACTACTGACTAAAGGCTGTGATAGGCCGAAAACATCACGTGTGAGGGTAGTAGTATATGACGTCACGCGTCCCACTGCTTTTCTTGGCAAGACACGCCCTGCGTGAGTTCGTGATTCCCGTACCCCACGCACAACCCCTAAACATAACCTCACAGGAGTTCACGTAACTCGGGCTCATGCCCGAACTGTTAAGATTTAAAGAATCTATATTTGCACAACTATATTTTTCTATCACAAGCTTCTCTCGCACTATGTATCTTTCACAAAATCTCCTTACACTTTACAACTGAGCATTAGTCAGTAGTTCCCAGTACAGGCTCATGGGGGCGCTTGTGCAAAATTCGGAAACAGGTACCGTTTTTTGAGACACTAACAATCGGTACATATTGCCGAATTCACATGAGATCAGGTTGTACAGTAGGATGTTTGTGATGTAGACCCCAGGGGGGTCTTTTTAACCCTCAAAGGGTTTAAATCAATTAATATGTGGAATTGTGTTATTTGACCCTTAATATAAAATAATACAATGCAATAAATGTCAGTGTGTTGTATATAAGCTGAAATATATGGTATGTTTATACATTTTTATGACTATTTTTTGTAGTCATCTATACTTACTGCATTCTCTATGAGTGAGAGACAGAATATTTCACTGGTACAGGGATTTCAGAAAACACTGAATCTCGTTTTTTTTTGTTCTCCTCCTCTTGTAGTACGTGAACCATACCACAGGTTGTTTTTTTCCTGGTGTGATAAAATATTTAAATGGCTGTGGCTTCCTGCCAATATCTAACGGATTGCAACGCAATGAGCACTACGTCTGAAACACCTATCTATAGTGGTAAGAAAAAGCAGATGTTATCCTGCTGAAATGTTCTTTTGCAGCATACAATTGCGTTTATTGTCATTCTTCTAATTACAGACGGGTGTAAGAACAATAACGGAATACAGTACCTCCGGGAGTAAAGTTCAGTATAATAACAGCTATAAACAATTTAACACAGAAATACATATGAGAACTAACAATAGGCGTGAATTTCAGACTAAGCTGACCCCAAAATTGCACTGCGCAGCTCCTAAATAGCAGTTTGCTGGTTGATCGGCACTAACACACCCCCAACGGCAACTCTCCTCCCACTTTGGCGCAAAATTACCAAACGGCCTCGGGCACATCAAAATACATTAATAAAATGCCACAATGCCGCTGCGATGGCTCGCCATCAGCAGGAAAATAGAGCTCAATATATTTAGCTGTCATTTCTTCTCTGCGGGAGACAATCCAATAAGTGTCATAAATAGAAAGGAGGACAGAATGTGCGCACATCTAAAACTTGTAAACAGGTGCAGGGTAGGTGAGTAGAAGCATGCGGAAAGTTAATTACCCTGTTGATGAACGCTGCCGATCAGTGTTTAATGGAGACGCAGACACAACGTTTCGACCAGAAGGTCTTCGTCAGGTATCGCAGAAGAAATAGAACCCCATGCAATAGTAATGATGATATGTAAATCACAGCAGGAGAGTAGCTAAGTCATTTGACTTAAAGAAAGAAGTCAGATGTAGATTCCATCCATGTTATGTGAAAGTGTGTGTAGCGTGTGGAAATTAACTACATATATAATTATAGCTTTCCATGCACATGTGGCATAACTTTCTCTGTGAAAGGTCTTTATCAGGTGCTTTTTAAGGTTGTATTAAAGGTGCTTAACCTGCATGTTCTGCTGAATATTGCAGTGTTTTGTTTTGCATGGTTGCTTGAGTACTTTGGATTTTCTTTTTCACCCAGTTGAATGTTGTTGTTTTCAATATAATTTTTTTTTAAACGCACCAAATGTCCAGTCTATACCAGTGTGGGTTGTAATGCCTGATAGGAGAGACCAATGTGATGAAATAAACCTGCTGAATAACTTATTTTTGAAGAATATTTGAAGAATGTGGGCATTTGTTGATGGTTCCATCCCAAAATGAAGGCATAATTCCTTAGTCCTCATTATGAGAGGTTTTTATCACAGAAACCTTCATTATCTTGAACATCTGTTTATGCATTTGTTGCTGGACGTCTTGTGGATATGACATGATTATCTGTTTCTGGGGAACTTTTTTCTCTTCTCTCTCTGTTCTCACAGTCATGCAAAACAGATGGCACAGCATCAGTGATACTCTTATGTGACAAACTATAGAAACATCACAATCTCTTAGGGTATTCCTAAGAGAAGAGTCTCTTATTTTATTTCATTTTATTTTTGGGGTGGGGGGGGGGGGGGGGGTCGGTTGTCAGAAGACTGGCAAAGTGGAAACTTCTGTGGGGGAAACTTTGATCACCATTGTTGCAGAGATTGTTAAAGATTGTTAAAAGAAAAAGTTAAAGTTCATGGATCATAGAATACCGCCCACCCCCAACAAATCATTTACAATTATTATGAATATGTTTTTTTCTCTTGGTTTAACTCAACTGTCCTGGCTTTTCCTCGGTTGCAGTCTATTTAACATTTGTTTAACATCTGTGGGTGGGTACAATATATATATTTATGTATTTTTCACATTGTGGTTTTCATTAGGATTACTAACCAAACATCTGATCCTGGAGTGGGTGGAGGAGGCTGAATGTACCTCTGGGGATTATCAAGGTGCATTCACATTCCTTTGCACATGTGATGTCACATCTACTGTCGGCCTGTTTAACGGCGCCCCGTACATGAACTGGCTTCCACTCGAAGCATTGTTGCCATAATGCGCGGTGTACCATATATGGCCATTGTTTTGTTAGGTCCTCTGGATGCAGTTGTGCTTTCCATGGGTGGTTTACTGAATAGGAGTAGCTGAGGACAGGAACAAGGAATTAGAATAAGCATCACCAAGCTGTTTTATTGCCTGCTGTAATGGGGCGTGACGTGTGAGGTGGGAGGAGCCAAACGCAGCAAGGGGATTCATTAAGCCCTTAGGCCACTAAGGGGGGATACCCGCAGATAAGGGAGGAGACAAGACAAGGAACAACAAACACTACTAACGACGCTACTAACCGACTAACTGTCAAACGCTAAGTAGAGTGCAAGGACAGGGATCTGAACAGCCAGACATAATACGCGCCCTGTCTCGGTAACGAGACACATAATAAAAACGGGCGAGTAGCGTAAAGGCACAAATACAAAACACAGTAAACAGACACTGCAAAATAATAAGATAGTTAAGAGGAGGCGAAAGGAACAGATCCAACGTTCCCAGGCTAATCCCAAACTCGCGGTCACACACAAACGTGTCCACAACATCGCCCAATCCTCCCTATAGGAAGACATGCGCCAAAAGACGAAACAGAACAGCAGTTCCGAACCAAAATCGTCAAACTCCATGAAAGGAGAAAGGCACCGAAAGGAACGAACAGGACAGGCAGCACCGGACATTTACCGGCTAGACCGAAGCGAGATTAATAGAAAATACACGCCCTGCCTCTCTATGATGAGGAATATAACGAGGCGAAACGGAACAGAGATTTAACGTTCCATGGCGAGATGAATAGGCTCGCAGTCAAATACAGAAAACAAAGAGGTAAACACCCGATCTCCCAGGAGAGAGAAACACTTTACAGGTGAGCCGATGGAGCACCGTCGTCCCATAACTTCACTATCCAAATAGACTAACGCAAGCTCAAAATAAAACACACGCCCTAGCCTCTAAGAAAATAAATATGTAACGAGGCGAAATGGAACAGAGAGCTAACGTTCCGAGGCTATATTAATAAACACACAGTCACATACAAACACGTCCACAACAACGCCAAAGCTCCATATAAGGAGACACACCCAGAGAACGAAACAGAACAACAGTTCCAAACAAAATCGTCCCGCAGGTAGAAAAGGCGTACAGGACGGCTGCAACAAAAGACCAACGCAAAATAGCACGACAGCCTCAAAATAAATAAAAACCCTGACTCACAACAAAGGGGAACGTAGTCCACGAGAAGGAGACCAAACAGGGAAAAACGTACCAAGGCTACTTACTAGCTCACAGTAACACGGGATTGAGTAGAAGCAAAACGCCAGGTCTCTCAGTAAGAACCCTTAACAGGCGAAAATGGACCAGAGAAACTACTACTCTATACTTCTACAAGCTAAGAAACTAAATAGAAGCGAAACGCCCGATCTCCCTAGGGGAAGACATGTGCCAAAGTGCGAGCAGAACTACAGTTCTGAAAAGAATCGCCCAAAACTCCATACACGGAGGAAAAGCACTAAAAGGGCAAAATAGAGCAGAGATTTACGGTCCCAAACTTCTACGAGATAACCAACCACCAAGCCAGCAAGAAATAAGCCCTGCCTCTAAAAAGAGACGCTAAAAATAGGCGAGTAGCCAAAATGGTACGAGAACTCACAGCCAACAATACACCACAGTACATAACAATAAACAAACAATGTAGAAGGAAACGGTAGGCTTATATAACTCAGGTGACTACGAACAGGTGTAAATGCTTAACAGAAACTCCGCCAACTCAGCAGGGCGGAGCAAGCATCTACCAAAAGGGCAGCGCCCTCGCGTGGCCACCGAGGAAAACGACCGCATGGGAAAACAGGGTTGAAAACCATGACACCTGCAGCATTTGACCATCGATAAGATGAAGGCAGGCCCATGTAAACTCAAATGTTCTTTTTTTGACCTTACATTTTATTTTCAAAGTTTTATATTTGCCTCAATTATTATTATTATTATTATTATTATTATTGTTTTAGCATTTGACACCTCGTAACATTCTCCTCATGTTAACAGCTGAGACTAGAGTAAATACCTTGCGGCATTCATTCAAATTGGATAACAAAGGACACCATATCCATAGCGCTTATGGGCTTAGCGATAACTTATACTTGCCTGTGTCGAGTTCCATAAAGCAGTCTTCTCCCTTTCACATGATTGTGTTTAAGTGGAGCTGTAACCTATAGTGACGACTCTGTCGATCAGCTGCGTGTGAGGACATGTGGCCAGCTTTAAAGGGCTGCCATCTCAATGTCTTGTCCTTGACCCGCAAGTTGACTTTAATAGGGGCTTCGTGTCAAGCCAAAATCACTAATGACCTTTATATTTGTGGCTTGATTTGAATGTTATTGCTGGGATTGCGACGTTGTGTCTCCTTTGCTTAGCGAGTTCGAGAGATCCAGAGAACGAAAGAACGCAAATCTGATGCCTGGCTGACATCCGTACCTCCTGTAGCTTTCAGCCTCTCCTCTCAGTCGGAGTGTCTGTTTTTTGTGCTGTGAGCCTGACCTTAAAGGTGGTATCTGACCTTTGAGAAAAAAGAAGAAAGAAAAAAAACGTTTTGTGTGCTGATAAAATCCGTGGCAGAGATTCAAGATTTTTAATATTTAATAAACCCCTTGGCCCATCTGTGATCCCCTCCTCCACGCCCACGCAGCCAGGAATCCAGCGGAGATGTCCTGATGTCCGGTCACCGTGGCGATGACCCAGAGAGGCTGTTGCTTGGGTTACATTAGCTTGGGTTACTGCTTCCTCCCACTGGCAGTTGCCTCAGTTAATACACTGCAGGCACACAGAATCCTTCATCTCGCTGTTTCAGGTAATGTCTGCCCTGCTCTTCTTCAGCAATGGGCTGTGGACGTTTCATGCATTCCATTGTACTTTGCCCTTTTAGATGTTCTACTAGTGGTTCTTGCATTGCTCAGAAGAATATATGACATATGCCTGAACATTTGTTTTAGACATGTTAACACTACACATAGCTTGTTCTCCAAAACATTCTCCAAACTTTTACAGTTTTTTTACAATCACTTTGGCGCTAATCTCACAAGTTTGTGCTCAGTTTTCTAAACCTTAGCCACAAAACTCAAAACAGTCAGCACTTGTAACACAGCCTGTCCCATGTTCAAAACCTTGCATTGTGCATTCATATCTTTGAAGTAATCTTGCACTTCAGAATCATTGGTTCAAATAACTAATTTATCATGAAATACGAAAGAAACATTAGCTTAGATCACCCAAACACAAGATACCGATAGCTTCACTGTTGTCCCAAATGATGACATACAGAGTCATGCCTTGGCCTCAACAGCCCTCTCTCATTCAGTGCATCAAGAAGTGTGATGAGGCGTTCTGTATTGTATATCTGTAATGTTGGTATGTGGCAAAGGACACCATCATTGGAGATGGCAGCACACATGGTGATATTGGTGCCCCTCTGACCTGGCACTGTAACAGTGGCCCTCTGTAACAATTATGTTCCTCCCGCGTCTCCTCACTTTAGAGAGGTTGAAGCCGGCTTCATCCACATGAATGAATATGTGATGTGCCCCTTCAGCTTCAAGCTCCATTATTATAAGAAAAAAGCAAATTTAGAAAGCAAATTATTCCAGTTGCATGTAACTGTATGGTATGACAAGGCATTACAATAACAAATCCTTACCTGCACATACTGGAGTCTTGCCTCCTTCACGATGTCAGAGTTTTTTTGGAATGGAACTCTGTACAGCTGCTTCATTCCGACATGGTTTCGTGTAAGGACTAGTAGCCAAACTCACACTGTTGATATTTCTAAATGCTCCCTGATCTGCAATTACTGCTGCCTGGATTTCACGCAGTCTGATCGCATTGTTTGCCACGACCATATCTACAATGGCAGCCTCCTGTTCAGCACTAAAGACCTTTCCTCTGCCACCAGTGTGTGGTAGTCTGTGGATTCTATAAAGTAAATGCAAAAAGCATGTCAAAATTGACATTATGACAGTCACATAAATGGGATTGATGAAACAACTGCATTACCGTAGACACAATTTGTTCTGCCAACAGGGCAATACAGTAAAGCTGAAATACAGTGGTATACAGTAACAGTGACTTACCTATTCTCATTCCGAAAAAGTCTGACAATAGATGCCACAGTGCCACTGGACCCTTTGTCCAGCCTTTGACAAGCCATGAATGATGACATGGTCAATAATTGTTGCCTGAATTTCATTTGAAACTTGAGCTGTATTTTCTCCTCTTGCTGTGGCTCCTCCACCAGGTATGCAAACTCCTCTTGCTCTGGCCCCTCTGCCATGGCCTCTTACTCTCCCTACATGCCTTTGGCCTCTTCGATCCGTGCTTGCAAATAGCAACACAGAGGTGGCATCTGTTATAGATGGATAAGGACTGATTGCTGATTGAAGAGTTGTGCAAAGGAGTTTCACACAGGTGCATTAGAAATTCATAATTATGCAAGTAATTTATATCAGCTGTGAATAGATGGTTTCCTTTTGTTTAACACAGTTAATCCAATAGAGTTTTGGGTTTTTCTATGAGATCTGTGTTAACTGTTTAGAAAATGGGTGTGGAAAATGTGTGAAACCAATGAAAAAGTGTTAACACATTTGCAAGAGAAGACTTCTGCTGTGCTAAGAAGGTGATGATGAAGATCAAGTGGATCCCAGTTTCATTAAGCGCGTCTTAGCAATCGAGAAAAACTGTAATATTGCAGTAAAAAATACTTGATACATGTTTAAATATGGTTCTTTTTGTGGTTCTAAATAAAGGGAATAGTAGAGACAGTAGAACAGAGTGGAATCATTGAACAAAGTCAATTTTAAAAATATAATTACAACATAGGTTTCTTTGAATCATAGCAACAAATAAATACAGTAATTATAGCTACAAAGTGAAAAAAAGTCCTCAACTGCAGTGAAAATAAAAAAATACAGTAATAACAGTTCCGACCTCTGGCTAGGTTGAAGCCTGCCTCGTCCACAAAGAGGAATTTGTGGTGGTTCTCTGCAGCATCCAGCTGCATCACCCTCTAAAAAGAAATTGAAAGAAAATTACTCAACAGAATAATGTAGATCAAACTTGAATCTTTGACAACAGGAATCTTGAAACTGAACATACTCAGTACACAGTTGCTTCACTCTATCTGCATTACTTTCAAAAGGCACCATCTCTTTTAGAGACACCTGATGCCTTTTCAGAATGCATGTAATAGTTTTCAGACTTATGGCCTCCATCTTGTTGAACATATCGTCATTGTCAATGATGTGCCGCTGAATTTTGGTCAGGCGTACACCAATTCTGTCAGGGAAAACAAATAATACATTCAGTCACAACACCTACTGTGTGGTATGCAGTGGCATGCATTATACAGTAATTTGACAATTGAGAGTAATGCATAGTGCAATGTGAAGACTTACCGGTTCTCATGGCGGAAAGTTCTGATGATCGAGGCCATCTCCTGAGGTTTGTCTGAATCATTGTAGCTGTTGTTATTGTCATGCCACGATTTATGACAAGGTCTACAACTATTGTTCGGATTTCTTTGGACACTCTTTGCTGTTGCCATCACTGTCTTGGTCCATGGCCTTGTCCTCTACCACATGCCCCCATGCCCCCCCACCTCTCAAACAAGGCCCATGGTCACCTCTCTGATGAGGCCTAAGCCCTCCTCTAAGACAAGATCTACGGCCACCTCTATGAAGGGGTACTTATCCTCTGCCATTCCTTTTACCACCTTGTCCTCGTCCTCCTACTCATCCTCCTCTCACTGCTTGATCTCTATTCTGACGTGGATCATCTGCCTACTCCATGTTTTTGCTATGTTGTTGCAGGTGGATCCAGACCCTTTTATACTCTCACCACAATGTGAAACCAATCATCAATAAAAAGCCAATAAAACGGCCTATATACATAGTCAAATCTGAAAACATTGTCTGGAACAGTGGGACCATAGGAACAGTATCTGATAAAGGATGATGATGACATATTGCAAAAATAATGTAGTAACATAGGTTCATGTTCCACAGTAATTGGTGTCAATAGATTTCTTTATCCTAAAACATTCATGATCTAAACATGGAATGTTGCTACAGTAATCAGTTTCCATAAACCTATGCATTATTAGTAATGCTACAGTTACTTATCTTTTTGAGCAGTTGGATTGATTGATAGTTAGATGCATTGTAATGAAATGAAAAGACAGTCACATCATATGTAATGTGTGTATTGCATTTTGAAATGCTAATACTTTGATGGTAAGTTGTGTCATTGTGAACAAATTATTTGGTTCAGTGAACAAATTATTTTAGGTTTATGTGTATTGTATTCATGCAATTGAAAAAGGTGTTTAGAGTTTTGAAACATGGGCATTTCGATTATCTGTTTTGAGTTTTGTGTCTACAATTTTGAAAAATGACCACACGGTTCTGAAATTAGTGCCAAAGTGATTTTTAAAAAACTGTAATTACATGATTTGTATTCCCAAGGAAGCCTTTCAATACTTTTGGAATTAAATAACATATGAATCTCAAATTGATTCCTATATAAAAAGAAACAACCCAAACTTGTATTGGTGAAAATATTAATACAGTAATACAAAAATATTGCTTCTTGATAGACCTGGTGGGCCTCTTCTTCTGATGAAGAGGAATGAGATTACTTTTCCTTTTAGAAAAGGATTTATATTTTGCAGATGTGTCTGCAGTTGTGGATGAACCCTTTTTTATTCGGCAGACTATGTCAACCACAGTGGAATTTTAAAATAGAAAACTACACGTTTTCTAGTTGGTAGTGAAGAGTATGCTGTACCTACGTGGTGTAAAAGGCCTAAATCTCAGGGTATTTATGGTCTTCAGGATTAATCAAACCACTCAGTAGAAGAGAGCAGCTTGTAATAAATTCCATGAATATGTTTTTCAGATGCCAATCAAACCGGATTATCTGTACTAGCGGTGGAACCACCATAAACCATCTGTTCAATTTGATCAGCATCATGCTGTTGATTTTTTAAATATAGACCATCGCCAGTGTAATTGGATTAAGTAATTAAATAGGGGGCCATTGTTTATTATGACTTGTTTTATTTGCGTGGGATAATGGAAGATCATTTTGTGTTGTTTTGTTTTGAACAATGCAGATATGTCCAATCATGCATCGTGAAATACACAGAGATTAATTGTAAGGGGGAATGTTATCTAAAGAAATTCAATGAATTAATTCAGTAGGTCATTTTGGAAAGACAGCTGTGGAGGCCAATAACATTCACTCTGGATAAGTTTTTTGATGTTTTTGTAAATTAAGAATTCTGATAATTCTGTACTGTACTAATATTGAAGGCTATCTTCAAATGGGGATTTGTACCTAACACAAAACGTTTTGAGTATGTAAAACAATGCAGGACTGAAATGCCATAAACATGTGATTAACATTCATATTTGTAGTAATAATGCCAGATTATGCTGGGGAGTTCTAGAGAATTCTACCTGATGCAAATATTCATATGCTAAGGGCCCATCGTGATACAGCATCATATGAAGCAGGAATCATATTACCCGTTACACAGTTTGTATTTAAAAACTTATTCCAGTAGTGCTAACATTGTCTCAGGTAAATAGCTCACATGTTGAGTTGGTCCCAGTGCTGCACATCCTTCAGCCTTCCAGTCAGTAAGGTGTTTGCCACAAAGGGGACATAATTGAATGTGACACCACTCCTGTTGTCTACTCACTCCCACTCAGATTCAATCTCAATTAGGTTTCAGTCTCAAATTTAAAAAAAATAATAAAATCCATCATAAATGATTGTAAATGATTGTAGAGCTGTGTGCCACTGCCTATAATTAGATCAGCACAACTGCATCCATTATGCACCAGGACACCAAATTTCTAAAACACCCTTTAGTTGCAATAACATTTAATTTCTAATCAAATACATTATATTTTATGTAATAAGATATTGCTTTCTGTCTTCTTTCCTAAGACAACTAAAGGGCTTCTCCAACTGCACACCTAAATATTGAATGATGAATTTGTATGAACATTCTACTCAGACACACACACACACACACACACACACACACACACACACACATGCATGTGCACCCAGATTATTAGACTGAGAAGCCGACGAGTGAAGGCTTTGCTCTTCAGAAGTTTTCGTAAAAGCCTTTCTTCAGTGGGATTCTGTTCTATCCCACAGTATTTAATGTACAACATGGAAGCAGCCCCAGAAACAATGAGACAGTGATGCATTTTCCTTACCTAAGTAGTGATGTGTTGTCTGTTCAATGTCAAGCCAGCGAAGCACCTTAAAATTTTAAATGAAAATTGAATTTAGGAGTTAGAAGGAGATAGGAAGGAAAATTAGATTTCTGCCCCCTCTTTAATGAAACATGCCATCACTGTGCTTAATCCCTCTTGGGCTCCTTAGGTAACAGTATTCTCTAGCACAGATTTTAAAGGTCACTTGTACAATATTCACACCACATTGGTAACCTACACTTTAATTGGTACTTGGACATTGATCACTACTTGGATTCTAGTGGAAGTAACACACAGACTGTTACTTCCACTTTTATTAGTACACACTTATCTAACACCTTAGCTAATGTCACGGTTATTATAGTGAAAACGGCAAATGCATTTTCAAATTTGGTACGGTTTCCCTAATTAGTCACGAGGAACATTGGTATTTATTTAGCCATTTAAGAAACCCATTAACACATCCCGCAGTAGATAAATCGACAGTCGCTTACACAATCTTGGGAAAAGGATGACCTCTTCAATTAATTATCAGATAAGTGCTGCCAAGTATTATGAAGTAATATACTTTTTTTTTATTTGAGGAATATTAATACTGTTAGGCAATCATTAACAGATTTAACTGAGTTGTGAGAGCCATTTTGTGGAAGTGTGAAGTAGAAGGAGTCCTGCTGAAATCTATCTGTAAGTCACTCTGGATGAGAGCGTCTGCTAAGTGATTGCGATATGATGTTGTAATGTTACGAGCAGCAGGGAGAGACTCGCTCCAGAGGGGCCTCCTCTCACCCAATCACGCCGGACTTGACCTAACTAATTGACTGCCCTTCCCTATTAATTAGAGGGTTGTAATTAAGACTCCTTCAACCCAGGAGACTCTCTGACCCCCCAGTGCTTTAACAAGAGGAGGCGCATACTGTGACCGGTTCTGACGGAGCGTGGTGGTGAGTGGAGGAGAAGCGTGCTCTGTACGACTTCATGGGGAGAGGTACCGAGCGGGGGAGAGGGGTGCCGTGCAAAGTTTGGCGATTGCTTTAGTTTGCGCGTGGCAGCCAACCAAAGGACCCCATTTCCCAAAAGCACCTTGGAGTTAAGATCATGGTAGAGTGCTTTGTGTTTGTGTTTAAACACCATTAAAATTTACTGACATTGCATTAAAAAAATTATAAAAATAGAGGGAGAAAGACAAAAATCAAATGATGAAAAACAAACAAACTATATAAAAACAAAAATAGCCTAAGACGATCTTTGCTCTAAGATCCTATGGAAAACAGGGCCCAGGTATGTACATAAATTGATGGGAGTGCCTTTGCGATTGTAATGCACACATTAATTTTTTGTAAATATTTGTTAATGGGTGAATGCTTTAATATTGCCCACGGTTGCAGTCTTATAGAATTCCACTTCTGCTGGGAATGGCTTTCCTAGGCTTTCCCAGCCTGCCCTTTTCCTTTCTGCTAAATCCAAGAAGCAATGGGAAGTGCTCATTGTTTGATCCCTTACTGTTAGCGGGAACTCCGCATTGCCTGCTGTACTCAGATGATCAAGCTGACGGCATGCTCTTTTCTTTTTTTAGCGGCTACATGGATAAAACAGACTTGACATCTTATTGGAGTCCATCATCCAGTTGGAAGTAATTCCTGTTGCCTGCGATGTGAATATGAATGTATGTGGTTTGTTGCTAATGTCAAAATTACAACCTCCAGAAAATACTTAACTTGGTTTTCTGCACTTGGGTAATGTGATCTGAGATCATCCAGTTGGCTCGCTAGATAGTGGCCATTTCTTTGTTGACTTTAGCCAGCTCAGCTAGCTAACGAATTAGCTTAGCTAGCTTCCCACATAACAAAGCTAGGCCTATATACCACCTAATGGTGACTATAACCTTTTTAAAATTAACTATTTGTACAGTGAGTGAATACTGCTTTTGTTATGAGGAAAATAGTACAATCACTAGATCGCTATAGTAATTTTGATATAATACACTAGGGCAGGGGGGTCAAACTCAAGTCCTGGAAGGCCACAGTATCAGCAGGTGGCTATTTGTGGTTTCCATTTAATCAGCCGCCAGCTAAGGCCTTCAGAACAAAGTGAATGGATTTGTCAGCCAATCAATGACTTAAATGAATCACTGCTCACTGAATCACGGAAAAGCAGCAGACCCTGCAGCCCATCCGCATCGGGTTCTGACACCCGTGCACTCGAGGGAGAGAGGAGTGGGATGTTGGTGTCCACACTTCACAGGGAACAGCTGAGTTGGAGCAGCAGTAAAATATGAATTTGTAGGGAATGGCAGGAGTTTGTCATCCGGCAGCAAAGAAACAAGGAAAGGATCGGTGAAATTCACTCTAGAAACTTTTGCCTGGGGGCGATGTAGAAACTTTTGTGACAGAATCAAAAGGAGTGTCTGTTGAAAGGGCTGTGGATCAGAATTTGAATTGTCACGGAGCGGCCCAAACTGTCTGTGTTGAATGCACTTCGGCTGAGGCAGAACAAGCTGAACAAAGTAGTGCTCTTTAATTGGACCAGCGAAATGTACAGAATTTGCTCTATATTTCAGATATCACACTGTGCACGAGGCAGGTGCTTTTTCAACATGCCTCTGCATGGCCACTGATTGGCAAATTTTCCTGACATCTCCTTCCCGTCCGAGGCCAAGTTTCCGTTTGAGTGTTCCTTTTTGTTCATCGTTGCTGTTCAGTCTATGAACGGGAAACATGCGGCTGTGAGCACCAAAGAGCACTGCATTGTAAAAATTCTGAAAATCTTTTTCACAAATAAACAGAAGGAAAATATTATGTACCTCTATTTTTATGGTATTTCTCTATATTTATCTGTCATATTTCTTTCTTTGCCAAATTTCTTCTCATTCTCTCTCTCTCTCTCTCTCTTTTTTTTTACACTGAGTCTAGAAAAACACTTACCTATAAAGCAAGCCACCTACATATAATTGTGCTCAGCTATTTTACACAACATTCTCTTGAGTGATAGATTCCGTCCGTATGGCTAATATATGTCACTGATCACGATGTCCTATCACTAACATGTGAATCCTGAAGCGTGACACCTTTCAACGTGACACCTGTCTGTCTGGTGTCAGGAAGACAGACCTGGGATGATAAATCTGCAAGATCTAAGGACTCCGCTAAGCCGCTGAGTGGCATCAGCTTCCCTCAGTGTTTAATTAGTGGACATGACCAGATTGTTTTTACCCTCCTTCATAAGGCTGGTTCAGTTGATTCACACGTGGTTTGGTAACCAGGAGCACCTCAGAGGTAGTATGGATATGTTTGTGTGTGTGTGTGTGTGTGTGTGTGTGTGTGTGTTAATGTAAGGTATATTTCTGTATTATGAAGTGTTGTGCCACTGTTTTTCTTCTGAACACAGTTGAATGAAGCCAGCATCTCCCTTTAGAATTGTGAGAGTTCTCCTGTTGAGACTGTGTTCAGTTCAAGGCAAACTTATAACTGGCTCCTAGTGTTGACTGGGCTGCTGTGCTTTCATGTGCTCAGAGGAGAGAGTGGCTGCCTGCACAGTGTGTCTGCTGCTTGACGGACGTGTTGTCGATGGGGCTGTGTGGTGTTATGGTCCGTGCAGCCACCCTGTTCACCACCGTCACGTGCAGTGCACTGTGCACTGCTCCGCGCTCCTCTGTGCACAAATCTGAACCTAAAATGCTAATCCAGAGCCCCTTAAGTCTCACAGCTGAAAGGGCCAGGTTTGGTCATGAGTATTGTGCGCTTCTAGATCTTTGAGGTATACTGCTCTCCATTGCTGGTGACATGGTAACTATGGAAACTAGTTCACAGGGGATGGATACTCCTCGTGGTTTGTTGATAGCATTAATTATGTCACATTCACTTTGTTCTAGCCAGACATCTTTTCCGTGAGAAGTTTCGATGCATCCTTTCTCCCGCTCGCATTAATGTTTAATCAATTTCTCCCACTGCCACTTGAACATTATGAATCACCTTTGTTTAAATTCAGTTTGGAACAGGATCACTCGGAAATATGGAGGCTTCTTATTTAGATGATACCAGCTGTACCGTGTATCGATCTTAGTTACACTCCCCCCACTGCTTTGTCTCTGTGAGGGTGAAGCAATCTCCTGCCCGTGTAACTGAGTGTCGGGATAAATCGAGCATGATAACCTGATTAACTGCAGTGATTTCAAAATGGATAGTTTCATAATAGCTTTACAGAGTCCATATACTCTCATATTTGAGTGCATCTTACCTCATCCAGGCTCAAGAAACCACAGCACTAAACCCTGAATAGCATGGTTCTGTGAACTGCAATATTTTTTTCAATTTCACAATATATGTGTGAGAGGGGGGAAAGATGACAGATATGGGTCTGTGGGTGATATGTTTACTCCACAATATTCATATAGAAATGTATTTAAATGAACTATCGGTTAACAATTTTTCAATAGCAGTGGCAATGTTATTTATCTCTTTTTGTATTTTTATTTTCTTTATGTAAATGTGTGTGGAAATGCGGAAATGATAATGAACTGTCCAGATGTGTTACATCAATTTCAGAAAATGAATAAAACTTGATTGGATTTTTTCCACCGGGGCTTGCTAGCCATCAGACTGGCTCTTTGGCAATCTATCGAAACCCAGATTAGACTTTTTCAGCGTTGTGTGAGAATTTCATGAAAGCTTAAAGTGAACCAACAATCGGATAGAAAGGATTTTTTCACAGGCAGTGTAATTACGTTTTTCCACCGGCAGTGGACTTAGTGTTAATGCACTGTATATATCTCCTTGCACCGATGTGAGCGGGGGTGTAGGGTGGGAGTGCTGTGAGTTTGGACATCACTTGTTGTTTATATATATTCTTTTTTTGTGGCTCATTTTTTTATGCTAAGTTTCTTCGAGATACTTTGAGCTTGTATGTGGTTTAAAAGAAAGAAACTTGTTTTTTAACACTGTACTAACACTTTGTCAGTTCAGTCGTCAGAAAGGGGTCAGAATGATAATTAAGTATGTAGACAGCCTGGACTGAAATGCGTGTTTGATACTTCTGTGTCTGTGGAAAATTACAGTTGTGAGAAGGAGGTTGTGCGGAAGCATCCAATTACAACAAACGAACCAAGACATTTTTGTTTTTCTTACTAAAGTACAAAGTAAAGTACAGTAGCAAATAGTACGAAATTGGATGCGGGATAAAGACGTCTTTAAATAATAATATTCTGTAATACTGTATGTAAAAATAAAATCTGGGAAACAGATGGACACATATGGGTTTGCATTTATGAGCATGAATGGAAAAGGGAAGTGCATGTAAAATATCTTATCTCATGACCGGTAGCAACAAGAGCAACATGCACTTGGAGATGATGAACCTTTTGACAGTACCCTATACAAGGAGCATGGGTTGGGGAATACGGCACACTACAGTATAGCAAATCTGTACTGTAAGTAAAATATCTATCTGGCTGTTTTTCTCACTTATTTTTCAGAGATTGCAAAGATAAGCTAATGCTCACTAGTTCACAAGATTTCAGGTACTGAATAAGAAAAGAAAAACAAAACCATATCAATGATTTTAAGTTTTTCTACTATAATTTAAAAAGTTAGCGCTTAATAAATATGAATTTCTCCTTCCATCTCTTCATACCCTTAGATCATGTTTCAGCTGTGCACTGCCACCATTGAAATAGCTGCAAATTTTGAACTGTGTGCTCCACTTTACCACTGGCAGTTTTATTGAGGAAGGGGTGGGATAGTACAAAAAAAAAAAAAAAACATCTTCCACACAGCTCACCTATTCTCTCTCTATCTCTCTCTCTGTGCAATTAGAAAATACAAAAATAACAGAAATATTTAAATTAATATTTTGCTTGAGATAAAAAGTGTCGACTCTGTTGCAAAACATAAAGAAACAGAGAGTTGGACTGCACGCTAATACAAGTGCAATGCAAAAGAGGTGAATTACACGATGACTTCATTTTAGTTAAGTCCCCTCTGGCTGAAACAGTGGCGTGTGCCTTGAGTCACTGTGTGCAGTAGAGGAAAGGTTCATTAATAGTAGGAGCTCGATTAGCGCACAGATGGAGCTGAAAACCTGGTGAGCTTCTGCCAATAGCAGCTTGGCAGTAAACTGGTGCATATCAGGTCAGCAAATCTCCCAAGTTATCCAAGAAAATGTTCTCCGTTAAAGGGCTTTTTTTATAGCAGCTTTCTCTCCTCTAGGTTTCATTTCCAATGCAATAATCATTTTCAGTTGTCTGCAGTTGACAAAATCCTTTCCGCAGATAACGTAGTCAGTGAATAGTAGAGATAATGTACATAACCGTGTTCATAATGGTAATTCTGATGATGATGTTTCATATAATGCGTCTACTAGAGTGTCGAGTGTTCAGCTACTTGCTGAAGTGGAGATTAAAAATGATTAAAAGTCTAAAGTAGACTTGTGACTGCAACACAGGTCGGTGGTCATTGGGTATTATTATTACACAATAGGTTCACATACATGTAGGTGAAAGGAAAATATTATAGATTTACTTCATGTGTAAGTATGTATGAATCTGGAAACGCTGAATTTCCTACATTAAACACCCTAATTTTCCCTACAGTATTGCATATGTGTGTGTTGAATGAATTTGCCAATCATTAAATGCAGTGAATCACTGGGAAGATGATGTATGAGAAACACGTTGAAAAACCTAATTAATTGAAATAAATTTTAATTATTGGCTTTATTCAAACTGCTTTCTTATTCTGGTGCATAAGTATTTGGAAATGTGTTACGTTGGACCTATAATGTCTGAAATTACATATTTCCCATGTTCTTACTCTGCTGAATCATACTATATGGTTTACAAGTTCAGGGAAGTGAGCAGGCAATATATCATGGCATTACATTTGTTCAAGGCCTTGTAAAGATTTCACAGTATGTACTAGCATGAGAAGCCGAAGCACAGCGTTTTAACTGCCACAGATATCTCCTGTTGGGAGAGATTTGGGAGAATGTCCCATAAAGTGTGTCTGTATGCGTGACACTTTCAAGGCCTATAGTGAACTGTCGTATTTGGTACAATTAGTTTTACAACACAAAAGCCCTCAAGCATGTGTCTGCAGCCTGATAAAGAGACTAAACACTTCTGATCATTGGTCAAGCTATTAATATTTAGTTGCATATCTTATAATGCTTTAAAGAGGGATGACTCCTTGGTGTTTTAATGATCTTTGCTCTGTTCCTTTTTCACCCGGGTCCGTGGCGTGCTCCCGTTTCTTCCAAAGCTCCAGAATGCCTTTAATTGGTTCCAAAGGGTGTATATTTGTTTTCTCATCTCTCCCACTACATCTAAGTTTATTTAAACAATCATCCACAGTTCATCCCGTGCCGTCAGTTACTTTGTGAGGTTTCGACTCCAGACGCTGTATCATCCCATGTGAAGGACGATGATGGTGAGAAAATTAAATTGCTATTACTGACTTTTCGCTCCATCAGAAAGAAAAAATAACACTACATTATACCAAACTCAGTCAAATCCCTAAGCTACATAACAGCATAAACACTGTGTAAGAATATATTGTTCTAATATTTTATAATAGGACGCAGGTCTTCACTGAATTATTGCCTTTTGTGTTGTGGGAAATCTAGCGCCGGACATAAAAAATGAAAGCTGCAGCCCTCAAAACATAGTTGTTTTGATTGATTGATGACTATCAACCTTGGCCAGTATGGGCCCAGTCATACTGTATGTAGTATCTGGACGTTAAAGAGCAAAGAACATTAGCATTGCCGTTTCTTGTAACCTTGTATAATGTCATGGTGACAGAAGGGATCGCATACGCTTAGACTGCAGAGCTGTTTTAATGATGGACGGCCATATTAATAGAACCCAATTTATTTTGGTCAGCAGGAAATTATACTTTAACCTGTGGCAATGTCAGCCCCAGTTTATGAAGAGTAAAACCGCGTGTGCAGTATTTCCTCTACCGTGGATGTCAGAATTAAAATTCCTGTCAGAACAGGCGACGATTCTGTGTCATTAGAGTCAAGGAAATTTAAGAATAACTGCTAATGGCTGAGACGCTCACTTTTTCCATTTGAGAAATGGTTTAATGTTTTCATTGAAAAGGTGAACACTATTACACAAGATCAGCTTGCACCCAACCTTCTGTCTGCCATGTAATATTAATCTGCTATACGTTGTTGTGTGGTTAATATTTGACATTTGAATCATTACTATTATTATCATTTGTGTTGTGTTTTCTCCAACACATGTCAAACAAATTTCCGACATAGATAATTCGATACTGTATATTGTATTATGAAATTCTGACTTCTGACTTCATAGAAAAAGCCATCCATGACTATAGTTGTATAACCTTGTATACACATACATAAAACATCTCCAATTAAGTTCAGGGGTATAATCTGTCTAGCCTGACCATGCAACAAACTCTTTGAGTATCCATTTCTGTACATGAGGCAAACTGAACATAAATTAAATAAACATAAATTTTATGTTTTCCAGGATCCGTAGTTCTTTGTTCATGTGTATACAGTATATTGTAGTTTAATGCTCATTAGGGTAGTATTCTTCTTGTTGTGTATAGGCTAGTTTAATGTTCACAAGGGTTGTCAGTCTTGTGCGATGGTATTGATGTACCTTCTTGCATTTGCTGTCTCTTTGGAACTATACTTTCTCACTATAGGGAATTAGTGGACTTTGATGCCTGATTTTTAAACTTGTATTTGTGTTCAAAGTCATTACATTACATTACAGGCATTTAGCAGACGCTCTTATCCAGAGCGACTTACACAACTTTTTAGCATTTTTTACATACTATCCATTTTATACAGCTGGATATATACTGAAGCGATTCAGGTTAAGTACCTTGCTCAAGGGTACAACGGCAGTGTCCTACCTGGGAATCGAACCTGCAACCTTTCGGTTACAAGGCCTGTTCCTTAACCATTATACTACACTGCCGCCCAAAGTCACTTTGGATAAGTGCATCTGCTAAATTAGCATAATGTAATGTGATGGAACACGTATTGTGGTGTGTGACACCTTAACCAGCTAGGAATTGAACTTGAATTTGAGTTCCCATATGTTCCCATATGCAGATCATTCAGTGATAAAGTCAACATCGCACCTGCATTTCCCTGATGTTTTCGACGCTCAGCCTTCAAACCTTTCTCCCTCTCTCCCGGACACCTTATACAGCAATAGTCCAAGGAATCAGTACTCAATAACTCATTATGTGTCGTATTGAGTGACACAGTGCTTATACAAGAATTAAGATGCGTACTGAGTTATTGATCTCAATCATGGATGGTTTATCTTTGAGGTTCTGTTTAATATTAACAGCTTGTATGGAATATAAAGCATAATGGGATATCTGCCATCTCTGTGGTACAAAAATCCTTTTCAGTTTCTTAAGTTTTTTTTTCAGCATTTTGCTTTTTCCAGATTGTGTGTAGTTCATTGAATCTGATCTCAGCAAGTATTAGGCATGATGAGGTGTCTGCCAGCAAATATCTTCATTTTACTATGTTTTTTCCTGTAAATGCACACATTCACATGCTCTCTCTCTCTCTCTCTCTCTCTCTCTCTCTCTCTCTCTCTCTCCTCTATCTCAGTCTGTATTTCTGTTTCAGCCTCCATAGAGGATTTTGTTTCAGAGGATTTTGTTTGCATATATACTGCAAGTAAATACCTATTACAGTAATTACAATGTTCCAATATAAAAGTAGATGGTTACTGTTCATTGTGGTTTGATTTCATTTGGATTGAGGGGGTCATAGCCTGAGAGATCCCGCTTCCACAAAACCATTCATTTATTTAATTTAAGCAACTCCTTGAGGCCAAAACCAACAGTGTCTGTCACTCACAAGGCAGTAATACGATATTAGACGCAGAATCGGAGGTTTCAGTGAGTAACAGCAGTAATATGAGGTTATGGTTTGAATCATCTGTGTCAGTTACTCTTAAAGCTGTATTATGATATTATCGCCAGGATCAGAGGTCTCAGTCGCTCTTATGGTATTGCTGATATGTAGTGCTTTTTCTCTTTTCCTGGTAAACTGCACTGTTCAATGTAACACGGACAGGGCTGTGTTTGCACTTTCAGCCTTCCTCTTCAGAGCCTGAAAACACGAAACATAGTTTGATTGAAGATTGTTTTCAAATTCTGTCGTGCTCTCATAAATGAATACCCATTGATTTTGATATCCATTTGTACAGTCACATCGGTTTTTATAACTGCTGTGGAATATATAACCTGTCTTTAACCCGGTTAGTTTGGGGCCTTTACCACTAATCTCCTTATTTTCATAATGGAGTTGGCACTCTGTGACATGACAGTTAACCGTTTCACTGTTACACAGATTCATATACACATGGAATTTGTCCGAATCAGCAAATGCAGTTTTATTGGGTGCAATAAGTTCTCACCCTTCCCAAATACAATGTTTCATAAATTTTTTTGGGATTGGAGCCAGGTAGTCTATAATGAAAGGTTAAAGGAATCAGAGAGGTGTGCTGTCTCAGTACAGCAGAGGCTGAGGAGACTGAAAGACTACCTCTCTCCTGGGGCGATCAAAAAACATGATAGATTTGAGTTCTCAGCAACAGCTCGCCAGCATGGTTAGACCTGGGGGTTGCCAGGTGCGCCTGAGTCAGTGTGCATTCTCTGCCTTTAATCACATTTCCCAGCATGACCTGCGAACAGGTGGAATAGCCCGTGTGGATCACAGGTACAATATTTCAGAATTTTTGAAAGGGGTCGCAGTCCTAAAAATCAAACTTGCAATGTTTCAGTAAGGTCTTCGATATTTGGTACTTGAGCTGAGGCTGAGTTCATTGTTACTGGTGAAATGAAACTGAAAAGACTGTAATGCTTATTTTTTTTAATAGATTTTATTTGCTTTACAGTTGATTTAAAGGAAATTGGTTGTGTGTGTGTGTGTGTGTGTGTGTGTGTGTGTGTGTGTGTGTGTGTGTGTGTGTGGCGGGGGGGGGGGGGGGGGTTAATGGGGAATAGTTTCCTTCTTGTGAGGGGGGGATGATAGTTTTTCTGTGTTTAATGGGGCTGGCCCTCAGCCATTTAATTTAGATCTGTTTTCACTGAACAATTGCAGAAGAAGTAGGTTTAAAAAGCCACGCAGAAGACTAATGGCTCTGCGTAATAAAACTCACCGGGGTGTACATGAGGACACCGTGGGACCGTGTGTATTTCTCACCTCCGTCTCTGTCTGGCCGTGCTTCTCGACTGCCTCCACAGTCCCGTATTCTGCTGCATCACCTGCCGTGAATCATATTTTTATTGCTTAAAATAAAAGTGTTGCGGCGATGTCTCCCAGCATTGATGCATCTCCCCTGCAGGCACAGTAAAGGGTCTGAGCATGGACACTCTTTCTCTTCTTCATTTCACCCGTCTGCATCACTTTGAGCCACTAAAGCTACATAAATTTGCCACGTTTTTTTTTTTTATCAGACCAAGGTTACTTGTATCTATCTTTCATGAGATATGACTTCTACCCACCGCTTACTTTATAATACGATTATCTACTGTAGGCCTAGAGGCTTATTTATATCTTTTTCTTTAGCTCGGTGAGTAAGATTGATTAAATGTGTTGTGCACACCAATGTATCATCCAAAATGTAGTGTGCCGTGGAAAAGTACAATTTCTGAAACTTATGGTTGAAGACCCCCCCCCCCCCCCCCACCCCTCCCTCCCCCGGTCCCTCATCGGATGGTTCAGTGAAGTGTTCTCATGTCAAATGCTTCGATTATTTATTCTTTTTGAATATTTCATGGATTTTACTCATTTAGATTCCACAATAAAAACTCTACAGTCCACATCTACATATCTCAGTCCTAAGGGGATCGTTTGAGCGGCAGTGTTTGAAATGCACGGTAAAAATATTGTGTATTATTTGGCCACCCACCAGTGAACAGTATACTGCAACAGAAAATTATAGTGTTTGCTGTGTAGCCCTTCAGCCACTAATATATTCATCTACTCATCCAGCAATTAATCCGTTTACTGGTGAGTACTCTTACTTGTATCAAAATGATGTTTTGTTCTGTTCAATTGCAGATGCGTGTGCTGATTACAAAATGTGGCAAATGCACACCACTCTTCCCGTCTGAAGCTCAAATTATTTTTATGGAGACAAGCGACTTTTTTACTTTAATGGATTTTCAGCAAATAGAAGCTTCGTTCTACGTGCGTCTGATGGGGTGATTGTCCGTGATTGTCACTTAAAAAGGTGCATTTACCAGAAAAGTTGTCTCCTCCTTTGACTGTCAGACTGGTGCCGGGAATGAATATTTTAAATGCACAGTAATTTTGCCAAAATTACCCGCAAAGTGCTCTTCTCTTTATGCCTATTCGTCATGAGCAATCTTCCCATCCATCACTTTTGTATGTGTGATCAGTGTGGACTGTGAGCTACAATCTTGCGAGCAAGGGTCTTCTGGGAAAACAGCCACTGAATGAACATCCCAAATGACTTACTGTGCTTAAGCCAGAGGAGGGCATGGTGCACTCAGTGTCAAAACACTCAAAAACATGACTGAAAAGACCATGTTGATTCACTCATTGGTATTCAGTAAAATTTATATCAGTATTGACTACCCTAAAGCATATCAATTAATGTACCTTTGTTTCTTTGTGGCTTTTGGAACTCCCGAATAAAAGGAATTGTGCACTTATTGAACAGGACAAATGGCTTCAGGGCTCATGTGCAACCACTTTGGTTGCATGCAACCTAAATTTAAACTTTGCGACCAGTAATTTTAATTGGTAGTGGTGCCACCGTTAACAATTGTAATGGTGCGAGGCGAGAAACCTATCACTGTAAGAAAAACTACCATGTTTATTTTCCTGGTAACCATTCTAACCGACCAAACGTCAACTTGCCTCTATGCTGGTTTGAGTGAGCTAGCATTCCCCAAACTGAACAAATGTTAGCTAACTGAACCAGTTTTTTTTCCCTCAAGGTTAATGAAATCAAATTAACAATCACATAATTTTTCTCTACGTAAAAAAAGTGACATTGTTATTAGTGGTTTGGAAGATACGACCCCCTCAACCAGTGACCCTTTCAAGTTGATCAAGATGTCCAACCACCAACAAAGAAAGGCAAGCTGTACATTTCACAAAAAGTGGCTCAAAGATTCATCAGCTCTCAGCTGAGGATTTTTTCCTCTGACTTAACTGCAATTTTTTTCCCGTTATCAATTAGCTAAAGGTTAATTTCACTAGTGCGGCTAAACCGATGCATGAAAGTAGCCTTTTAGCATTCAAACCAGCTGATGCTCACCTCTTGAGTTCTTTAGTGGAGTTTCAATTGCCCCCAGCTATTAATACAGTCCAGGCTCTTCATAATCAAGTCCCCAGCCCCTGCAAAACTCAATTTAACCTTCTGTGACCTCTTTCGTAAACACACAAATCCAGAGACTAAACACAGGAAATAGGATCTGATCAACCTCTCTTCTCTGGCTCCTGTCTAACATCACAATCACCAACATCACAATTACCCATGAACCCACAATGAGCCTGTGTATACAAGCACACAGATGCTTTATTATTTTCACATCCTATTAATTTGTGTGCAGCAAGCAGGCTCAAAGTATGAATGTTGCCAGTCCTGGTTCTGCGCTGAATGATTTTGAAGAAACACACTGGATAATATAACCATCGTACAAGAGGCATTTTGTAGTAACTTTCATTTGATTCTCATACCCGTGTACAACAGTCTCCTCAATAAATATTCTTCTATAGATACAGGATTATACTTGACAATAAATACACCATGTTACATTTTCAGGTGATCATAAAGGGATGAAATTACAATGACAAATATTTTTTTCTTCTCCATTCTGTTTCTAAAATATCAATTTCCTTTATTAATGACCTATTTTCTAAAATTGGGATGGCAGGTATGCCATCCGCCAAGTTACGGCAGGGTTCTGTTTACTGTGCCTCGCTTTGATACAGGAGTTCCCTCCCAGCTAGAAAAAACATTAGAAACCATCACGTAATGAATTGGGACATCTTGGCTTTGGTCTCCCATCAGGTTACCATTACAGACCATTAGAGACCATCAAAATCCCCACAGATACCATTAGAATCCAACAGAGCACCACCAGATGACCATTAGAAGCCACTGGATTACCAATAAAGACTATCAGAAACCAGCAGAATCCATCACAAAAACATGAAATTCCATTAAAACCATTGGTTTTTAATGTTTTTTCTAGCAGGGCTGGTTACAGCCTTGGTAAAGATTTATTTATTTATTTTTCTTCACGTTGCTTTTACTAGGCTATTGCAGCTACGCAAAACAATTATTTTTTTAGCTACAAAATAGTGCTTTGTAGGCTATGCGTACGTTACTACCGTGTAGCCCAGGAGATACAACCATTTAACCTTACTTTGGCCCTCCAGAGGCAATTTCCATGTAGTTTGTAGGCTACGCTACTAGTTTTATTTAAATGTCAATATCTCAAAAAATATTCCATGCACATCCATGGTTTGCAGTTCAAATTGAAGAAGAAGCTGTGTTCAGAAATTTGCAACAAAATACATTTATTTCAGAATAGTCACTAGTAGGCTAGCATAATAACCATAACATAAGTAGCCTAATGTATAGCCCTAAGTGCGATAGATGGTCGCTGTGGAAATGTGGACTGTACGGGAAATGGCGAAATGTAACAAGATAAACGTTTTCAACGTAAAAAAAAATGCCAAGTTACTCACACATTGCCTACAAAGCACTGTCTGTAAGTCCTTAATTCCAACTTGCAAAAACTAGGGCTGTCTTTAAAAGTATTGATATCAAAATGTGGCCAAGTTACAACTAACAATATTGCCCATCGTAGCTCACACTAATTAAACTAGCTCTATTCCAAAGCAATGCTATCCAAACTTTCCTAAATTATTTAATGCAACGTTGTCCTGTGTTTTTTCATCTTACCATCTCAAGAGAATGTGGTCAATGAAACTGTATGCCACATCAAACTGTGAAAGGACAATAATTTATAGTGGAAATAATCTGAGATTCACATGTGTTGCAATTACTACACTACAGGGTATGTTTGAACAATTGTCTGCATCCAGTTCTTTGGGTCTATGAAAAGCACAGCATGAATAAAATGTATTATTATTATGTATTTATTTATTTGGAATATTTAGATTTCTATCGAAACCTGTGTAGTCCTACAGAGCCTAGACATTCTTGTGTTCACAAAATTCTGTTCGCAAATAACATAACTATTATTTTGTTAACAAATGAGTACTATTACTTATTTGGCATCATCTGACCCACAAACATACAGTAGGCTACATTGACAGGGAGAAGATGCCTGGATAGGTTTGTAAAAATGCTATATGTAGGCTATTTTCAACGTCAACATATTTATATTTTTTATCTGCATTTATTTATTCATCCCCCCTTTCTCTATTGTAAATTATCGTTCTTGGTGTAAATGTCTGTTTGTGAATTGTATAGAAATCTGTAGCAGCGGCGAACATTTTAAAACCTGTACATTTTCTAAAGTAAACTTTACAACAAAGTATAAACATATCCTTTCTGGAGTATAATTATTTGTCAACTGTTTAAAACATTAATTGAAATGATATGTTGTTCCATGAGGCCATTTTTGTTATTTGACATTTAAAGTTTGAATGACCACAATCTCTTCACATGCTAAGATGAAAAAACACAGGGCCAAGTTGCATTAAATAATTTAGGAAAGTTTGGATAGCATTGCTTTGGAATAGAGCTTGTTTAATTAGTGTGAGCTACATTACATTACATTACGATGTAATGTATGATAGCTAGGATAGGCAATATTGTTAGTTGTAACTTGGTCACATTTTGATATCAAAACTTTCAAAGGCAGGCCTAGTTTTTGCAAGTTGGAATTAAGGACTTGTAGTCAGACAGTGCTTTGTAGGCTATGCCTGAGTAACTTGGCATTTTTTTAAAGTTGAAAATATATTTATTGGTGAGATCCAATACCCCGACCTTAACTATGAGAAAAATCTGTGAAAACGTCTATGGTTTGTATAGCCACTGTTTAGACACTGCTCTCTTGAGGGTCATTCCCAGCACTTTGATACAATGGGAATGGCAAAGACAACAAAGAGTGTGTGTGTGTGTGTGTGTGTGTGTGTGTGTGTGTGTGTGTGTGTGTGTGTGTGTGTGTGTGTGTGTGTGTGTGTGTGTGTGTGTGTGTGTGTGTGTGTGTGTGTGTGTGCGTCTGTGTGTGTATGTTTGTGCATGTGTGTGTGTGTGTGTGTGTGTGTGTGTGTGTGTTTTTTTGTGTGTGTATGTGTGTGTGTGTGCGTGTGTTTGTGTATGTGTGTGTGTGTGTGTGTGTGTGTGTGCGTGTGTTTGTGTATGTGTGTGTGTGTGTGTGTGTGTGTGTGTGTGTGTGTGTGTGTGTGTGTGTGTGTGTGTGTGTGTGTGTGTGTGTGTGTGTGTGTTGTCTGCTGTTTCTCTTTTGGGAAGCTGTTCTCACCGTGTGGTGTCCAACAGAGCAGCCAGCACAGGTGGTGGAGGTGACTGTTGTTCTAACCCAGCACTCACACTTCTACCGCCACCCGCCTGTGTTCCACCCGCCAGAAGCCTGCTCCTGCTCAGAATTACACTTCCAAACCACCCTGCAGGGTTGTCTCTGTACAACACTCTGCAGAAAGCACTTTAATCTTTAAGCCCCGTCCTTTAAAATAGCATTTACATTGACATTTAGCAGCCATTTTAATAGTGCTGCATTTTTTTTAAACGGTAAGTGCGCCATTAAAATGTGGCATGTTAAAAAAGGCATTATGCTCAGAGTAAAATAGCCAACTTCGTTTCTCTGCTGCTTTTTCAACACAAAATGTTTCACAGGAAAGCACAGACGTTAAAGGACATTAAAAGAGTGCATTAAACCTGACTGTACTAATGATACTGGGAGCAACTGAACATATTTTCATTATTTATTACATTATTCTTTATAATTGCTTAGTAAATGTTTTTATCAGACGCGTGCAGGTAGGGCCCGACTGTGGTTCGAGCCACTGCCCCTTTGCCTGGTCAGTCCTAAAGTGCCATTTTGGCTGCAGCGATATCTTTTGTAAAGGTGTTTAATTTTTTGCCATTTGCTTGCATCATCTGTGCTCTTACAAATACTGTTTTATAGAGCTTTGATGGTAGCTGGTTTCAAACCCTAGTTTACTATACTTCACTCTTTATGCATTCATATCTGTTTTAGTCCACACAATAAGGAGTCTCCTCTTCCCCATTCATTTTGATCATGCAAAACTGTTAGCGTTGCCAGAACACAATTACCACTTTTTAATAGCTCTCACAATGGTAGTGTGGGGGCATATGTTACCTACTGTTCTTGGAGCTCGATGGATGAAACATTTGAGTTAATATCTTCAAATATTTAAAAAAAAACCTGGAACAATTAAAGTGAGATATTTTAGGCTATTTTCCCACTGCATTAAAAATTGATCCATTGAACCATTCCATTTTTTTTCTAAGCACTTTAATTAAAAATTAATGTATTTTACAGACCAGAAATCAATGGAAGGCATGTCTTTGCTATAACATTGTGTATTAAGGATAAAGTGCAGATATCTGTATTCCCAGAGAAACTTATCAGTCAAAAGAAGTCTAGTCTTTATATGGGTAAAAGTCTCTTACTCAGTGACCATGCTGCAGCCTTTATAATCGGGTGGGAATCATCTACTGACTTGGAAAATGGCTCAGACACTTTTCTCAGGGGACATCAAAGTTGGGAACAAGGCCATACTCTATCACAGGCTGTCATGGCAGTCAGAGGAATATAAAACCTGGCTTCTCCATAACTGTTTATTTTTCACTAGCCTACCTCTGCAGCGCCTGCCTCTTGGCCGGCATGCTTCATATGTGTGATTTATAGGCTCATTTAATCAAGCGTATGGAGGATGCCGTTATATACGTAGATCTGTCTTCGTCTGAAATTCCACTTGGACTATTTCCAGTCTTCACTGTGGCACTGAACACTTTCTACGTTAGACATTCTACTGATAGCACATTCACTAAAGGGCTGTGTTGGACATTCTACTCTTCTTGTGACACAGAGCACATTCACTAAAGGGCTGTGTTAGACATTCTACTCTTCCTGTGACACAGAGCACATTCACTAAAGGGCTGTGTTAGACATTCTACTCTTCCCGTGACACAGAGCACATTCACTAAAGGGCTGTGTTAGACATTCTACTCTTCCCATGACACAGAGCACATTCACTAAAGGGCTGTGTTGGACATTCTACTCTTCCCATGACACAGAGCACATTCACTAAACGGCTGTGTTAGACATTCTACTCTTCCCATGACACAGAGCACATTCACTAAGGGCAGTGTTGGACATTCTACTCTTCCTGTGACACAGCACATTCACTAAAGGGCTGTGTTAGACATTCCACTCTTCCCATGACACAGAGGCTGTGTTGGACACTCTACTCTTCTTGTGACACAGAACGCATTCACTAAAGGGCTGTGTTAGACATTCTACTCTTCTTGTGACACAGAGCACATTCACTAAAGGGCTGTGTTAGACATTCTACTCTTCCTGGGACACAGAGCACATTCACTAAAGGGCTATGTTGGACATTCTACTCTTGTGACACAGAGCACATTCACTAAAGGGCTGTGTTTGACATTCTACTCTTCCCCTGACACAGAGCACATTCACTAAGGGCTGTGTTGGACATTCTACTCTTCCTGGGACGCAGAGCACATTCACTAAAGGCTTGTGTTGGACATTCTACTCTTCCTGTGACACAGAGCACATTCACGAAGGGCTGTGTTGGACATTCTACTCTTCCTGGGACACAGAGCACATTCACTAAAGGGCTGTGTTGGACATTCTACTCTTCCTGTGACACAGAGCACATTCACTAAAGGGCTGTGTTGGAAATTCTACTCTTCTTGTGACACAGAGCACATTCACTAAAGGGCTGTGTTGGACATTCTACTCTTCCTGTGACACAGAGCACATTCACTAAAGGGCTGTGTTAGACATTCTACTCTTCCTGTGACACAGAGCACATTCACTAAAGGGCAGTGTTAGACATTCTACTCTTCCCGTGACACAGAGCACATTCACTAAAGGGCTGTGTTGGACATTCTACTCTTCTTGTGACACAGAGCACATTCACTAAAAGGCTGTGTTAGACATTCTACTCTTCTTGTGACACAGAGCACATTCACTAAAGGGCTGTGTTAGACATTCTACTCTTCCCGTGACACAGAGCACATTCACTAAAGGGCTGTGTTGGACATTCTACTCTTCTTGTGACACAGTGCGCATTCACTAAAGGGCTGTGTTAGACATTCTACTCTTCTTGTGACACAGAGCACATTCACTAAGGGCTGTGTTGGACATTCTACTCTTCCTGGGACACAGAGCACATTCATTAAAGGGCTGTGTTGGACATTCTACTCTTCCTGTGACACAGAGCACATTCACTAAAGGGCTGTGTTAGACATTCTACTCTTCCCGTGACACAGAGCACATTCACTAAAGGGCTGTGTTGGACATTCTGCTCTTGTGACACAGAGCACATTCACTACAGGCTCCATTTTATGTTCTCCTATTCCTGTGACGCAGAGCAGACAGAATGTGAGTGGACCTTGGATTGTGGTCTGTGGATGAAACCGTTTCCCCATACAAACACAGGCCCTACTCTGGAATGGAGAAAGGTGATGTGGTTTAAAGACTCTAAAGACCATCTTTGTCGCTCATTACTAGTCTACCGAGGGCACTTTGCTGTCATCTGTAAGTTGCAGTGAAAGCAGTTATTAGAATGAGAAATACAAAAGTACATGCTTCTAAGCCTTAATCGCATTTAGGCTTTGAAGCATGCACAGCATATATGTAAACCTGTTCGGCAGGCCTGAGCCTGAACTTAACATAATCAAGTCAACCATAAAAAAATCCTAAACTGCATATATGAATAATATAATGTGCAAAAGACAATCACACAAGATATTCTTATTATTTTTTGTATTAATATAGTATCTATGCTATCATATGACACAGGATTCACATCCTCTGCAAGATGTCACCCAGGATCAAATTATACTGTGTATGATGTCACAGACATGGTCTTGGTTTTACTATTATGATGTAAATGCATAAATATTGACTGCATGACTCAACCCTTTGTGTGGCTCTGCTCTACTGCAATGTCTTTGAACAGACTTACCCCTCTAGGGATTTCCATAGACCAGAGTGACTTCATTTTGAAGAACAGTAATCCTGGGCTGCCCATTGTTAATATAGTATACAGTAGTTAATGAGGGTCGAACAGTGCCAGCGTCTGTAGAAGAGAGATAGCACTCGCTCAGATATTCACGACTGTATCCAGTCCATTTAATAGCACCAACAAAACTCTCATGTAAAACTCTTGCAGGTTTTTGATTGAACAAATAATTGTGTGCAGATATACATTTGGATCCTATTTAAACCCTGTTGCCCTGCAGATTTTACCAAGTCATTTGGAAGGGAAATCAAACACATTGGATCTTTATATCATAAGCTAGGCAAAAATCTTCATGGAAGAGATGTTGTATTATTTTCCACTATGTAAAAAAAAAGTTGTGCATTTCCATATACAAGCACAAAAAATGGAGGAAATAAATTGCTGGGATGCTGGTGGATGTGGATGTAGACCACAAGAAAATTAACTGCAGTCAGTGTGAGTGCACATTGTGACAATGATGCTGAGACTCCATTAAGATTAAAACCAGTCACCAATTATTTGAATCTGTGGTATTACTGTAGACTACATAGAAAGGACAATGGGTCACACTTTAAACAAAGTCTCTCATATAAAACCTTCATAAACGTAGCATAATGGCTTCATAAATCATACATAAGCAAATGTCATGCTTCATAAAGGGTGACATAACACCTTCTTATGCAACATGTTATGCCAAATGTGACATAACCAACAATGTCACCTGGCTAATGGCTAAACATTATACAGGGTGACATAAAACATGCTTATGTAGTATGCTAGACTAACTGTGACACATTGGTGTCCACGGTGTTATGTCACCCTTTATGAAGCATGCCATTTGCTTATGTGTGATTTATGAAGCCATTATGTCACATTTATGAATGATTTATATATGCTATATAAAGCCTTTATATGATAGACTTTGTTTAAAGTTTGACCGGGAATGCTTCATTTTTACAGCCTTGAGGATCCATCTTTCCTGTCTGCTGTACTGGTGACGTAGTTGGGGTTCCCAGCAGAAAGGGGCTCCTTTAAATATAGAGAAGGTGCATAACAGCATTTTTGTTTGTGCATCTCATTTGCAGAGCACCTGAAAGACAGGCTAGAGGGGTACATGGCTCGGTTTCCAAAGGTGAGGATTGTCAGGACCAAGAAGAGGGAGGGGCTTATCCGCACCCGCCTGCTGGGAGCCACAGTTGCCAAGGGAGACGTCTTAACCTTCCTGGATTCCCACTGCGAAGCCAACGTGAACTGGTTACCACCTCTGCTCGGTAGGCGAGAACCATCGCCACCTTCCACACCAAGGGGCTCAATGTCAACGTTTTTCTCCATACCGCCACCGTCGCCATGGTGACATGGACACCTTTCTTTGATTTCTGATACATGGCTTGATGTTTACTATTGTACTAGGGGACGAATTCTGTTCTAAAGGCTCAACCCCACAGACTGGCCTCGACAAACCATTTGAGTTTCAAAGTTCTTGGACAGGGACGTGTTGTTTTGTTTTCTGGATTTTTCCATGGGCGCACTTCCCCATTGCTCCTTGCGCGCGATGCGCCGGGTTCACACCTTAAATTAGGCTTGAGAAACCGCAGCGGTGAGCCCGGCTCATGGTGAGCCTGGCTCGCGGTGAAGCTCAGCAGGCAATCAAGGGAGGAACAAACAAGCTGTGTTAACTCCTCTCCACCACAGCTTCCATGGCGCCTTGTATGAACACGCATGCAGAGATAAAAGAACACGCCTTCAGTTTTTATTAAAGCGGATCTATTCAGGACTTACAGTAGTCCTTTTGTACTCTACGTTACATCTGGCTTTGATAAGCTCAAAAAAGATATATGGTTTCAATAAGGCTCAAAAACAGAGTGAAACAGAAGAAACGCAGTGGCCTAGTAGTAAAAGCCAATATCTGTCAGATCCGCATTAGCAGCCCACTGGATTCCCCTGTGACCACTCAATTTGGGCCTCATTGTTGTTAGAAAGCATTTTTAGCTGCGACCAGCACCAGCAGCTAATATAAGTCACTCTGTGGTCAGTCTGTCGGTCGGTCCGTCGGTCGGTTTGTCTGTCCAAATTTTTCCGGCTGCTTTGTACTATGCTTGATCCGGGTTACCCAGACGTGTGCAGCGCATGATCCGGGTTACCCACAGTAACGTGTGCAGCGCGTGATCCGGGTTACCCAGAGTGACGTGTGCAGCGCGTGATCCGGGTTACCCACAGTGACGTGTGCAGCGCATGCACCTCACATATATGAAATTAGCGATTGTGAACAACTGGTGTCATCGTTGATTCGGAGACAAAATACTAATTACAGAGACAACATCACTTCTGGAGAAAGACTGCACGCTGATTTGCTAGAAAAAACATAACTGACCTAGCACTGACGTACATTTTGTTCTAGAACTTGCCACCTGCAATTAGGCGAGGTGAATCGCCTGCGCCGACATGGGACTTTCTGAGACGGAGTAGGTCACTGCAATTCCTCTCTGCAACAATCTAAAACGGTTTTGTTGCGTCACAAATCTTTGGTCTGAACTGGCCTTACATTGCACGGATTATCTGTTAAATTGGAAGTTACCTATCAAATGATAACATTGGTGTTTTGAGTTAGCTAATCTGGTTGACTACGTTATAGCTAACGTTATCTGTTAAATTTAGCACGTTAAATATGGCCGGTGTTTTTGCGTTGCCTGATAGTTATAGCTAAACTAACATTAGCTAACGTTAGCTAACCTCAAGGGCCTAAACACACCTCATGGAAATATGAGAATAATGTTCAAGTTAACTTACGCAAACAGTTTTGCCATGACATTTGTGAAGGACAAACGAGAGCGTTGCAGAGAGCGAGGGACGCTATAGCAGCAACAACAGTAAAGAAATTTCTTGTTTGATCTGTGCCATCATCTGGTTTGTCTTTCACAAATGTCATTGGAAAAAAAAACTGCTTGCATAGCTCGAAGCGTTGTTAAACCGGTTATGCTTATGTTTACTTTTGGTACTTACATTTTAAATCAGATACTTCTGTACTTTTACTCAACTGGTGTAATTTTTAGCTGTGACCAGCAGCTAGTAGAAGTCACTCTGTCGGTAATTAGGTCGGTCTGTCCAATATTTTTGCAATAGACTATATTCGCACATACAGATACTTTGGCATACTGTCGCAGCTTATCACATACTAACGTGCTCTTTATTTAAGTGCTCTGCTCTGTGCAAAACCTATGCTCTCTAAATTCACCCTCGGCTCTTTTTGCGTATTTTTTTTTGTTTTTTTTTTGCTTGTTATCTCATTTTAAATATGCAGGACTGTTTGTTTGAAATATGACAGAACTGGCACCCAAGTATGTCATGAGGATTCTCTGCTGGACTACTTAGCACCAGCATGTGAAATCAGAGAAACAGAAAGCCTGCGTTCTGCCTCAGTAAGCATGTCAGATGTGCATTTCAAAGGCCTGAGGGCATACAAACCGGCCCTTGAATTCAACAGGCCACTTGCACTGGTGGAGCTGTGCTTGGTCTTAGGCTGAGGAAATCCATAGGGATCCCATTTTTCATTTGCGAGTAACTGGGAACAACCTGTTGTGTGTGTGTGTGTGTGTGTGTGTGTGTGTGCGTGCCTGCCTGCCTGTGTGCACGCATGCGTGTGTGTGTGTGTGTGTGTGTGTGTGTGTGTGTGTAGTTGCATATCTGGGTTTGTGCATGCATTTTTATTTTTATTTACTTGCAATGTGCAGAATTGCACATTGTTCAACCGTTCAGTCCTAATGCACGGCCTTGCTTCCCAACCCGGTCCTGAATGGCTTCCAGTGTTTATGATGATTCCATTCTAGTCAGGTGCTTAGCAACCTAATGTAAAGCAAGCATTGCCTTGCATAAGTTCACCCTCCCTTGTCAATGCTGAGGCGCTAGCGCTGGCAATCTTGCTGTGCTACGGCCCTGTAGGACGGGCCTTGAGACGGCCCAATTTCTGCTCTTTTTTTCCTGTTTATAGCAACATAATGATACCACACTGTCTTATGAACTGCAAGTGTGTTATCTAAGTGTTTGTTAATAAATGTGTGTCCCATTCAAGGCCTTCCTTCTGAGATCTTGGCGGCCCCACAGACGGAGCTAGCGCCGCTAGAGATGGAGACAGATCTGGGGCAGCTTAGCGGCGCTGAGCGGCAAACGCATAAGCGGGCCGGAGCTTGGCCGAAGGCCCCCATGGACCAGACCTACTTTTGATTTGCTCCCATAATTGTTTCTAATCGCTGACCAGCTGTGGTCGGTCCTAGTTTCAGACAGCTGCTTCTGTTTCGGCTTGGCGGGTGGACGTAGGCGTGAGCAGGGGAAGGCTGGCACAGATTGCAGCTACCAGGACTTGACCATGACATTGACCCTTATAGGAATGGAACATACTGTATTTAAATAAAATATATTGCATTCTCATTTTTCCATTGCATGATAACACAAATAATTTATACTTTCACAGTATACTGTTGCTTTTCAAATACGCCATTCTACAGTATATATACAGTGTATATTTAAAAAGTACATTGCCGTATATATTTACAAAAGTACAATACGATGAAATAAACGTATTGTTATATATGCTGTAATTAAATAAAATGTATCGTTGTATTTACCTAAAAAGTCTAACCATTTAATATACTGCAATATATTCCATTTCCTAAGGGGTGATGTTCCAATACCTCTCCCCGCCATTTTGTCTGATAGACCAGATCGCCCAGAACCCCCGGACCATTGTGTGCCCCATGATCGACGTCATCGACCACAACCACTTTGGGTACGAAGCCCAGGCGGGCGATGCCATGCGGGGCGCCTTTGACTGGGAGATGTACTACAAACGTATCCCTATACCCCCCGAAATGCAGGGCGCGGACCCCAGCGAGCCCTACGAGTGAGTACGCCCCATCCAGGGGGGTTGCTGAGATCCTCATTGCATTTGAATATTTCTTATGTTATCAATATTTAATCATTTAGGTTTAACACATCATTTTTTGTTCTTCTTTTGGGTGAGCTGCACTCCTTAATGTCTTTGGGTGGAATTTCACTGAAGTATTGAACTTGGATTTCAACTTGTCTCTTGGCAGTATGAAGACTGTACAGATGTTTAATAAATAAATGAAAGCAAAAGGAAAACACAGAATAAAGTGTTCATTGTTAATTTAACTCAAAATGAATTTATGTGAGTCCAAAAGGGAACATAATTGACTAAAAGATTATATTGAACATTATATTATATTGATTATATTGCACTGCCCGGCCAAAAAAAAAGTTGCACACTGTAATATTTTGTTGGACCGCCTTTAGCTTTGATTATGGCGCGCATTCGTCGTGGCATTGTTTCGACAACCTTATGCAACGTCACAACATTTATTTCCGTCCAGACTTGCATACATTTTTGGCCAAGATCTTGTATTGACGACGGGAGAGTCGAACCACTCCGTGAAGTCTTCCCCAGCACATCCCAAAGACTTTCAATGGGGTTAAGGTCAGGACTCTGGTGGCCAATTCATGTGTGAAAATGATTCCTCATGCTCCCTGAACCACTCTTTCACAATTTGAGCCCGATGAATCTTGGCATTGTCGTCCTGGAATATGCCCATTGATGGGATAACCTGCTCATTCAGTACATTCAGGTACTCAGCTGACTTCATTTTATTGCTGCATAATGTTGCTGAGCCTAGACCTGACCAATTGAAGCAACCCCAGATCATAACACTGCCTCCAGAGGCTTGTACAGTGGGCACTATGCATGACTGGTGCAACTGCAACTTTTTTTTTGGCCGGGCAGTGTATATTGAACATTTTACAGTATATAATAAAAACCATAATAAAACGATCAATAAAATAATGTACAGGAGACCTATTTGAGTAGTCTTTGAACATACTGAAACATCATTTCCCATTATTATCCATGTACTACCTGCTCAATATGTGTTTACTGACTTCTACTAAGAATAAGTAGTGCTTTATTAATAAGTAGCAACATGTTTATTAACAGTTTGAACAGTATGATAATAATGTGTATAAAGATTTGCATAAAAAGTTAAGGGAATGCATGAAATTATCCACAGAAGTTCATACAATGATGAATATTTTCACTACTTCCATCTGGCTTTATCTGCTGGTGAAACTGTTGCTTTTTAGCATAACAACCCCAGGATAATTTTAAGACTTTCTGGACCAGATGTTAAATTGAAACAACAGTTGCAACCAAATACAATTTAAATGCTTTCAAAGTGGTGGATTTTTGAGGATGTATAGAAATATTTAAACCAAAGCATCGGTCTTGAATTGACATTACCAGCCAGATGCAGATTTGCTGGCCTAAACGCACGTGCGTTTGAAACTTCTTAAAGACACACACACCCAAACACATGCACGCACGCACGCTAATTCAGAATTGCAGGACTTCCGCGTTGATTGTACACACAGACGACAGTAAAATGCTTTCCCTGCTTTCTGTCCGGTCACATTCAGCACACGTACGCCGGGCAGCTTCTCTCGAAGGCTGGAACCTTGTGCGCTGTTTCAAACTGTGACAGCATTTTTCTGCATTGGGAAAAAGGGCACTTCACAAGTCAATAGCCTAGAGAAAATTGTATTCTTCACACCCCATAACGGCAAACGCATTCCGAAAGTATTACCTCGCATCAGCTATACCTCTGTGGAGAATTACAGATAATTACATGGCACATGAGAATTTAGAGGGCCATGGTGGCCCAGGTTTCCTCAGAATTAGCCTCTAGTAAATTATATTAAGAGCACTGTGATAGAACGCGGATGTTGCCCGCATTGCATTCATTAAACAGTCATGAGCATCTGCGCCTAGATGGTGTAGGAATACTGGTGAATGCCAAATGGTAGATTGGTTGTTCTATAGCCCCAGTCCAATGGTCTTCCTTTCAATATTGTGTGTGTGTGTGTGTGTGTGTGTGTGTGTGTGTGTGTGTGTGTGTGTGTGTGTGTGTGTGTGTGTGTGTGTGTGTGTGTGTGTGTGTGTGTGTGTGTGTGTGTGTGTGTGTGTGTGTGTGTGTGGTGCCAGAGTGCTCTGCCATTGGTTCCGCTTGATCCCACAGGTTTGATTTGACTGGAAGGCGAGCATGTTACTCTTAGCCATCTGTAGGATTTGGAGCGCTGACAAAACAGCGCTTGGCCCGGTATCAAGAGCATGGCTTTATCAGCCGGCTTTACCCTTTAGGAGTAATTCCTGGCAGCCACGGAGATTAGATTCCGCTCGCCCCCCGGACCTCAGCCACCCATCTCGACGCGCAGCTCCGACCAGCGGCGAGCATCTCCATAAGACAAATCCCTGGCACACACGTTAAGGCAAGGAGAGTAAGTCAGGCAAAGCAAAGCTGACATTCCTCACTTGGGGAAATGTGTGTGACTTGCGTACAGTTGTCACAAATGTGACGGGAAACGGAAAATGACTGCCGGGCCAATTTTACAAGTTACCTCTTCAATTTTTAATGATTTTTTTTTTTAAACAGTATTGGAAGTGAAACAGTTTAGATTTTTTCTCTGACACTTTTCTGGACTGTTCTCGAGCTGGAGCAGAACGGACCGAATCAAATGTCTCATCAAAAGGTCGCTGAATGAAAAGGGAGCTAAGAGCCATCAGTGCTGAAAGATTCTTCCAAGCGTTTTAAAATGCCCATATAAAGTCTGCCACAGTGCCTGCCAGCGTTGTCATGTGCGGAGCAGGTGGAGAAAATATACCTTAATATAGATCTTACTGACAGCTAAACGATGAGAGGGCCTGGTCTATTCCATTTGAATCTGTGCTCATTTGCGAAACGGCTGATCTGGGAGGGAGACGGATCTTTTTTCGCGATCCATCGCAGCGCTAATGAAATTGAGACGATGTGGGTTAAGAAGGAGCATGCTTTATGACAGCACCTTTCAACAACAATTATCTCAGTCAAAGTGGGTCCCTAGCCTTGCATCGTGCGACGTGCACAAGTTGGACGAGTGTGGGAACATTTCTGAGTTTATTTCGCCACCTACTGGTCAGACCGGCAGATTTCAAGAGGCAAATTCAAATCTGTCGCATGTGAGGATGAGTGAGGGAATGGAAACGACTATATCCAGCCCGCCTCTCCCCCTGTATTTATGCAGAAAAGGCCATTAACCCTTTAATGGCCGCTCAACCGTTTGGTGGAGCACTCTTTTGTGTCTTGATATCTTGTTGAAAAATATGTTGGACTTAACTCTACCTGATTGTACACCGATAGAGATTGCTCAATCAGGCGGAGTTAAAGGTTGTATCAGCGATTTTGGGTGGAAACATAAATGATCACATTCATCTGATTTTTCCTCACGATCCGCTAGCTGCCCGCCCCATAAGCAGGCCGGCAAAAAACCGCGTCTCTGTAGGCAGCCTATGCTCCGAGATCGTACACAAAAACAAATGGTACTACCAACCACTCAAAACCAAAATAAACAGTATTCCAACCAATCACAATGATCTGCACAAACGCTAATACTCTTATCTCGCTGAAATCTTGACGGATTTACAAACGGTTTGGTTTCTTACAAACGTTATTAACGTGGTTATAATTCTGGATGCTTGAACACTATTTTTTAAAACATAACATAATTATTCATAAGTATGTTTGTTTGGGATTTCGTTTCAGAAGTGACGTCACCCAAAATCGCTGATACAACCTTTAAGTCCAACATATTTTTCAACAAGATATCAAGACTCAAAACGTGCTCTACCAAACGGTTGAGCGGCCATTAAAGGGTTAAGATTTAAACATGCGACACTGCACTGGAATCACTTGTATTTGCTTTTCAGTACAGGTGGGGAAAGAGCTAATTGTTTATATATTTCATTCAATTCACTAGTGCATCCACACATACTTTCCATGTGGAGAAATGCACATATTCAGGAATTACTCTCTTTGCATGGGTATTTTGCTAAATATTATCAATTACATTAGGGAATTCAGCCAAATGCATTATGGGAAAATCATTTTAACCAATTTTTTGTGCAACTTAGGCGGTAAACGTTGACAACGATTTCATAAATGTATATTGAAAATGTTTCTCAACACAAATCCCACTAATCCAACTGTGCAGTGAATTTATCCGTTTAATATTGTTGATGAATCACCGCACAGAATAAACAAGGTTATGTCAGTTTTTCTCACACTGTAGCGCACACGGTTTGCACACTTGTGGGAGTCAGCTGTTAGTGTTTATTTTTGTCATGCAACAAGCATATACTGTATGTGTCTGTTAACTGCATGAATCTTTGTTTGAAATGTGCCTATTAACTGGGTTACACAGGGTTATTCGTCTTTTTTTAAATGCAGAAGAGGGAAGGATAACGTATTCATACCTTTAATAGTTGCTGTGGCTCCGAATGTCGAATTGATTTAACTTAATCCATCCCCCGTATAAGTGGCTTGCACCAGCATTCGGGTGTCGCAAAAACAAAAGCAGAATCGCATGCATTGTTTGGTGTCGCAGGGCTGTCGTTTGGTTCTTCTCAGCAGTAAAGTGGAGGCCTCCCAAAGCGGGCCTGGTGATTAATAGTGTTATGATAATGTAAAGCAAAGACACATTGTAGTCGAGCGCCCTCCGCGGGCTGAATCAATGGGGGAGATGGGGATGTTGGCAACGTTTTTTTTTCCTCTGGCAGCAGTCCTGGAACACACTGGTTGCACCCTTTGGCCTTATGTAACATCCTCCGCTGCAACGCATTATGCAGCCAACCCACTTGGGTCCAAGTCAAACTAATTGAAGCGCCTAACTCACCTTGCATTAATACGTCCTTTTCTCAGGAGGCGCGCACAGTTCATTTCGAGGAAAAGGTTCAAACATTTAGGCAACGAACACAGAGATGCTGAATGGGGTATGCGGGGGGTGTCTCAAATTAGGTTAAAACAGGAGCAAGGAGGGACTCTGCTTGTAACAATAATTTCAGCGCTGTTACAAACAGAGGGACTAATTACGCTAGACAATTTTCTGTTAAATAATTTCTTAATTAGCCTGAAGCATTTGGCGGATGACCCAAAATATTTGTCAACCATGGAGCAAATAATGTTGCACGCGTGGCTTTTAAATGCGATTAAAATTATAAACACAGATCTGTTTTAAAGGGTGAATTGTGCTGTTCTGTGGAAAAAAACAACAACATCTGAGTCAGTTTATCCTTAAATTACCATATTTATAATTGGACATTGAAGTTAATTTTCTTATTTCCTGGGAAAAGTCGACAACATGGCTATTTTACATGAACCCTGAAGAACATGTTTACCATGATTTATCTTTGATTTGTCTTTTGATAAAGTGAATTTAAGGACTCTGTTGACTTCTCAGAATCATTACTTTAAGGACCTAAGTCTCTCCATTTGAAGTTGACATGGCATCCGCTGACATTTTCTCAGAGTTCGACAACTGCAGTCAAGTCACTAAAGTGAATAATTTGGTGGTCCAGGAACACAGCAGCAACCTCCAGTGCCATTACCACACGGTTGGGCCCAGAACCACAGCATGGTTTGGGCCCAAAATCCCGACCTACGCAATACCAAACCAGGTCCTATTGGCATTACCCTGCCTTATTTACAATGACATTTTGGGGGGAAAAAAAAACATTTTAAATAAAATTTTTTGTAAAGTTTGCTTATGATATTTTGCCATTTTTCCCTCTCATACAAATCCACTGCGGGTTCGAATGAGAAATCTTCCTGGGCATTTAGGGCCTGATTTACTAATACGTTTAGTGGGTGCAAAAACGTTTAGCACACGTAAAACTAATAACACAACCAATGATTGGTGCAAAACAAATACCATGACCAATCATTTGTCATGTTATTGGTTTTGTGTATGCTAAAGAGTCTTAGTAAATCAGGCCCTTAATGCATGTCTACTTTCACTATTGCAAGGAAAGATTTCTCATGCGCGTTTGTCAGGCTTGAGTTCCCACTAGACAGGAAAGTATTTTGGGGGGTGATTACCCATTCTGCTCATTCTCATGGGGCCTCCTGGTATTGATCCAGATGTTCCCATGACACCAAACCTAATTAAGTAATCGATATAGCAAGTGCTGGGCCATTTTAAAATGACGTATTAAATGTGCTAGTTTGTTTTGGATGCATATGCATTCAGTATACATGCCAATTCTCATTACTTCTTAACTGGAGTTTTGCTCTTAATGTTTCTCAATTCATTTATTTCCATTAGTATTTGCTTTGTATTCTTGGTTTTCTTAATTAATCCTCATTTCACTTCTGGGCATAGGAAAAATGTGATTAAGCAATGGATTCCAGATTTGTGGGTTCGGTCTCCAGCTGGGAGACCATTTTGGTCTTCATCTCGAACCCACAACCTCTTGATTGCCCGTGAGCACAAAGAGATGAATGTTTTTACCACTCCTGCAGTCTTTGGTAATGGCACCACTGGGCCTGCGGTGTGATTTTTTCCCTCAAAGGAAATCAACAACTACAGTACTACAGAACTGGCTACAGCAACTTGGAAACGAGCCACTTTTCTGTTGGTTGAACCAATTCTTCTTTTGACAGTTGTCAAGCCCTAAGGGCCAGCGGAGCAAAGTCAAAGCCAACTCTCACATCTGCGTCGATTTATTTTCCAAAATCGGAACGAATGCTTGCGCAAATATTAATTTTCTCTCTCCGCGTCTTTATCAAGCGGTAAATCCATTGCTGAAAAACAGTGTGATTAACAGCTTCGCCGGCCATCTAAGGCCAGTGTTTCCAGGGGCCGTTTTCTCATTTGCCCCTGGAAAACGCTGACATGGGGGGTCAGACACACCGGCATAACTGTCAAAATAACTGATGTACCCCCTGTTGTTGGCAGGCAAGGAGGGTGGTAGAGAAAAAATTATTTATCCAGGAAAGTGCTGGCTTCTCGATTGCGGCCCCTTAATTGAGTCAGCTGCTATATTTCAGCGCTTTATTAAGCTGGAAGGATGCGAGGCCAAAGAGTATTACAAGGGAGCAAATTGATTTTGGCACCCTTCTGCTCGTTCCAATCGCTATCTTTTCACAACCTCATTATCCATTTTCGGGGGGGGGGGGGGGGGGGTTTGTCCAAACCCAGTCCCCTAGGCTGTAGGTCCCAAGTCCTCGATACGGCAGGCAGGCTCGCGGACAGCACCCCGCCTTCTCTCCCGCATGCTCCCCTTTCTACCCCCTTTTATACAACCCTGAGCTGTCACATGACGCCTGATGGATCAACACATCGCTCAACCGCATAGTCGACCGCCAAAATAATAACGCAGCGCTATCCGACCGTCTGTGTTGAATCACATTGTGTAACATGTGCGTTACATGTGCATTTTATTTGGTTCGCTGTCTGTAAGCGGTGATTAGTCATTGGTGGGTGGGCGAAAGGCGAATGCTCCATGCTATTCAATCATCAATCTTTGGAATCTATCGAT